>JAODXP020000025.1:2050040-2255040 GCA_027497455.2 Sardinella longiceps
ACGGCGATGTGGGGTTCACGCCGCCACTCTCTGGCCCCCTGTCCCAACAGCACGCGGGACTTCGCCTTGTCCGCTCACCTGGTGTCCACGCCCTTCCACCTCAGCGCACCTCACTCCTGGGAACAGGAGTCTGTCCAAGGTAGAGTGCTGATGGCTCACACTCTCAGTTACACATACAATGCTGAGTCATCTTTAGCAGAGTTAGAGGAGAAATTAACCAATAGCTTTGAGGTTAATACTTAAAGGACTCGCTGTTCTTATATTCATTCAATTCATTTTATATCATTGCAAACTCAGGCACAGATTTAAAGACAGAGGCTTTTTGCTGTAGCAGATGACTGCAAAATGCTGATTTTGATATGCGTCTCATTTCCTACAATGTAAGACTTGTGCTGTTGTTATTGTTGTTGTAGAGAATGATGCTCCAACTGCCTTTGCTGGTTCCGATGAGAACCACCCCTTCATGCGCCAACCCACAAAGCTCAGGTACTTGACTTTCCACTGATGTGATGGAGTCAAGAGTTAGATTATTGCACTGCATAGAAATGTTCAAAAACACATTTAAACACACACTCTTTTGGCTTAACTGTTAATACTTCAACCAATGGCACTTATTTCACTAGTTAGCAGACTGTTAAATAATACGTGGTGGGAAGTTAGAGCTGAATAAGTAGGTCAAGTATGTTAGATAAAAAAACGGAATATAAAGTTAAACATTAACAATGCTAAACAGATGCTCTTCATCAAAAGCCCACTGCTAGGCACAAAGTACAGTCAGTAATTGCTCTCTGGTTCTGGCCCAGTGCCTAAAGCTTTGTCCCGATCTGTTTCATCTCAGCCCCATCATAGAGCAGAGCCCGGTCGATGAGAAGCTCTCTCCGGCGGAGTGTGTGGCAGGAGCCCAGGGCACCATCGTGGGCGAGGCCTTGGCAGCAGCCCAGCAGAGCCAGAGCCAGAGCCAGGTCAGCTCCATCAGCGCCCATCCGCTAGCCGCCCTCTCCTTCCCCGACCACACCGTCGCCCCCACCACCGAAGACTTTTCCAAAGTGGCCTCTGCGGTCCCCAAAGCCAGCTGGACCATATACCAGAGCCCAGAGAAGACGCTTCCGGACCTCTCCAAGGCTGTGGTCCAGTCTGCACCCCCAGAGGTGCCCATGGCCACAGAGCAGGTCTCAGCCGCCCACTCCTTCCTCTCCAGGAGCTCCCTCCACGCTCCACAGACTCAAGACCTCTTCCCTGCCAGTCAGGACCTTTTCCACAGGTCGCACTGTGACGTTCCAATGAGCCCGGAACCCGTCTCACGACCGGTTCTAGACGTGGCCATGAGCCCCGCACCTGTTTCCAGATCCATCCTGGACATCCCCATGAGTCCCGAGCAAGCGGCCCCAAAGATGGACTGGTTCGCACTCAGCAGCCCTGTGGCTGAAGCCGAGCCTGACCTGGACTTCACCACGAGCTCCAGCAGACCACAGACGGGCCTCTCCACCAGCCTGGCCTGCTCTCGCCTGGCTGCCCCCATGCCAATGAGTCCAGCTAGGCCTGAGATGTGTGTGGATGTACCCATGAGTCCTGCCCCAGCTCCTGCCCCTTCTGCCAAAACTACAGGTACTGGACTGTAGGCCCCACGAGCCTCTCAGTCTCGTTAAAAGCTTTAAAATGGCAGAATGTACGTCTTTGGAAGCTGTTGAGTTGGAGTGCTTCCTGGAACTACCTGTATTTAAGATGGTGTTCTTTGGTTGAAGTCTTTCGAAGATACCAAGGCGCTCATCTAATGAAAAAGTTAAAATGGCTTTATTTTATGGGCAAATTATAATTGAAAATGTACACTTCATTTACTGGTAGTGTGTGTTTTTAATTATGTTTTGACTATAAAATAAAGGCATTTCAACTTTTTCATGAGTGCCTTGGTATCTTCAAAAGACTATTACATGTGTATTGAATTTATTTCTGTTTGTTTATGTGTGCATTATTATGTGTATGCCCATGCTTGTTGCTGCAGTTTGTACATGAAACATTATGCAATGTATTACTTAGGTCCTTCTAAGTAATCACCCAACTGTTTTGGTTTCTTTCTTTCCAGCCCCTAGTCACGTGGTCCCGGACCCTTGGGATGACCAGCTCATTACCACTCTACTGTCCCGTCTGGCCACCCCACTCACCTCCTACCGCAGCGTCACCACATGGGACTGCAATCTGCCCAGCGTCTCCCCGAAGATGACCACCACCATGGGTGAGGAGAACTCCCCAACTCTCTCAGCAGAGGCTAGTCTTTATGGAGTTTGTCCACACAGTGTGGCACTTCTCTAAGGTCATTTTTTAAATTGTAATATAACGATGTGGGAGATGAACCCTTCACCACTGTTCGCTAGAGAGGATGAGGTAGATATGTTATACTAGTTACAGTGTATTGTAGTTGTAGTTAATGTGTTTTTGGTTTTCCAGATTGCTACATGTACATTTCAACTAAAAACTCTGTTGTGTTCCTTTCAAGTGTGTGTAGTTTCACAGAAAAGAAGAAAATGTTCTTTAATTTTGCTTCTTCCACCAGACTTCATGTCTTCTCCCAAATAAAGTGCTGAAAGCAAAGCAATTTTCTGCTCATTGCCATGTGTAATTTGCTTTGCTTAAAGACTGTCATTACACATTTTCCCCATTACTGCTGTTCCCTCACGTCGTTTAATTCATTTGAACTTTTCCTTCTCCCAGCTGGCGAATCATTACGAGTGGATTTTGTCTTGGGCCAGGGTGCTTTTGCAACTGTCTACCAGGCAACAAACCTCACAACATCAGAGAAGCTTTTCCTCAAGGTGAGGGGAGGGGATAAAAATGACCTACTGTTGCACAATTTCACATATAATTTCTCATAATTTCGCTTACGAAACTGTTCTGAAAAACTTGGACTTGCCATTGTGTTCTCCAGGTGCAGAAACCAGCCAACCCCTGGGAATACTACATCAACATGCAGCTTAACATTCGCCTCAGGCCAAGCGTGCGCCACCTCTTCAACAACATCCACTCGGCTCACCTCTTCAGGAACGGCAGCATCTTACTCGGGGATCTGCACAACTGTGGCACCCTTCTGGTAAGCCTCGCCGTGCACTCCGCAAGTCTTATTGAACACTCCCAGAGCTCTTGTTTCACAGCTTGTCTAGAGAGCTTGACTCTTTTGACACTGGATGGAGTACTTGGGTCATCCATCTGTGCTACTTGGGCACAGAGAATAGAGACTCTTTCCCAACACTTAAGAAACACTGTGGGGCCTCGAGTGGAGTGAAGTGAAGTGACTGGCAAAGTGCAATGTTACTCCAAAAGCAAGTGGCTCATGCAGTAACTTGGACTGTAGAGCTTTGCTCTTTACCTGCGATTTAGTTAGTCTTTAATTAGACTTCAATTTGAATTTGATTTTATTTTAAATGTGATTTTATTGATGTTTTCTTCCGTAGATCTATAAACTTAGTAGTCATATATCATTTCATTATATCTAGACTCGGAAAACACATTGAGGGCGAAAGCCCCTCGTTTATAATGTTGCCTAGTGTACGTCATAGACTTTGATCCACAGCCTTCTACTCGTCTTCTCCGTTCAACCAATCCCAAAGAGCATCCTCCTCTTCATCTTCCTCTTCTTCCTCCTCCTCCAGAACGCCATCAATCAGTACAAGAGCCGCAGCGAGAAGGTGATGCCCCAGGCGCTGGTGCTCTACTTCACTTCCTGCATCCTGCACATGGTGGACGAGCTGCACAGCGCACGCATCATCCACGCCGACATCAAGCCCGACAACTTCCTGCTCGGGGAGAGGTAACCTGTCACCAGCGCTCTTCTGAAAACTCTGAATGTGTCTTTGAAGCTGGAGCGTGGGGAAGCCCGATGTGGTCCCACTTGTGTTCATCTTCAAAGCGCTTGGCGGTGGAGAAGATTGAATAAAACATGTGGAGCGAGATCTGCAGATGCTCATTGGTTTAGCAGTTTAAGTGCATTCGAATGATTTGCTTCCATTTTTGCCAACCCTAACACACTGTAGATAGTGGACTCATTTGCAGCACTGTTGGCTAAATGATGACTCTAATCTGCTGGACAATGAGCGCTTTGTTTACCTAATATCCATTGTGAAATATCCATGAGCCAATGTTGCTCGCCCCTGAAATCATTATCCCTGTCTATTGTCCAATCTGTCTCTCTCAGGTTTCTGGAGAACGAGTGCTTCGATCCAGAGAATGCCGAGCACGGCCTGGCCCTGATTGACCTCGGCCAGAGCATCGACATGACCCTCTTCCCCGAGGGCACGGCCTTTACGGCTAAGGTCATGACCTCTGCCTTCCAGTGCACGGAGATGCTGAGTGGCAGGCCCTGGAATTACCAGGTATGCAGCACTGAGACTGTGGTCTTCTCTCTCCATTTACATTTACACTACATTTATGCACATAGCAGACACTTTCATCCAAAGCCACCTACAAAAAGATGAAGAATAACAATCAAGCTACAACACAATATAAGTAAATATCTTACTAGGAGTGTGATTTGCTAACAGGGGTGCAAGTGCAAGAATATGATCTTGTAAATGCATAAGTAGTCCATAATAAGTCTCCAGGAGGCATAGCTTGGGTTCCACAGCCCAGCGCTTGCATTCCTACTGAATAGCTTTCTAAAAGCTTTCTGGCTCTGCCATTCCCCTTCTTCCCTCACTTTCATTCCCCTGCTGTAGCATTCTACAGTGTCCTATAAACTATGCTTGCACCGATACACATTACACAGTGATGGCACAGTGTTGCCATGGTAACTGTTCGACCCTGTGTTGGACATGTCATAGGCTGTTGTTAGTTGTAAACTCCCCAACAAAATGTAACAAAACGCCACAATGTGTTTACAGTGATGTCTATGATGTTTGTTTGTTTGTTTGTTTGTTTGTTTAAAATGCTCACACATGTGTAGTATCTCTGAAGCACATATCTCTGGCTTGTAAAGAAGATGCTGTGTCATTATACTGATGGCCACTGTTGTCCTCACAGACCGACTATTTTGGAATCGCTGCCACCGTGTACTGCATGATCTTCGGCACGTACATGCAGGTGAAAAACGAGGACGGCGAATGGAAGCCCAGTGGAACCTTTAAGCGGTTAGACTCCCTTTCAACTCACTTCTTCACTCCTTTCCATTAATCGGCCAGACACGTTTGATCCACCCACCACATCCAGCCACAGCACCTGTGTGTCTCTCAGAATATCAATGTTTGCTCCTCTTCTCTACTGCAGGAATCCTCACAGTGAGTTGTGGCTGGAGTTCTTCCATACGCTCCTGAACGTGCCCGACTGCAGCTCGCTGCCATGTCTGCGGCGTCTACGCAGCCGCGTCCACGGCGAGCTGCAGAGCCACTACGGGAGCAAACTCCGCGGGATGAAGAACAGGCTGGTGGTGCAGCTGCTGGAGTCCCGCTCGGCACGGAGATAATACAGGCTCCAGGCTGTGTGTAGCAACAGCCACGCACAGTACAGATTGGACAAATGCACACACACACACACACACCACACACACACACACACACACACACACACACACACACACACACACACACACACACACTTGTACTGAATAGACATCTGCAGTGGCCCAACTCTTGTGGATTCTGAGCTCAGGTGATTTTGTTGAGTTTTTATTATTATTATTAGTATTATTCAGCAAATTGTCAGACTGGAGTGCTTTTATCATTGGTATTGTACACTGCATTCTAAATTGTTATGCATAAGCGGTCTTGAATAGTCTATGCGTTTTCATCACTGAAAATGCACTGTTCCATATGCATAATGGTTTCTAAACATGGTTGCAAACAACTGAAAATATACACCTGTTTTAGGGATTTTCTTCGACATCACCTTTTCAATGTATTTCTATGGATAAAGGTCATTACCCCTGTTGGGAAGGTTGATAAAGTTGTTTTCCTTACAATAAGGACAAGGTTTGTGTAGTTTTATCTGTAAAAGTATTGTTTTTGTTTTGTTTTGTTTTTTTCTTTTTAGAAAAATGATGTGCTGTGTAATATGAAGCTAAACGGGTGTATATTTCCAGTTCTTTAAAATCTATTATGTTCCGAAACCCTTATGCATAATAATTTGGAACAGCGTTTTTATTTCATTTTTCAATGAAGTCCATGTTATTTGTACAGACCAATATACTTATAGACCAGTAATAGATGGTATTCACTGTCATTGGCTAGACTGTTCAGAAAATATAAACAATGATAGCATATGCATTATCATTTGTAATGCAGTGTATTTCTTAAATTATATGTTGTGATGTTTTAGAATACTCAACTACACTGTATCAGAAAATGTAAAAATGCAAAACAAATGTGTAAATATGCTTTGAACTGTAACTTTGTCCGTTGTGTTTGTCTAAATACATAATCCTGAGATAAGACCAAGGGAATCTTGGAGGATGTCTTTGCATCTGTTATTTCTCTTGATATTATTGCCTTTTCTGTTTTTTCTTTTAATTATTATTATTACTTTTATTTTTCAAGCAAATAAATTTTATATGTTTGCAGTGCATTTTTTTTTTTATTTGCTTTAATTTTTCTCCTCAGAAACGAAGGTGTTTATGCACTCCGTTGCTTCCTGAGTGGGGCACTGTTGGCCATGAATTCATTTTATGGTTAAAGTTGAAACTCTAGATGAATTCTAAATCAAATCCCAGACATTTATTTATAAAAGAATTTTACTCTTACCACTGCTCAACCATTCCATGAGGTGCATAGAGGTTCTGCTCTGTTTGATTTATTCTTGTTGATTAATGGGCATCGCCTCATGGAGTTTATCACTGCATAGTCAGCAACAGCGTTGTGTCTCATTCCATGTAGGCCTACTCTGATAACTTCTTCGCTCATGATTGTGAGCAGGTTGTAAAAAACAGGAGTCGGAGCAGGTTGTAAAAGTGCGGGGTCTGTCACACAGGGACCTTGAATCCACCCAGAGCCATAGAGAATCTTTCTGTGGCTCTAAGTCCACCTGGATCGTTCAAGCAGCCTTCAGACAGGTAGGCCCGTTTCTTGTTGTTCATGCATGACTCTTTGATGTTGGATACAAATAAAACAGGAGTCTGACATTGGGTTTGTCTCCTACCCTCCTGTGTATGTTGGGAGGCCAGAGATGTAAAAGGCCACTAGGTGAATGAATAGACCTGTCTTGAGAGCAATTATTTCTGCACAAGTTGACAGCTCAGATTTAACTGTTTTCGTGAGTGGCCACAGCAAGCAGGCTCGGCTAAGAACCTGCCACTCTGAAATAATGGGAAAGGTTACTCAAAGCTCCTCTCATAAAATAAAATATTCATTATAGCTATGGGAAGATTTCATTTAACAAGAGGAAATACGGCACAGCACTATCTGGAAAAGGGAACATTTTATAGGACTTTTACGGGCCGTCCATCATCGGATGGGGACATATGGGTGACACTGGTTTGCAATTAGGTTTTCCCTGTCATTGTGTGACGACCTTAACAAACTGAGTGCTTTAGGGACCCTTGTGCCCTTTCCAGAGAGAGACTTATGGAATGACGCCAGCAACTGCCAGCTGGTTGTTAAGAAATTTCTTAATTAAGTTGGAGCCCCCTAATGCATATTCTCACAGAGGTATGCTTCATTTAGGTTTACTAGTGCGTAGCATCCGCGGCTGCCTTGGTCCCCCTGCTGGGAGTTAGCGTGCTAGCAGGGAAGCTGTTGGAATCAGAGCAATGCTCCCACTGAGGGCTGTCAAAGCCCTGGAGGTCTTGGCCATGCATCAAACATTCCTCCCTAGGTTTGATGGTTAGATCATAGTTAGTGTACCCCCCTTATGCCAGCATCCCCTGACCACCATATTTGACCCAACTCCCTACAAGCAGTTCTCAGACATGCTTAATGAAGCATAGCTCTGTGGAAGGTCACTGCTGACAGGGAGAGGTCACTCAGTGATGAGCTTCGACTGACCACGACTAACAATGGCATCTGTCCGTCCCCCTGTCTGTCTGTCCGTCTCTTAAAGTGGGGTAACCTACACAGTATCTCCATGGAGGTCATTAGGAGAGCTGCAGCAGCAGGGGTGCTGTGCTGTACTGTACGTTCAGATGAGGTGTTGCCAAATAAATGCACTTTTGAGAGGTGCCAGATTGACGACCTCCTCTCTGAGCCTCGCCAATCCACACATTAAAAAAGTGCTGTAGCCTTCCTTCCTTCCTTCCAGCAGTGCCTGTCCTCTCAAAGTCAGCATTGTGCTATGGCAAAGAAGAAAGGGGAGATGGACCGTTTGAGACAGGAAAGCCTGATGTGGATAATAGACTCTCTCTCTCTCTCTCTCTCTCTCTCTCTCTCTCTCTCTCTCTCTCTCTCTCTCTCTCTCTCTCTCTTGTAAGGACACACAGCTATTACACTAATCTGCTAGCTGTTAATCAGGCTCTTTGTTAGAAAGTTATTAAAGATTCGAAAGAGGTTTTGATGTGGATTATGTTTCTGTCATATCAGTAATGATAGGAAGACAGGTCTTCACCTCGTCGCAAATTAGTTCAATCTGATCACCTGGACATGGTTGCCTAGGAACAGCCATCCACAATTTGATTTTAATCTTGTGTCTTCAAAATTCAGGCACGTTTTATATGCTTTAATATCCTTTTAGACGCTCAAAGCTCCATATTACATTTAACTGTGAAGTTATTTTTTTTACTACTTCATAAATTTTAATGGATTCCTACAATACAGACTCTCCCTATGCTCCATGCAGTGCAGCGATGCAAAGAGTGTTGTTGTATTTGTTTGACATAACTGCATATGGATAAAGAATGTACCCACAAATTGGCACACAGTAAATCTTGTTTAAAGGCTTGAAGTTTATTAGTGATCCTTTTATCCTGTCAGCCTTTTATTGTAATGACAAAATGTTGGCTCAAACCACCCTGCTAAAACCTTGCGCCCTAGGGATCTGCACATCCGCCCACTGCCACCCTCACCCATTTCCTCACCCAACCCCCCCGCTCTGTCGCTCTGTCCCTCTCCAACTTGCTTCGTATTCGCTGTTCACTGTCCTAACTGAATAAAGGCAAAAGATATACATATCAAATCTGATGTCATGAACAAAAAATCAATATGGTGGGTGTGCCAGGTTGTGGGGATCGATGTGTTGACTCATATGGACAGAGAATCTGCTTGTTCGGAGTCTGACCATCAGATGGAATCTTCCGGGCTGACTCACCTGTTCTCCTTGAGGTGCCAGCAGTGCCATTCATTCTGTGGGAGAGGTGCCCACTCTCCTACTCGTCTGTGCTAGTAGGCATCTCAGCTGAGGAGACCTCTCCTTTGCAACGACAGAGAACTTTATTTTCTGCAGACAGTATTTATATTCTACATTAGAAAGATGGCACATCAGCAGATGTTGCCAGGAATATAGAACGGGAGCACAAAGACAGTGGTGAGAAGTGTCTGTTTTGCCAAGATCTTCCCTTTTCAGACATATAATAACAACTCAGGATGCTGATGTGATCACCATGTTGTTTGTCTCAGCTGATGGTGTAATCAGCTTATTATTTCCCTGCACAGAAACAAGCCTGCTGGCTGCAGAGACAAGTGTGGCAAGTGAGTCTAGGCAATTGTGCCATTAACCATTGAGAAAAATAAGTGGCTGCACTTATTCCCAAAATTAGCATAAGTATGTCTTGAGATTGTGTGTGTCTGCTGCTGCTGTAGTGGATGGATGGATCGCTTGACACAGGCACAACAATGTGCTTATAATAATACTGAGAGACATGAAGTATGGAGAGTGTTTATTTCTTTGCTCTATACTTGCTATTCAGATTAGTGAACAGGTTAATGAGAATTGAGAAGCGTGCTGACTCCATCATCTGGGATGCCACTCAAATAGATTGGTATGGCCATGCCTGTTTATTGTCACCCTTTTCTTCTGAGCCGCTAAAAAGACATCTGGGCATAACACTTCCGATTAGCATAACACTGTTTAGAACCTGGGCTGCCAGGAAGGAATGTAAATATTAGCTGTCAGGAGGGACAGGGTAAGGTGAGAGACAGAGGTGTGTGTGTGTGTGTGTGTGTGTGTGTGTGTGTGTGTGTGTGTGTGTGTGTGTGTGTGTGTGTGTGTGTGTGTGTGTGTGTGTGTGTGTGTGTGTGTGTGTGTGTGTGTGTGTGTGTGTGTGTGTGTGTGTGTGTGTGTATGTGTGTGTGTGTGTTAATGCAGCATACAGCAACCATCTGCAACATACCAATCTCATCCCAAGATCTTGTGCTTACATCCATGAGCCTCATCAAAGCAGTCTGTGATGAACGCTCTTATGTTGGACCCTTTGTGGGAAGCTATTAGTGACCCCTATGCATGATCTGATTTGGCTGCCAGAGGACCCTGTCTGTTGCCTGCAGGCTCGAGGAAGTCTGGCCTCTTCAGTGTGCGTTATTTATATTCGTTGTGAGTGTGTGTGTGTGTGTCTGAGGGTGATCCTTTTGATCCCTTGTGTGTCTGGCCTGTCACTGCTGGATCATGACACACCTCAAACAGAACAAATAGAAGTGTTTATGTCAGCTTGGAAGAAAGAGTTTTGCCTCGGGTGACTGGCTGTGACTGACTGTCTATGGAAGGAGGAAGGGGAACCTTACAAAGCAGCAGGCTTTCCAAAATCATCTCCCTCAAACTACCTTGTTTTCCAGCGAGAGAAGATGAAAAGGCTGTTTTTTGGGGGGAGAGGAAAAAATTGAAATGTGATTCATCTCAGGAAAAGTGGATTCACTTGAATGAATTCAAGGATGAAATTATCAGAGCTTTCCTGACACATGCAAGGCCAAATTGAGTGCATCGCCATCAGCTCACCAGCCTCAGCTGCAGAGAAGCATCTGGGCCCGACAACGTCTTTTTGGCCCCGAGATGCTGAACACCTGGATGGGAATGGGCAAGAATCGCCCCAGCGGTCCGGAACAGATGTCTGACAAGATCCGCTACTAATGCGTTCCAGTTCATCTTCATTGCCACTGATGGCACAATGGCAGAGATTTTCTCCTGAGAAGTATGGAACAGCAAGGCCCCAACTATTGGCCACAGCTATGAGGCAACAAGCCTGGGAGCCAGACCCACTTTTAAAAAGACACAAATCTGGTGAGAAACACTTGTCCTCCCATGCCAAAATGGCAGTGCCAACACACAAAAATAAAAGTGCCAAAAATTAAAATTTGCTAGTACATCTAGCCTGGCGAATGGCAAACTAAAATCACAAGTGATATTTAGTCTGGGGACCTACCTATTGCATTTCTCGTAGCGGAAGCATCGTTTACGATTGTCCAGAGCCGTTTATTGGGCGAAACGAATGTCTATCATAGCATCTGTACATACCTCGGAACCAATACCAGAGCCACCACGTGACGTAAAATGCAATCGAGGGCTGTACAAATCCCTTTTTGTTCTGCGATTGGATACCGAAAGTAAGCGAGAAAAACGGCCATGGTCACCATGCTGCTTTGCAGAGTGGAATGAAATAAGCGCGCAAAGGAGCATGGGAACTCCCAGGCTAAAGTAATCTGGTTATAACCAGCCCATCGGTCTACGCTTCTCTTTGTACAGGGGTCTGGGATTCCTGGTTGGCTTTTGAGAAGCGATTGTTTGCTGGCGATGTTTAAAAGTCCCATATTATGAAAAATCACTTTTTATGGCTTTTGAATGTGTTTCTTGGGTCTATACTGGCTCTACACACACTTAAAGTTGGATAAAAAGCCTCAATTATTAAAATAGACAATTTACACTGTTAGTAACTGTTCAGCTGCTGTGTGCTTAAACCACCTGCATAAAATTTTCCTAATTACATGTCACAGGGTGAGGTGGGTGGGGTCTGACAACATTGGCAGCCACGTAAGCTGAGGGCAATGAGAATGGAATTGCAGAAAAAAGGAGAGAGAAGTTGGCAGGCACTTTGCAGCTGAGAACAATGAAAGTAATCAATTGACTAATTAGGGGTGGTCTGTAATAGGCTACAGGGGAAATACTCAGTGTTGGCTGCAGGTGTCTAGTTACCTGGTGCACGCCCCCATGAGAAACAGCATGTTCTGGACATTAGAGCTAAAAAAGTTAGCTTTAAAAAAGCATAATGTGACGGCTTTAAATTCAAAAAGATTGGATTCATTCCCAGAGTTCATTGATTGGCCAGGATGGGATGCATCCTGAGCGAACAAGGCCAATGGCTAAAATCCCCGACGGGGTACTGAGGCAGAGATTTTCAGACTAATAACCAACAGCTCTAAGCGATCTCTGCCCCACCTGCCCATTGGTATTCCAGTAACCAGAGACAGAGGTGAGGTGGCTGGACTGCCCTGTGTAGCCTAAAGGGAAAACATGCAACATCACTAAAGCAATTGCAACAGTTTATTGCACAATAGGATCTCATTGTATCCAGTTACAGCACCCCAAATCCTCTCTCTCTCTCTCTCTCTCTCTCTCTCTCTCTCTCTCTCTCTCTCTCTCTCTCTCTCTCTCTCTCTCTCTCCTACTTGAGATATGCAACAGAACTGAAAGCTCTCTCTTATGTAGAATAACAAGAGCACAGTTGCACAGTTGCACAGTTTGTAAAAGTTTATCATTAACTGCAGCTGTAGCCTGCCATTCAGAAGGAGTAGAATTAGACTAAACTGCAGCAACTTCAGGTACAATGACAATGTTATGAGTGTTTAAACAATGAGCAATAATAACCAAGTATTCAAACTGAACCATCCATCAGAGAATTCCTGTTGAGTTGATGTCTGTGGGGGTGGGTTAGGTTCAGAGGAGGAAGTTACATAAATGTACAGTATAGGTGTTTTGTGATTTGGAATTTAGTTATAGTTATTTGTTGATATTATATATTTAATATTGTTTTCTTATTTATGACTTTTGTATGCCTGAAACCTACTCACTCAAAATGATAAACCTCATGCAATCTAAGGCCTCCAGACAACCAAATAAATAAATAAATAATTAAATATATAAATAAATATGCCCACTGAAAAGAGAGGAGCATCAATGAATGCAAATAGCCCATGCAGTTCCAGAGGGAAGTGAAGCTTCAACAGAACAGAGCTCATGCGCTTACAGGAATAGATTAAAGCGACTCACAGAGGAAGGCTGAACATGCCAGTATAAATAATGAATGGTTTGGTGGGAACATAGGCTGTGACCTGACCTATGTAAATCCCTCCACATACATATTGATAGAAAGAAAAATGTAAACATTTGCCATTTAATGCCTGAGGTCTTCTCTTAGAAAATTTTTTGTTTCATTCCAATCAGAATATTTTGCTGCTTCGTATCTCTAGAATTGCAGCTGCAGTTAATGTAATTGAGCATGTTTTGCAAAACCCTTTGAATATAATTGGATACACAACAGTGCATGTGCTTTAATGTAGGCTACATCTATTTACTGAAGATATCTGTGAATGTGTGTCATCTACTACAGCAGGACATTCAGCAGGATAAGATTTCACAGAAAGAAAGGAAGTAGGTGAAATGTGAAAATATCTAGAAATCTAACATTTAGAATTATAATACCCATCTTGTTTGGTTACAATACACTTGGCCATATAATATTGCGCTGGGAAATTTTCTGGAAATTTTAGTAGTGCATTCCTTCATGTCAATATGGACAAAAATGTTGCAGATGTGTCCATCACCTTGCTAAATGAGTGCCATGAAGGCAGTTTTGGAGACAAGAACAAACTCTAGGCTACTGGAAAATGTTTGCCAAATCTTTTGCTGGGTAAGTGTACCATACTCTGTAACTATCACTGTGGTTAGATCAGGTTAGGTCCCGTTGAATTATGAATGAATTAAATATGAATGATGAATGAGTTAATGGTTTAAAACCTGCATGAATTCAACAGAAGATGAAATAAATCCTGGCCGTTTGGCAGATCAGGGGAGCCAATTAAGGTGATAGCCATATATGTTTAATCATTTACATAGACTATTAATATTTACCCTATGTATTCCCTCTTGTTCATTCTGGACAATAAAATTACCTTCTCAAATCAAGACCCTCTGTCATTCCTCTACCTGGCAGCTGACTTCCTGCTGTTCCTCCCCATTAAGTTAATGCAAGATGTTTTTTACTAAACTACAGCGGTCAGATTGAACGGGAAATGATGCAAATTCTCTGCCAATTTTTCATTTATACATCCTACCACCATTACTACCTCCTCATCTTATCATAGCCACCGCTGTAGTACAAGTCTACTTATGACCTGTCTGGCGTTGTCTTCCCTGTCCCTATAATGCACTACCTTAGTCACTGGACCTCATGTTTGGGCTCATGGGATGCAATTGGTAGGTTTCGATTTAAGTGGTTGAAGTAGGATGACGGACAAGTGGTTTATCCAAGTATATGTAAGTATTTTTGATGACGCCCGGTCTTCTGAAACAATTCTCCTATCAAGCGGTATCAGATGTACAGTATGCGCCCAAGGGGACGCTGCATCTGACGTGAGTGAGGTTATTGTTCCTCCCCAACACCACTTGATCCAAGGTGAAACAGCATTTTCTCTGTGTATATAGTGGTTGGAATGACATTAAAAAGCACTTGACTTGACAATCTCTCTCTCTCTCTCTCACTCTCTCACTCACTCACACACACACACACACACACACACAATGCTGTTATGTTCTGCCTCAGGCCATTACCCTGGAGCAAGGATGCTCAAACTAGCTTCTGACAGGTCACTGGCTTTAAGCACAATGACAATATGTGTGTGTGTGTGTGTGTGTGTGTGTGTGTGTGTGTGTGTGTGTGTGTGTGTGTGTGTGTGTGTGTGTGTGTGACACCTCTTCAAATGTTTTCTCTCAGGTTCTCCCTACAGTTCCCTCTCCAGTGGATTCGGCTGCCACTCCTCCAGGGCTGGCAGGAATGTAGGGTTGATACAAACCCAAACCTGGCAGCTCTCTTCATATCCCAGCACACACACACACACACACACACACACACACACACACACACACACACACACACACACACACACTCTCTCCCTCTCTCTCTCTCTCTCTCTCTCTCTCTCTCTCTCTCTCTCTCTCTCTCTCACACACACACATACATACACACACACACACACACACACACACACACACACACACACACACACACACACACACACACACACAGAGTTGTGCTATCCTCAGCTGAGCTGCCTCTTCCACTTGAAGAGAGTAGCTTCTAATGTGGCTGTGGAAGTGCTTTAGTTAAGGGCAACTCTGTGCTCTGGGACATCGGTGGCCCTTGTTGAGTTATGACTCACACTTACACACAGTTTTGTTTGTGCTTGGCGGTGGCCAAAACGTAAGCCTGGGCTGTGCTGAGGTATTTGACCTCTCCTGAGCACTATGCAAAAGATCTGTAATAGGCTAATACTTTTGGTTACACATTTTACTTGTTCATAGCTGGGTCATTTTTTTAAAGTTAGGTAATGCAGCATGTCTGTAGATGAAGCATTTTTGCCTCACAATAATGGAATGTGACTCCCTAAGGCCATAAAATCACTTCTATTGAAAGGTGTGCCCATACACACACCCACACACACGTACACACACCCACGTACAGAGTACAAACACTCATTCCTGGACAGTGCACAGGGCAGTCTGTGAGTAGGTCAGAGAGTAGTGGCCATCATGTGGGGCTGTGTGTTTTTGCTGGGGATCTGCAGCTGTCTGCTCTTCCTCTGGCTCAAGACTCGAAGGCCAAACAAGTTTCCTCCTGGTCCCCGAGCCCTGCCTATCTTTGGGAATCTGCTGGACCTCAACCTTGTCAACCCTCTGAATGACCTAAAGCAGGTAAAACATTAGTCATTTTCAGTGTCCTGACACTACCTTTGGAGAAGGATGGGATGAACTCTTTCAAAATCATGGTAGTTTGTTTATATTGTACTGTACCTGCCTACGTTATACCACTAGTTTTGTTATACATGCCTACGAATCAGATCGTTTACTTCAAAAGTCAGATGGCCTAATGTGAACTAAATTATATATTTACCTTGCTTTCTTGTGAAATTCCACAGTAAATGCCTCTTTTAGGCAATGTTCACTACCATCTCCAAACATCTGATCCACCGTTACCAACATTAGACACACGTTTGAACAAGAGCAAAAAATGAAATAGACTGTCCTGCTGTCCTCTATTATTACTTTACAGTACTTACTTTAGAGCTTAAAGGGGAAGTTTGGTTTTTAACATGTTTAGCCCCTTTGCTGGAGTGTCTAGGATGCAATAGAATCATCAACACCAAAATTTTGACACCTGCTCCTGTCTCTGATATTTGGATCATTTAGAATCCTCCCTTTTCTGTTTCAGAATAGCTTGCTTTGTGCCTTTAAACCTTTGTTTTAAAACATGTGCAGCTCACCAAGTGTTTAGTGGGGTTCGTTGATGTTCCACAACAATTATTATAGCAAAATACAGTTCCTATCCAGCTTTATTTGTCTTCTTGTTGTGCTAGTTGGTATTGCTAAAAAATAGTTCCAAAATGTTCAAAATACCATATAAAACTTGACAGAAACTGCACTTTGCTACTATAATTGTTTCGGAACATCAGTGGACACCACTAAACACTTGGTGAGCAGCACAACTTTTAAAATAAAGGTTTAAGGTTGTTTTAAGGACATTATCGGACATGCACAAAGGAAGCCATTCTGAAGCAGAAAAGGGAGGATTCTAAATGTGCCAAATATCAGAGACAGGAGCAGTTGTCAAAATTTTGGTATTGATGATTCTATTTCATCCTAGACACTCCAGAAAAGGGGCTAAACATGTTAAAAACCAAACTTCCCCTTTAAGCAATAGATAATTAAAATAGTTAATACAGTTTTACTGCCAAGAAATATTGTTGCTCTGGCAGGTTGCCAAGTAGGCCGGACTAACTGGCTATGAGTCTAACTTAATTTTTTCTATGACACAAAATAGAGCAAAATATGGTCAACATCAAGGAATGCATTCCTTTTTTAATGGTTAATGTGATCCAGCCTATCATAAGCAAGGACTGGAATAATCTATTTTACCACAAACCTTTTTGTGGATTTATTAAACATTTGTTTTTAGTAATGCACTTAAGTGCACTTACATTTAGTAATATGAACAAATGTATTTGAATGTTAAAAAATGTATATCTCTAAACAGGCTCACACCGTAATGTGTTTTTGTGCATGCATATAGCTGTCAGAGCAGTATGGGAAAGTGTTCAGTGTGTTCATTGGGATGAAGCCGGTGGTTGTCCTCAATGGGGTGGAGGTGATCAAAGATGCTCTGTTGTCTCAAGGCCTTGATTTTGCTGGCAGACCTCACGATCTTATGGTGAACCATTTAACTGCACACAAAGGTAAACACAATGAATCATATTACTGTAAGCGCCGTTGTGTTCAAATGATGTAAAATACTGTAACCTGCCCTTTGACTTTACTGTTGCACCCACTAAACAAGATATATCTGTATATATTTTAGGTTGCTTTGCATAATAACCTCTGCTGATTGAAATGATTTGCAGATGTCTGACTTGACTGGATGCCTTATAGTCTGTGATCTGTGTATATCCTATTAAAGGTTTGATTCTGGGTGACTATGGTCCAGCCTGGAAAGAACATAGGCGCTTTGCACTCACAACCCTGAAGCACTTTGGTATGGGGACGCAGGTTATGGAGGAGAGAATCTTGGAAGAGCTTTCTTATGTTATTTCAATGCTGGAGAAATCTGTTGGTATGAATGATTTCTGGTTTTATACATTTTGTCTGCTCAGTATATTTTACATTTTCTGAAACAGTATGACAGTTTGCAAAGATATAGAGATATAAAGATATATTAAAAATTATATTGTTTAAATGTTTCCGCAGGAAAATCTGTGAGTTCTTACACAATGTTCCGTAGTGTTGTGTCAAATATCATGTTGACAGTTCTCTTCGGAACCCGCTATGAGTACGAAGATGAAACCTTAAAGACTTTTATCAAGCTCTACACTGAGAATGCTAAGCTTGCCAATGGACCTTGGGCTATGGTAAGATGCTTGTGATCATTTTTATATATCTTTGGTAATGTATAATAATGTTAATGGCTATTCATGGACTGTTATTGTAACTGTAAGTGGTCAAGCAAAATTAGAATTTAGAATTAAAAGGCTGTTTTATCTTACAGATCTATGATGGCCTTCCCCTGTTAAGGAACTTGCCCCTGCCTTTTCAAAAGGCTCTCAACAATGCTAACATGGCAAAAGAAGTGGTCAGAAAGTTAGTCGATGAACACAAGAGGACCAGAGTCCCAGGGCAGCCCAGGCATTTTGTAGACTGCTACCTGGATGAGATGGACAAGGTTTGTATCATGCCAGTGTCTCTCACAGTCTGGTATTACAGTAGCTATATCCAGCTCAAAAGTTGGGGTCAGCAACAAATATAGGGGCAAGTAATACTACATTGATGTGTAGCCTATAGTTAGGAAAACAGACGCCTCACTGATTTGTCTCTGGTGAATATTAAGGTGGAACACTAAGAGGTGACGTCAGGATGAGGATGACAGCTTTTTAAAAGAGTTGTAAAGGAAAAGTCAGGACTGATAAATAAAAAAAGACTGATTCACCTCTGGAGAAATGTTTGACTTAAACGCTAAAATGGAAAAATCCTGAAGAAAAATCGGCTATCATTCCAATCATACCATTTCTAATTCTGTTGGCAGCTCTTGACTGGAGCTTTTTTTCCTGGAGAAAGAGACCAGTGCCTTAAAGCACGGCTCCGAACTACACAAAAACCATGTAGGGAAGAAAAATCAACCAGTCATCTGATTGTAATGGAATAATAGAAATGACCCCAAACTTTTGAAAAGCAGTAGGCCTACAGGCCCACACGGTTCTTATCCAAACATTCTTCTCTGTTTACCTTCTACTCAGAGAGGAAACGATGGGTCCTCATTTGAGGAGACGAGACTTATTATGAATATTTTGGATCTACACTTTGGTGGAACCGACACCACATCCAACCCTCTTCTCACTGCATTCCTTTATCTCTCTACCCATCCAGACATCCAGGGTTTGTTCCTCTACTTTATTACATCAAATGCTTCCTTCATTTCTCATTGGACAAGACCATGTCCCAGAGTGAGGATAAACTTTTCATTGAAATCACTCTGCATTTTGTAATATCTGGTTTAAGCACTCCATCTGCTCAAAGCTATTTATTTGGCAACAGGAGACACAGGAGACTAAAAATTGGAACTATTTGGGGGGGCCGAGGAGCAGACAAAGTAAACAATAGGGGTAGGGGATGGGTGGGAATTGCCTATTTGAGAAGAACAAAGCCAAGTAATTCGAATCAGGGTCTTATCCAGGCAAAATAAGGATGAGACCTACCCTAGCATCTACATTCCTACTGGAATGATGATCAAAGGTGTATTAATCATGATTAATCATGGAAAAATTGTATGATTAATCAGATTATTTTTTTAATCATTTGACAGCACTAATTTAAATTCAATTAGCTGGTAATGGAACTGTTGTACAAAGGCAATTTGCCATTCAGGATCATAGCATTGGTGAGGCAATGGCCAACCCACAGCCATATTTCCTTACAACCCCTCTCACTTATGACATTGCTTAAAGGAATAGTTCACCTCTAATTGAAAATTGGTTATTCACCCCCTTACCTGTAGTTGCATATGTGGGTAAGAGCATTTTGGTCTCAGTTGTCCTAGTCTGGCAACCCCAATGTTACCTTTAGCTTAGCATAGACGCTGGAAAGTAAAGTTGCCAAAGAGTTGCTATCTGGCAACATTACATTCCAGCGCCTATGCTAAGCAAAAGCTAAAAAATGGGTAAAATTGGGGATGCCATACTAGGAAAACTCAAGCACTGATACCAAGACGCTTTTACCCACATATGTAACTCCAGGTAAGGGGGTGAATAACCAATTTTCATTAAGAGGTGAACTATTCCTTTAACAAGCCATCACAGTAGCTGTAGCGTAAGAAATGGATATTGACATGTGATGTCATAGATGTGTCTGTTCTCCTTTAGAGAGGTGCTATCAGGAGATCAGCTGTCTTCTGGAGGGGAAGCACACAGTCTGCTTTGAAGACAGGCACCAGATGCCCTACACACAAGCTGTTATTCATGAAGCACAGAGAGTTGCCAATTCTGTCCCGATTGGTGTGTTCCACTGCACAACAAAAGACACACAGCTGAGGGGTTTTCACATTCCGAAGGCAAGATCCAATTACTCAATCCAAATGTGTATAATTATTGTGTGGCTGAAAGATTTTCATAATACATAGGCCTAGGCCTACTGTCTAATAAATGTTAGATTTCCTATTTGCTGTTGAATCCAACATTCAGTGGGGTAGAAAATGGTGACGGGATCTTGTGGTGAAGGGGTCTTGTCTTTCCCTAGGGCACACTGATCATTCCCAACCTGTCCTCAGCGCTCTCTGAGGAGGGCCAGTGGAAATTCCCACATGACTTCAATCCTTCCAACTTCCTAAATGAGCAGGGAGAACTGGAGAAGCCTGACGCCTTTATACCCTTCTCTGCAGGTAAGCCTGGACTCTAATAGTGTGTCCAGCTCTAATGCTCTATCCTGGCCTCCAGGGCAATTTAAAGGTACTTAGGGAGCCCCAAGCAAGCAGGACATGGGGGCCATTCATTCATCAACTTTAAAAATCACCAAAAAGCTCATGGACTTCCACAATGTTAACATTTAACTGCAAGCAATATCCATCATTCTGTGCAACACTGTTCTTGGCTGAAAGTACATCAGCAGTCTAACTTGGGGGTCCCTCTTAGCTTGGAGCCCCAGGCAATTGCTAGGTTTGCCTGTTTCTTTGAAAATAATTACTGTGACATGTTTTATCTCAGGAAACACATTATGTTATATAAGACCATTTCATGCATACATTTCATGATGTGTAAAATCTGCCATTGTCTAGGCCCTCGCATGTGTCTTGGGGAGAACTTGGCCCGTATGGAGCACTTCCTCATCATGGTCACGCTGTTGCGCCACTTCAAGTTTAGCTGGCCTGAGGATGCAGGGGACCCAGACTTCACACCCATATTTGGGCTGACCATGTCACCAAAACCTTACTGCATGACTGTGAGTCTGAGAAAGACATAAATTAGTTCACCAAAAGCAATAATAAGTTTTACTAACTTCTTGTTTGGTTTAAGTCATTTCGCGGTAAATTCTTAGGTTGGTGTTTATTGTTGTCACATGCGAAGTGCTACACAAAGATGTATCTGAGTGCTAATGTGTAAATTGCACCATTAAATTACTGTATCTATATGACACCAAAAGAAAATATTTTGTAGTTTACAATCTTGTCCCTAAATGTGTTTTTATCATTGCTCATACAGTAGGCCATATTGTCCTTCACCTTAAGAATTTTAAAATCATTCAGAATTCTTGAGCTGCAGCACTGCATCAATACAAGCTTAACTACTTTCTTTCCAACCTTTTTTGGCTTTTGCAGTGTGTGTGTGTGTGTGTGTATACAATCTTTTGTCCCAGTCTTGAGAGGGTGACATCTCTGAACTACAGGTGTATTGAGTTGGCTTTGAGAAGGAGTGTTGAGGTACAATTGTGTGTCATTGCCATTTTATTTGATTGTGACAAGTGAAGTAAGCCTTGACCCTGTACTGTCAGAGCTTGTGCAGATTCAGACATATTTGATTTCCTTCTCCATTTCCCATGTGGTACTTGTAAGTTAACATGAAAGCCCCTGTCATGTGTATTTACAGAGCTGTCAGCAGGAGACTGATACTGACAAGCAAGACAATCAGGAAACAGCACTTACATACTCTAGTTGGCTTGTCTGGTCTCTCTGATAGCCCTCTTTTTTTGAAAAGAATCTAAAATAATAAAGACCAGAAATTTTTGATTAATTCATTCAGATTTTGCTTTAAAAGCTAGCAAGGATACTATCTGACTGTTGCATTCTCTCATAAGTGGTTTCACTTATGTCATCTACATCTACACATCTACATGTATAGTGGCTTTTCAGCTTTTATTCTGAATGTAAAAATGTTCCTTAGAACTTCACACAAAGCATCCTCAAGGGCAGTCATTAAGAAAAAGACCATAAGGCCAAGACCTTATTTAAAAGTTTGATTAAATAAGTTCCAGAATCACCTACTGTAGGCACGTTACTTCCTGAGGGCCTTGTTCATATGTGCGAGTGCATGTTCACGGCTTAAGTGATTACACCAGTGGTAATGAGGTCCTCGTGGGAAGTGATAAATGTGACCCCTGTCCGAGTCCCAGCAGCCGACGCACACAGCACCACTGTGTCAAGCTTTGATGATCCCCACTCATCAAATACTGCCATTTATCTGCCAGTGGAGTGGACCGCAGAGTTGCAGGGACATTCATTGTGCTGGTGCAGTCATTACCTTGATATATTCAAGGTGACCCACAGACACACAAGATAAATGAGAGGAAATTACATTTGCAAAGTCATCATTGCTGTTTTACAGGTCTGGGTGTGCGTGATCGCTGTGGTCACTAGGTGAAGCTCGGCAAATATGCACACACGACTCACTGTCGGGCAGATTTTCTCCACGCCCACGGAAAGCTGGGAGCTCATAAAGATACACAGTCGGCTCGCTTGTATTGACATTTCTCATTCTCTTCCCAAACAGCTGTCAGTCTGTGGTTGCTTTAATGATCCATTAGCCTTAAGGAGTCAGCCCGTGACAATGCCACAGAAACGCCTCTGTCCTCTATACAGTCTAATGAGCAACTAATAGCTGAGAAGCCGTCTGGCTTTAAAACTGTGTCTGGGGAGGGGAGGGGAGGGGGGAGGTAAATTTAATTTAAGTGGGTAAATAACATTACTGTATGCTGAGAAAAATCATCTCATGATACGAAATCATTAGTAAGACATTTATAATAGCACACAAACGCCTCAGTAACATGAGATCATATCTTACAGGCCAGCGCATGCGTTTCTAGACAGCATTGCATTGTTGCTAACATACAGTAGATACCAATCATGCTAGATCTGCAATTGAAGCAGTTTAAAGACCAAGATAACTTGTTGCTTAAAGGTAAAAGTGCTTCATAAATAACTGGAATTCCATCCACCACTGAAACAGTACAATTTCTTCATGCCTTAATTGTTAGTTTTAATTCAAATGTCATCCCAACCCACTGCAGGAATAAAATGAATAAATAAATATAAATGTGATCATAAATCCTGGAAATATTGCACTTTAAAAAGTGATGCTAATTGAAAAAAGATGTTTGGCAATTTTTGATAAATCTCATTTGAACAGCTGGTGCACAAGATGTCCAGACTCCAAGGAGTATGTGATTTCACACAAGTGTCAAGGTTTTTTTACCTTTATTTTACCAGGGATGAAACACATTGAGATTGTCATCTCTTTTACAAGTGTGCCCTGGCCAAGATGGCAGAATAAATAGTTACAAAAGTTAAAACAAGTAATCACAACAACAACAACAACAGCAGCAACAGGCACATGACATCTCAAAAGTGATTTACATCATTAGTCAAACACATTGACAGATACCAAAGGTCTCATGTTGAAGTCTTAAGACATTCCTTTTGAATTCATTTAAAGAAATGTTCTAATGCTGTAGCTTAAGAATCTTCTGCAAGTCATTCCAGGTAAGAGGTGCAGAATACATGAAAGGCTTTTTAAACAACTCTGTCCTTGCCTGAGGGACATCTAGTAAGATGGTGTTTTGTGATCTTAGATCATATGTGTTTGATAGAAAGCAATTCAGATATATAGAATGGCAGTCTACCTATGATGGCCTTATAAATAAACATATAAAAATGAGTTAGCCGGCGATTTGACAGGGAAGGTAGATTTGATTTGGAAGTGTGCAATGGT
Source organism: Sardinella longiceps (assembly GCA_027497455.2). NCBI lineage: Eukaryota > Metazoa > Chordata > Actinopteri > Clupeiformes > Clupeidae > Sardinella > Sardinella longiceps. Next base: position 2,073,884 of record JAODXP020000025.1, read on the forward strand.
GAGTAAGAGGTTTGCTGAACCTTAGAGCACCATGATACACTGCATCCAGTTTGGAGACACTCTGATGTGGCATTTTTATACAAGATATCTCCATAATCAATAACTGGAAGAAAAGTGGCCTTAATAGACAGTTCTTTAGACAGTGAAAGTAAAACAGGATTTATTTCTAAAAGCCTAACTTTAATTTTGACTTTTTTTTTTACTAAATTTAAAGTAAGAATCCAAGATATTTATAAACAGGAACAGCCTCTATGATTTTGCCCTGTTCAGAGATTATTTTTAGATCTGGAAGCTTTTTTTTGTGTTAGAAAAGAGCATCAATTTGGTTTCAATTTGGTCTCAGTTGACGAAGCTGGTCTTGCACCTTGTCAAAAGCATTTTGCAAATTTTCAAAAGCCATTTTAACTGAAGCTGCACAGCAATAAATAATAGTATCATCTGCATAAAAATGGAAGGATGCATTCTGGTCAACTTCCCCTATACAATTGATGTAGATTGTAAATAACAGGGGCCCTGAAATAGAGCCCTGAGGACTCCTTTGCGGACAGGTTCAAAGTTAGATAGTCCCTCCGCTTGTGTAGCCTGGCTCCTATCACTAAGGTAGTTTACAAACCAGCCTATAGAGTGTTGAGATATGCCAATGTTAATCAGCCTATGAATTAAAACAGATCAATAAACAGGGCCAAACAATGTTTCTTTTCATCAAGAGCTTTCAGAATTTCATTTATGAGTTTTGTAGCAGCTGTTGTAGTAGGCCTACTATGGCCTCTTCTGAAACCAGATTGATACTTAGATAAAAATCAAGTTGGTATTTAATTACTGTTTCACTTGATCACAAACCATGATCTCCAGTACCTTGGAAAGAGTAGAAAGTTTGGAGATAGATCTTTAGTTATTTGGGAGCATTGGGTTATCACCTTTTAAAAGTGGTAACACATATGCAGCCTTCCATATCTTGGGGATTGTGTTTGAAATAAGTGAAAGATTAAAAAGATGAGTGAGAGGCTCAGCTATAATATCAGCAGATAATTTCAAGAAAAAAGGCACTGTGATCAGGTCCTGCAGGTTTATAAGGGTTTAAGTTTTTTAGTGCTTTATGAACATCTGCAACAGAGAAATGGCGCAGGGTAAAAGCACCTTGGTCAACAGGAGAAACATTTAATGGTTCCAGCTTCATAGAGGCAGCAGAATTAAATAAAAACCCTGATTGTATGAAATGTTTGTTAAAACAATTTAGCATTTCTGATTTGTTAGTTATAGTGTCACCATTGTTATCTAGGTACAAGGGAAGACCTGATGTTTTTGTGGAAGTTGTTAATGATTTAGTTTTCCAGAACTTTTTTGGATCATTTAAATCTTCAGATGTTTTTGATAAATAGAATTCAGTGTTAGCTTTTCTAATGAGTGAAGTTAATCTATTTCTCAATTGTCTGAACAGTAGCCAGTCAGCTTTAGCATTTGACTTCCTTGCATTTGCCCAGGCTACATTTCTCTCATGGAGCAGATTAGAAATATCAGAGGTGAACCAGGGATTATCCCTGCCCTTAATCCTAAATTTACAAATCGGTGCGTGTTTATTTAAAATGTTTAGAAAGCTGTTTCAAAAGAAGTTCATGGCTAATTCCATGACATCTATTCCCCTAATGGTAACACTTTACTTGAAGGTACCTTCATAAGCATGACATGACACTGTCATGACATTATCATGTCATGAACCTGGTACTCAAATTGGTACCACTTTACTTGAGGTCATAATGAATGCATTGTTAGACCTTCAGTGGAAACATTAAATTTGTCAGTAAGCTATCATGAAGGATAGACTGGCTGTCATGACACAATTGTGACAGTGTAATGAATACATCATTGGACCTCAAGTAAAGTGGTACCAATTTGAGTTGTCACTGACACTTCATGAGAGATAGAAATACTGTCATGACACCTTTATGACATTGGACTTTACTTGAGGTCCAATGATGTATTCATTACACTGTCACGACTGTGTCATGACAGCCAGTCTATCCTTCATGACAGCTTACTGACAAATGTAACATTTCCACTGAAGGTGTCAGGACAACCAGTACACCCTCTCACCGGACTATCTGACCAAGCAATCTTAATAATGCACCATGAATACAAACAATTTATGTCAAGTTGTCATGACAAAGACCAGTTCTTTTAATGTCATCCTGATTAATGTCAAGTTGTCATAACAAAGACATCGCAAAAAAAAAATAATGTCAACTTGTCATAACTGAGACAACTTCTGGTAATGTCACTTTGGTTATGTCAAGATGTCATAATGAAGACAACCCAGGCAATGTCAAGTTGTCATGACAAGGTGTAATTGAAACTTCATGACACTGGTCATAAACATTTTATGACATGTTAATAATATTTAAGACAGGTTCATGACATGATAATGTCATAGATATGACAGTGTCATGTCATGCTTGTGAGGGTACCTTCAAGTAAAGTGTTACCCAACAATGCGAGATTTTGTCTTTGGTACCTTTGTGTCTCTGACAGTGGCAATAACACAGTGATCACTCACATCAGCAAAGATACCTATTGATGAATACTTAATGGGAGCATTAGTCAAAATTAGATCAATAAGTGATGATTTTTGTGGACATTTTTCATTTGGCCGGGTGGGAATATTAATTAATTGTGACAGATTTAGAGTGTCACAGTGCTCTTTAAAAGCATCTGAAGTTGGTCTTAGCCAATCCCAATTAAGATCACCAGCAATAACAGTCTCAGTACTCATTACCTGACCCAATAATTGAGATAACGTTGTTATGGAGTGGCTTGTTGCAGATGGAGTCCTATAGCATCCAACCACTGTGATATTTGTGTTTTTAGAGACTTCAACACTTAGGGCAAGAAACTCTAACTGTTTACTAACAGACTTTGATAATACTATATGGGCATTAAATTTGCATTTGATGTAAATAGCGACACCACCTCCTTTTTTGGGTCGGTCAGTGTGATACACATTGTATCCTTCAATACCAATGTCTGCATCCAGAACTGATTTTGTCAACCAGGTTTCTGATAGCACAACTATGTCAGCATCTGTTGAGCAGACCCATATTTTTATTATGTCTAGTTTAGGCAATAAACTAGCATTCAGGTGAATAAGACCAAGGCCAGACCTACTGTAGCTTTAAAGTCTTCCGGTGTAGAACACAGAGGACTTTCAGGACCCGGGTTTGGTTGCACATTTCCTGATATAAGTAATAAGATAATAACTAGAAGTCTGGACTTAACTGTTCTGCAAGTGGAAGCATGAGATTTAGATCTCACAGAAGTAATTAAAGCACAATAAGATTTATCAGAGACACAAAACCACTCCTTTAGAATTGAGAGGCAGTGAAGGTGTAGAAGATTTGTGGTCTTATTTCTGAAAAGATATGAACCCTCAGTCTGTCAAGCTTAAGATTTGGTGTGGGAATATTGTTGGAAAATGAGTCTGAAAAAAACAAACTGAATATGCTGATGTGGGGCCCCATATTTCAGTGGAATCAAAAATAAAATCAGAACAAAAGGTTCATGTAAACAGCTCCTGTTGTGCCCTGTAAATTTGCGAAGAACACAGAGGAAAGCATTGCCAACATCTTCCAGCTCATTCCACAGGCAGGTCAGCCTCAAGCCATCAATTCACACAGCAGTGCATCTCCTGCAAGGCCAAAGCCTCTGAAGTCTACTTCTGTGTTGCAAATTAACTTGACCTGTGGTGGTCTCTAACTAATCTGTCACAACAGCACGGCCACATCTTGTGTCTCCTGCCCTCATTAAATACATGTTTCACTTCTCAGGCTGAGTCATGCTGGTCAGCGGATGCTGCTCAGTGCCCACAGATACACCTCTGATACCTCTTCCTCCTCCTCCTCCTCCTCCTCTACCCACAGATATACTTCTGTTACCTCTTTCTCTTCCTCCTCCTCCTCCTCCACTTTGCCCACAGATACACCTCTGTTTCTTCCTTCTCCTCTCTGCAGTGGTCAGCATGCTCTCTTAACAAAGGCAAACTAAAAGCTGCAGAAATCAAATGGACTCTTGCAGATAAGACCTTTCATTTGAAAAGCTGTTCTGTTTTCTTCTCATATGCTGCAAACCTTTTGATAACATTTTGAAGGTTCATCCTCCTTCACCTAGATCCAAGGTGAAGAAAAAGGAAAGGTTTTGTCTGAGAACCCTCAAGGGTCAGATGGAAATGTAGAAACAGAACACAAAAGAGTACACTGTATGCACTGTTTACCTCACAACATGCCCTTATATCTTATTGTACTTTTTAAGAAATTTATCCGAGGGTAAAATACATTGAAATGACTGGGCTATTTCTTCAGAAAGTTCACTGCACTGCTATGTCTGGTGCTGCCAGTGCTATTGATTATAGTGGAAGCTAATTGCTACGGCTACTTGAGACTTCCAGTGTAGCCTCCCTGTTAGAACTGAGCTTCTGCAGCTTCACCTCACCCTGTATATATATATATATATATATATATATATATATATATATATATATATATATATATATATGGGCAATTCCACGAAAAAGTAAACCTCACCTTAAAACTTTAAGTCTCACCTACATGGACATACAAATTCTTTCAGAAAACTTCCAATACAAAAAAGTATTGTCTCGATGTAAATATTCAACTGAGCAAGTTTCGAAAGGATATCTGTTTGTTAAAATTTTTACCCTATTCAGCTATAATGTAAGTCTATGGAGGGGCTTATAATGGGCATAAGTGGGTGATAACACACACAAAGCTGCAATACTATCAGTTATTTTTCATTGTTATATTACTATTTCTCTTGTTACAGGTTAAAATCCACCGTTCACAATTGTTTTGTATCGTTTTGGAGGGTTTTTCCAGACGTCACGTCCATAACGTCACATCCATAACGCCATGTCTCCCAATGAAAACCAACTTTTTTACATTTACATTTGAAATGAAGTCTTTCTCTGTCTTTATTGAGGTGTCCTGTTTGGTATGAATGTCTTTACTGAGGTGTCCTGTTTGGTATGAAGGTAGTAATATTTACATTTCTCTAGAAATTTCACACACTTCACAGCAAAAACTACGCTCTCTCAAAAGTTTGTCCGTTTTTCGTCACGTCCATAACGCAAATTGAAAGGCTCATATTCTTATGATGCAAATCATGATATTAATTTTTTCTGTTTGCCTGTATTCAGCCATGGAGTTTGCAGAAGAATATGAAACAAAATTGTGAAATACTGCTAGGTTTGCAGAGGTTATCTGGCCTTTTGTTCATCAATAATGCACGAAAATGTCACGTCCATAACGCTGGAATTGCCCATATATATATATATATATATATATATATATATATATATATATATATTGAGTCCCTCTCTGCCCAACCATGCTGAGCTGAGGAAGATGCGTTCTGTCACCAGATACTAAATCATCACCCACTCCAGCTGCTGTCCTGCTGGTTATTTAAGGTGCTGGCCGGACATGAGACATTTCTGTTGAGTGATGGGAGAGCAGGAGACAGCAGGGACCAACTTTACTACAGTACATGATCAGTGGGTGCCACCCTCACCGCAGGGTGCCCTACTTCCATTAATCAGTGGACTGATGTCTTTTACCACTGGATGAATGATTGAGGGACAGACAGGAGGGAGAGATGATTAAAAAGATGTATGTGTATGTGTGTAAGAGGTGGACTGATGAAACAGTACAGTACATGAAGTAAAGTCAGTGTGAGACATTTGTTCTGAAAACTACTAAAGATTTAGCTTTTGTTGTGTATTGATTCAGTACCCATGTCTCTAACATTCATGTTATATTGTGTGTGTGTGTGTGTGTGTGTGTGTGTGTGTGTGCATTAGATCTTACTGTTTCCTATTTGTAGCCAGTTGGCACAAATTCTAAACTAATCCTGCCATCTGGTCTCGACCAGAAATCATGTAGAGAAATTGGAGGCAAAGGCGTTATGTAGTAAATAAATTGAGTGAAATTGATCTGAAACAAGTTTTTGCTCTCCTTGTCCAGAGTTATTCATCCTAATTCGTACCTCATTCATCTGGTATTACCCCCCAATGTAACTCACTGTGGTAGTCCGCTTGTGACCTTGGATGTGTGTGTGTGTGTGTGTGTGTGTGTGTGTGTGTGTGTGTGTGTGGAGAGAGAGGGCATCCATCCCACTGTGTGTGCACACCGCATTCTCCTCTGTCCTCCACTCACCTCTGGCCATTAGAACTGGAGGAAAAGTATATGATCTTATAGAGTGTGTGCGCCTATAGGAAGCTGGTTTAACCCCACAATCTTCCTAAGAAGTAGAAATAAATTACAGTCACAGAGTTTTCAAGCATAACACATTGGTCAGTGAACGACAGCAATCTATATTTTTTGCCAAATTTGGTCAAGGGATGGCTTATTTTGCAGCACTGATATTTTCAGATTTATTTGGAAGGATTAAGAAATATCAAGACTTATTTATAGCCTATCCTAAAAGCCCCCCCAGCATGTACATCACAATTATGCAAAACTCCCCAGACATCAGTAAATCTATTTAAATCTATCATTAAAAAATGTTCTAACATTACACATTATTTTATGTTGTTCTTACTGTGAGCTGTTTTCTGATGTCTTCCTTTGTCGTCCACTTGTTGCCTGTTACATAATAGTGCTTATGCATGTCTAAAGGCCTAGAGGATTTGTTTGTCCCCTTGTCATACCTCGTCCATTCATACACACTCAAGAGATTTGTTATTCCATGGAGGAAAGAGGATCTCATCCTCACAACGCTCAGTGTTTCAGGCTATTTGTTTTCCCAACCCACACATTTCTCAACCCAAACATCAAAGGTATTCTAAGTGCACAGAAAGTAATATTTTAGTTGGCATGGCGACACACAGAGACGATGTCCTTTGAAATGACCTGATGACCATGACAATATGCCCTAGATGTGCCAGTGCTTAACTGTCTCCTTCCTCATCTCCTTTGCTGTCAGGATCAGTTGATGATCATGATTTTGTGCAGTAATTTATTCCATCAACTCAACATTCAAATATTGCCCTCTCTGAGTCCCAAACCATGTGAACACTTATGACAACAGTTCATGTAATTATGTTGACTATATGCATGACATGCTTGGACTAATTAAGCACCAGTGAGACTGCTCCGCAAAATGTGTTCCAGCACTAGATTTTGAGGCCAGAAAAATTCAATGTGAAGCAACATAACTTGGAGAATTGGGAATGACAATCCTCTTAGCAAATTACTGAAAATGAGGAACATATGCTAATTAAATACATCAATATTTAGCAAGGAGGGGTTTCAGGAACAGGGATTAGCATAGTATTTTCAGGTGAGCTCAGATTCCATGTTGTTAGAAATTAAATTTTTCTTATTAACCTACTCTGGGATACATTTGAAATCAGTCATGTCTACGGACATGGAATATTGACGTTATTATTTAGCCTATTTATATGATACATATGATATCAATATGATAATGTAATGACAAACCTGCACAAACCATTCATCAGAGGCTATCATTATAACTCAACGTAAATTCGTTTGCAATGCCATAAGGTTTGCAATGTCAAAGGATTTGCAATGCTTAAGCAATTATTCTAAACCAAACAAGTAGGCCCATACACACTTATTGAAGAGACACATGTTTTTGCAACATTTTGATAACAATACGATTGGACACAAGTCACCTGATTGTACAACAACAACTACCGCATAGTGGTACATAATATAGCCTATATGCTTGACATTGCCATCTAAAGGAAATGTAGGTAACCCATGTGGGTAGAACTTTAAACTGCGTTTTTAGCATCTTAACATGATCCAAATGTTACCCCAGAAGCTACATCAACACAACACATTACAATACAGCAATTGTAGTGACTACAAATTGTTAAAAAAAAGTGGCTAAAGCAAGGTTTGTGGCAGCATAAACACAATTTTAATGACTTTCTAACCACTCCAAACACACTACTATGCTGTGTTATAAAACACACTAGTGTACAGTATGTAATGTGACAGTGTATGGTTCACCCCACACATGGGCTACATTAATCATGTGTAGGGCTGAAAGATTTAAGGCTGGCAGCTTACCATGCCAACAGTCACTCTACCTTATTTGGGTGAGGTGGCTTTCAAACTGCCAATTAGCGCCTGTTTGGGAGCAAAGCAATTAATCAAGCAGAGTGGCTTTTTTTGTTTACTCCGCACTATTATTACAATCTAATTCAATTTGTTTACTTAATCAAGACCACTTCATGTAAATGTATATTTAATTAAAATATGTTCATACTAGACACACTCCTCTGAAAACTGTTTTTCCACAAAGCACGGTTTATTCAGTCTTTATTTAATAAACTTATCCATGTCACTGACATGTTAAAAATTAAAAGTGGACCAGGAATTTGACAAAATGGATGTCTCTGCTCGTAGCTGCCTTTGTCTGTCATCACTTCTTTTTTATCAAAAAAGAGCTGTCTGCTTAAAAGCACATCTATTAGAGGTGTACTGGCGACGTAAGACAAGGAGATTACACCTGTCACGCAGCATTAAGATGGTGTCAAGAGGATGGATGAAAGGAAAGTGTCATCTCTTCATACCAAGATACAATACATCTAATATGACACATTTGATCAAAACTTGTGCTTTGAACTGCTTCTAAGCTTAAATTGGACTACAAAATGTTTGCAGTGCTCTGATCCTCCCAAGCAAAGTTATAAAGTGAGATGTATTCAAAAAGTGACTTGAAAAAAGCAAGGTTATTGTGAGACAAAGCACAGCACAGCAAAATAAGAATCTAGGATAAGAATCAAATAATGTAAATATAAATCACAAGACATTTCCAAATAAATCCATGTACATTCAAAATCCGTTCAATCAACTCAGAGATTACTACCCACAGACTGTAAAATTCTCTCTCCCTCTGTCTCTCTCTGTCTCTCTCTCTCTCTCTCTCTCTCTCTCTCTCTCCCTCTCTCTCTCTGGGGGCTTGTACTGGTATTCAGGCACTGTCACAATGGTGTCCAGGATCAGGTTAGATTTCCTCCTTGTGTCTTGTGGTTTTAGAATACCACATGTTCAACTGTTTAGGTTTTTCTTGGACTTTCACACCATGACGATTCATGTGGTTGGCAGTTGGTTTGTGGCCCTGACTTTGTCCTGAGATGCCCTCTATGCTGGACAGTGCCTCATCAGTCTAATGATGTGCATGCTCAAGATCGAGAATCTTTATGTTTACAGTTCTCTCTGTCTTAGCTATGGGATGCTCATGGGAATTGTGGCAAATTGTGTTCTTGCTAGTATTTACAGGCATGGGACTAGTAGTAAGCCCCCTCTCAGGCAATACAGAGGCTTCAAAGGAAGTTGTTTTTTTCTTTCTTGGAATGAGAAATGGAGGTCGCTGCCAGAGTTGCTCATGTTTAAGGATGTTTCCCAAGAAATTATTTGGGATGGGAAAGAGGATGCTTTGAGGAGAACTCTTCTTGAAAATGTGTAGTAAGTGAAAACTCATAACATACCCATCAGGCCAGTGGCACGCTGTCAAAATGTTTTTGTGTCCATGTTCATGTCAACTGTCTGAAGGCATCAGTCGGGGTATTTTTTCGTGTCAACAGATATGCCCCCCTTTCCTCCCTGTCATCTTTCTCGCTTCGATGTGGAGTTTAGCCTGCGCTATGTGCCTGGCAGTATTGTTTATATTTAGAGTGCTGTCACCTCTCCTCACTGCGTCCGGCGGGAAGAAGACCGTAATCAATCGGACCGTGCCCTCTGCCATCCACTGTCACTCCCAGCGCGGCTGTGCCGCAGCAGACTGACGGATAAGGTCTGTAATTGCCGTCCTGCGCCCCGTTAGAGGCGATAATCACCACCGTCAAGCTGTGTGAGAACCACGGATGCCCTCCCCACGTCTGCCTTTTTAAAATACGGAGTAGCTCGCTGTCTACCGCTGTCTGTTCAGCTTACCTTTAGCACTCTCACACCCTTGTGAGGTTATGTGAACCTAATTAAAAATGGGAAAGCGCCTTAATAGGCTACTTAAGTATTTTTCCACAGAAGATCTACGTTGGATAGGGCCTATTTTGTCAGGAAGGAATGGTCACAAGACGATGTCTGCAGGGTGACCTATTAAAACATAATTTCCTCAAGTGAGTGTCTTTCTGAGTGAGCACTTAATAGCAAGCGGTCAGCGAGGACTTGATTGCCCACAGATGCAAAATAGCCTAGCTAACTCTGGTACTGGAACTGTCCTGTACATGGCCCCTGTCAAGTAAAAAGCCCCTCGCTGCGCTCTGTAGGCCTACTGCCATAGATCTAGATCTACATGCAAAAAACGTCCGTTCGTTTTTGTAATTGTTTCTTTGATATTTCTAAAGATTTCATCATTATCACTCTAATCTGTAAAATGTTATGGCCCGTTTTGCTAAGTGGAACAGATTAACCAAAGCATTGCATAAGCAGCTTTTTAATGTAGGAACCTAGAGTGTTTTTGTGCTCTTTTTTATCATAGGCCCGAGAGTTCTGAATCCCCCAAGACAACATGGGGAAAAAAACAAACAACTCCACGAGCAGAGAGAAAGAGAGAAAGTGTGCCAGTTTGGTTCGGCAGATGCCTTGGATGAATTAGACAGCATTCAGCACAGGGGGCCGGAGGTCCCGGCGCACGGCGTCGCTCGGCAGCTCAGAGGGAGTACAGAGGCTCCCCGCCGCGAAGCATGTGCAGCAACACGGGGCTGAGGGAGAAATCTGTCACAAGCCATTTGTTCACAACGGCCTAACAAGGACAGAGAAGTCGCCAGTAGAGAAGTCGCCAGCCTCGCTGCCATCTTCGGCATGATCCCGACCATTTCGCACCGTGTAAAGGAACAAACGGAAATATCACACTCGGGCCCCTATTCTGGCAAGACAGTAGTTACATGCCATCTGATTCCCTCGGTTCTTTTTTTATGAATTGGGACAGCCTTTGGAATATTTTAATCAACATGTAAATGAAAGATGAGCATGTGGGACATCACAGAGCAATTACACAAATCATTTTGAACTGCGGAGCTGCTGTGGGTTTGGTTTCTCTGAAAGCCAAATGTCTTTTGTGAGAAGCCAAAATGAATTTATTTCAATTTAAACGATGTAAAACCTTCCACCTTTTCCACCACCACATCAAATCCACCCAAAATATTTGGTTTTGTTTGTTAGACAGAATTCTTGGTTTGGTGGCTGTCCATGGTCCTGAACGAGGCAGCTCATTAAGAGCAATGGCTATCACTGTGGATGAGGGGGGTGCTTTGAGGAGAGAGGGGAGAGACTTGGATCTGTGCCATGTGGCCTGGTGAATAGGTTGAGCAGATAAACATCCCTGAATGTGGCCACTCTGTGAGTGACAGCTATCAATCATTCCTAATGAAGTGTCCCAAACTATTCCTGTGATATTTCAATATCAATTATGAAGACGTGACAAGGAGAGAAAAACGTCCTCCTCGGCCTCCTCCTCCTCCAAAAAAAGGAAGGTGGAAAATGATGGAAGGTTTCCTTTTATGCAGGATTTGTCCCATCTAACTTACTGCTGTCCCCTGAGACTGACACTTGGTGCTGATTTTCAAATTCCTTTTGATGAATGGCAACCCCAGGGGGCAATGGAGGCAAACACCCACCTACTCATCCAGCACTGTCTCCTCCATTGGGAGAGGGGAAGAGATACCCAGAGCAGCTAGCTGACTAGACATCTGTGTACTGGTTGGTGAGCTCCACTCACATACCTCATGAATGAATTTCCCATCAGAGTTTTCAAGGTTGAACACATTCTGCTTTGACGTACTGTACATCAAGGCTTAGTCACCTCAGCGGGCACTGCATTTCAATGTCAATGCTTTTCATTTTGGAACATCTTATGAAAGTAAAAGCATCTTCTCTCCAGCTGTGAACTTTTGGAGACAGGATACCAACATAATCAAGCACAGTACTTTTCGTCTCCAACCTGAAAAGGGAAATGCTGCAATGCGGAACTGTCACAGAAAAGGACGGTGGCCCGGAAGTGATTCAGTGAGGTCATAGAGGAAGATGAAGATGAACTGTCAGTGGGACTCAACTTCCCAGAGGGCCGTGGGGCCCAGTTCTGGCCTCAGTGCTCAGGGTTTGAGGCGTGCCCAGAGCTGGGCTTCTCCCAGCTGGAGCCTGAGGAAGACGGATGAGTCGCACACGCAGTGCAGACACTCAGAAATGGGTTCTCTGAGGGAGCGTCACCTGGGTGTTCTACGGACACTGAAGGACACTGAGTGTCCTTTCTCCACCTACATAAATACACACACACACACACACACACACACACACACACACACACACACACACACACACACACACACACACACACACACACACTTGTGCAACACACACACACACTCACACAAAGACACAAGAAAGAGGGAGAGGATGTTAACGTCTTATTGAAATTGAGGTGGACTATTTTGCAGAGGTGCTAAAAGAGAGAGGCATGTATTCTGACCTTGGCAGAAAAGATATGACAAAGACTCCCCCATCTATTCAACAGACAGCTTGGCAACCATACAGGATGCCTCAGCCACAGTATGATTCATCCTCCCAGTCAGCTACTACAGCAAAATAACCTGCTGTAAATATGCACAGAAACTAGCAATAGTATCCTTTAGAGAGAGAGAGATCATTGAAATTCATCCAAGGAAACTCTAAAGCAACCCATAGAAAAATCCCTTTTCCTTGCAGAAGAGCAATTCGTAAGCTCTTAAAAATGTTCACACTTCACTCGCTGCTCCAGTAAATGAAACATCTTATCAACCAGACCGAATATGATTATTAGAGGGGTCTCCTCCAGCTTAGCTAATGTTCAATTGCAGGCTCACCCTTACTTGTTTCAAAAAACAAAGTGTGTGTGGGTTCATATATTTGTAGCCGAAGGCACAACAAAGGAGAGAGAAGCCCTGAGAAGGAGTTCTCTCCAACCTTGCTAAATGATAACAGTGACTCAGCAAGAATGTAAATAAGGCCAGTCCATCTGCCAGACTCAAGCGATATGTGGTGGCCAAAGAAAATCAAGAGTTGAGTTTAGAGAGCGCTTGGTTATGCCTTGACTATGACAAATGGGGTCCATGTTGCAGCCACGGATACAATTTCACCTCCTTTCCCAAGGAAGCATGTCCTCCTAGTGAGAGGGCAGCTCTTTTTTTCTGGCGCTAACTTTCATCTGAGGGGCGGTCATTGGCTCTGAACGTTTGCGATAAGAGGAAATTGGGAAATAGAGGTGGGATTGTGTGCTACTGACCTCCTTGCAATCCTCAAGGACATTGGAGCCAAGAACTTGGCTGTGATAAAACCCTCTGATTGATGGAAGAGGGAAGAAAAGGCGAAGAAAAATACATGAATAAATGAAACGTGACACCCTTCCATGTTCCAAGTGTTGAAGTTGAGGAGGCCATATTAGTTATTAATGAGTGGCACGTGTGCTCTTCAACTCTCCAAGGCTCAGAGGGCTAGAGATGTGAGAGACAGAAGGAGAGAGAAAGAAAAGAGAGAAACATTCAGATCATTCCAGAAACCAGCAGCAGAGACAAATCTATTCTGGTAGTGACCGGATTTGTTTGTGATTGTGCGGGTTTGGGAAAGGTAATTGGTAATTGATTTTTTTCTTGATGAGAAAACATGAGAATACAGAGTTGATAGGAGTCATATTTAATGGAGCTAAGAGCTCAGTGCTTAATGTTCCCTCTCAACTGACTGGAAGTGCAATGTCAATAACAATAAGGTTTTGGGAAGGAAGAATACATTCATCATTTCACTGATTAACCATGAAGACATCCAGCTCCCTTATCTGAACCTTGGACAAAACAAACTGTTATTGTAAGGCAGACGCTCGTTTCTTTTCTTTGTTCCTTCTATGTTTATGTTGTGACACTGGCCCACTATAACATACTGATTAGTCTATATCAAAATATAGACTATTTGTTTTCTTTGAGAAGAGTACAGTTTGAAAATAATCAGTCTTTCTCTCTGTCTGATGAAGGTTGCTCTTTTTGTTTATTCACCATGGAAACTTGTTGCATGGCTACAGTGAAAAATAGACATATTTTCATTGCATTCTCTTTCTGACCTGTACGATCACAAACTGTTTCGGAAATACCAGATTGAGGTTTTAATGAAGGCCACAGCGGTTATTTTGGTTATTGGTTATAGAAAAAGGCTTAAGGTGTTACAGCAGTCACTTTTGTGTGAATGAAGTGTATCTGTGTGACACCTGGGTATTTGAACAGCAGGTCTGTATTTCAGATAGTGTTATTACAGGGGTCGGGGAGGTCACTGATGGAAAGGCCTGTCGAGAGCGGCTGGAATGTTTTGACCTGCAGAGCTATGAGCTACGAGGGCACCTGCCACGTGGCATGAGGTATTTATTGCTTCTGCTGTTCCTCTACCCAGCGGCCAACAATTACCCCTGGAGAAGGCTTTGAGGTGACCTAACAAACCATTGGGTGAAAAAAAGCAATTAACTTGGGCGGGCAAACAGCAAAAAAATGGGTTCTCGCCTCAGATTTTTAGCCCAAAAATGACCTGATCTGCCTTCACAAGAGCAAGCGCACTCCACTCTGTCCACTTCCATTTTCTGTCTGTCTGTCTTATCACTGCAGGTCTCAGAGAAGGAAACATCAGTCTCTTGAAGCCGACTGATCTGACAGGCCGATATCCGCCTCCTCTTCTCCTCAGCCTCCTCCTGCGCGCAGTGAGCACGTCAAGCATGACAGATCTGCATTTATCCTGACAAAGGCATTTAAATCCATTCATGTAGCAACAGAGAGTTCTGACCCTCTCTGTCCTGCACACACACACACACACTCCCCCTCACAGACACACACACACACACACACACACACTCACACACACACACACACACACTGAGTGATACAGGAGGTAGCAGAGAGAGGGAGACAGGAGAATGGGGGGGTGGGGGGGTGTTGTGCCTTTCAGAGCACTCAAGAGTTTGATCAATAATGTCTGCAGGCTCTAGCATCTTGGCTCTTCAGCCCCGCAGAGCATCCACCCCCCCGCCGCCCCCCACCACCACTTCCCCCAGCTCCTTCTCTAAGATGTTAGCCATGAAAAAACATGTGTACCGCGGCCTTACAATTCATGCTCCCGGCTGGAGGAGAAACCAACAGCTTTCATGAGAACAAAAGAAAAAAAAATGAGAGATCATATTTGTAGTCTTCCACTTTAACACAGAAAAGTTTCAGTGGGCATATGAATTATTCTTTAATCAAAAATATCATATTGATTGAACTGACGGTAGACTTCCGGTTATGTCACATATTGATTTCTATGTATAAAAATATTTGTTATGTCACACTTAAATTTCACACAGTCTGGAGACTGAGCTTAAAAATGCATTTAATCATCACAATACCCGATACAGACACATAATGACTACACCGTTAGGGAAGTGGGCTCTGATTATGTCATGTGGAAGTGAGTAAATGACATGTACCATGAGCAGTAATTTGCCTGCTTTCATATTTCCCCATATCATAGTTTCTAAAGTGATAAGTTCTTGGAAAGCTGGAAAAGATGTGCTTCATTGAGCATAATTAGAAAATAGATGGAGAAATTTTCGCATTTTCACAGTTGGATGCCTTCAATGTTTCAGAAGTTCTGAGCATGTTGTTCAGGGGGCAAGCACAGGAATGTGACATTTCATGGACAGAATTCAGTAGTGGCTTCAATAGGCTAGAACAAAATTACATCCTTCTGTTGCCTTGATGGATTTTTGATGGAAGACAGAGCAGCTGCCATTCTTTAGAAAATGTTTCAGAAAAGAAAACAGACATTTTTGAATGTCCCTTTTATTGAAATAGTTATAGAATAGCATTCGTGCTGCAGTTTAATTCTCTGTTGTGCTGCTATTGACTCTTAAACCTATAGAAAAAAAAAGAAAAATTACATCAGATGACTCACCAAGTGTATAGACAGTCCCTTTGTTTGGTCAAAGAAAACGCTGTTTTGTATAGCTATATCTATTGTGTGTTATAATGCACAGTGTTCTGAAAAACATCAGAATATCACAGTTAATGGATTTGACATTTTATCAGTCCTACACATTTCTAAAGAGAACAGATCATTTTGGCACCCTATGACAGAATGTAGCAGGAGGAAGCTTTGTGCAAACATTAATATTAAATGGATAAGTCGTGCACTGAATGTGTAAGTTGTTTGTGAAACTACTTAATGTTGTTTGAATCGCATCAAAGAAAAAGTTTGCTTTCTTCACAACCGCGTGTCTACACGTCCGTTCCTAGTATGTATTGTGGTTGGGGGGGGCTAAACAAGAGTGGTGTCACACAAAAATATATAAATAAATAAATAAATAAGCAAAGCAAGCATGACACCAAATATGGCCTCATCAGCTCACGTCTAATTTGGCCCTCTCGCTACCATCTGTCTGAGCAGTCAGGGGGAAAACATCTCCTCAGAAGGTGATGGAAGGGAGGATGCTGGAGAAGTAATGATAGCCTTTCTCCTCGTGCACTACTTCCTCTTTTCCAGGGGCCCTAAATTGCCCTGGCTTGTGCCAATTTTCTGCCACAAGATGCTGCATTTCACAAGTGACCTGCAAAGTGAGTTGGCACAGCTGTACACACACACACACACACACACACACACACACACACACACACACACACACACACACACACACAAAGAGAGAGAGAGAGAGAGAGAGAGAGAGAGAGAGAGAGAGAGAGAAATAAAGAAAGCAAAAACATTGCTGTTATCATACAGCAGCATCACAATCACAACATCTACAAATAGATATCACCAAAATATTCTAAAGTGAGGAGGTAGATCAACATTACTACTGTAATGCAGTGAGGATTTTTTTTTTTACTTCTCATGTGGGTTGATGGAGAATGAGGTCCCATGTGACAATCTTATAGCCCTACTTATCCTGGCTCTCTGTCCACTTTTAAACACCCCCCACCCCTCTAGTCCCTCTCCCTCTCCCCAACCCCTCCAATGCCACCCATCCATCCACCCTCCCCTCTCTGGACGGCTTCATTAATCAGGGTTGCTGCTCACTTGGCCCTCCGCCAGGCACCCAAAGGGGACGACTGCAGGGCTTCTATAGGGCCAGCAGCCACTGCCAATAGCCCCCATGGTGCAGCAGTGGAGTGGAGCCTGACTATCATGAGCGGCTTAAGTGCTTTTTGCTGTTTCTCTCTCTCTCTCTCTCTCTCTCTCTCTCTCTCTCTCTCTCTCTCTCTCTCTCTCTCTCTCTCATCCTCATCTGAATAGACCCAAGCACTTAGACTCTGGAATGATGGTTTTTTTTCCTTTACTTTATTTAATTCAACTAAATTCCATAATAATTTAGAAGTGATTCAGCATGTCAAATATATCAGAGCCCAAACTGTGAAACAACTCAATAAAAAGTGGCAGTGCCTCCCCTCCTGATATAATTGCTGCTTAACAACTGTAAGAATGGCAGCTAAATAAATTCATACGCTTCACTAACACAGGCACAGAACAGACTGAAGAATTGCATTTTGGAGACACTGGGGGGGAAAAATACATATTTTGACATAGAAATGTACAGAGATCAAATTTGCTTGTTGAAGTGGGATCGCGTATTGTGCCACATGTCTGGATAAGGACACTAGTATTTGTGTTTGTAGTGAGTGAATACAAATAGTATTGTTCTTTCACCCTTTGTCATCCTGACCACTTGCATTCTTGAATGGGTGTCCAGGGGCGATCCACGAGCGCAGCAGCAGCAGCAGCTAGTGTTTTCCTGTGTCATCCAATGTCACATAGCCACATAGATTGAGAGTGACAGGCTGGATCCCCATTGGGGCTGTTGAGGAGTAGCGAGCGCTCAGCACTTAGCTGACTCATCATTGGGTCGGGTCACTAACATGAGATTAATGACTTCTGATCCTCACTATGACCGCCAACTCTTAACTGCACTCGCCCCGGCCAGGCGCACACTTGTCGCCGATGGGCTCTCTACGACCTCGAGGGCCGTTCATCACGCCGGGTGCTTAATACCTCCAGCAGGGCCTTAATCACCAGCAGGGTGGTCTCTGTAATCATCCCTACTGCAGATACACGGGACAGGACCTCTGACAAGCCTCTAGCTCAAGATTAAAACAGAGATGGTGGACTGGAGATTGGACACACATCTCTTTCTACTTGCTGATGAGAACATGGTGCTAAAACACAATAGTGGACTGCTAGTCTCATTTTTTTGTTGCATGATTGTCAAGATGTTGAATGATCCATATAACAAGACTGGGCTACATCTTTTCAGACTACACCCCGAGATGACTGGAGCACTCTATTTTAAAATGTTCTTTATTTTCAGTGCAGGTTGCCCAGAAGTAATCCAGTCTGGCTATGCTGATCCTGTGGTCCTGGACTGTGTGTAAGAGGCTTGAACGCAAATTTACACCCTTCCTGCAATGTTAAATGATCCATCTGAAGGCTAAGGGTTGTTTCATAGTCAACACAAGTGTGCAATGGTCGCTATGGTCACACGAGCCGTACATGCTGCCCCATTGATTCCCATGTCGTCCCAAACATTGTTGCATTGCATCAGGAAAGTTTTCACTACACACTTTGCAATGCAAATATGTGTCATGGCATCCTGGCGTTTGCGTTTGCATCGACTATGAATCGGCCCACATGTAAGAGAACGAGATAAGAAAGGAGGATTGCAGGAAACTGCAACTTTAAATCCTCTTAGGAGAAGGTATTAAAATGATATTTAAAGGTGAGTGTCTCTCTAGGGTAGGCTAAAACATTTCAATGAAGCGGCAACAGCTCTCCTGCTCACTGATAGAAATGGAATCTCGGTTGACATGGCAGCATTTTCAGAAAGGATGCCTCCTTCCAACCTCTTAAAACGAGTGGCTCTTTCAGTCTATTTAAAATGAAAGGACTCTCCTTTTTCACAAATATATATATATATAGCATTAGCATCTCAACCATTAGATTCCCAGCAAAGGAGCACAAGAGACAAATGCATCCGTGAGTCTCCTGGAAGATGTGCCTGTTTTACGAGCAGAGCAGCGGTGTCTGCCAGACCACAGATACGCTTCAATGGGCCATCTTGTGTGTTGTTTGTTTTCACCCCGCCCTTTCTGAGGGCTTCATTCATTTATAGTGGGAGCAGCTCGGATCCCTTTCATGTCCCCGTGCACCTGTGAGTCCCCTTTGCACTGACACTGCTGTCTGTTTCCCTGCCCACCTCCACTGCTCTCCTCTCCTCTCCTCTCCTCTGAGAGAGACTGTCATGTTTTCCTAAAGATCACAGGGGGACTGGTTCAGCAAATCCCCACCACCCACACCAGCTCCAGGTGTTTGCAGTCTGGTCAATGGAAATCTAAATCAATAGTGAGTGTGTGTGTGTGTGTGTGTGTGTGTGTGTGTGTGTGTGTGTGTGTGTGTGTGTGTGTGTGTGTGTGAGTGTTTGTGTGCGGGTGTGGGTGTGAATGACAGCAAAAGAGGGAGAGAGATAGTCATGAGCGTGTAACTGCAACACCATGCGGAGCATCAGGTTTGGAGAGCATGACTCAGCAATAATTATCATTATCAGATAGCAGAAAATCTCTCTTGATTTACAAAAGAGATCCGGTTGATTAATACCCTAATTATGTAATGATGAATGCAAGTCTATACAGTGAGCATTCAATTAGATCTTACATCTTAGAATACAGCAAATACTATTAGGCATGATGTCTCTTGTTATCTCTCTTTTAGACACAGAATGAAAGGAGTCACTTGTCTGTATCCGATAGCCATGTTCTGAAAGGGAAAAGATCTCTTCAATATATAGCAGGCATGCAGATACAGCTTGATTGTTTTGATCGAGCCTGAAAGCTCCCAGCAGGACTACCAGTCAAATTCAATCAGCGTAGACAAATCAGACAAACAAACTCAAAGCACTGTTGTCACGGCCACAAAGCAGTGTATAATCAAGATGGGTTGGTAGTGTGCTGTGCAGCCTCCAAATGTGCCGTAGTGAGAGACCAGGAGACACATGTAATGCCTAGTGGTAATGTAGAACATGCTTTTTTTGGGTTTACTTTATGTGTGTGTGTGTGTGTGTGTGTGTGTGTGTGTGTGTGTGTGTGTGTGTGTGTGTGTGTGTGTGTGTGTGTGTGTGTGTGCATGCATGCATGCATTTGTGTGTGCCATGCCTGTGTCTGAAGTGAGGGTATGCAGGTTCTACCTTTTAATGCAATCAATACATCCACACCTTCCAGACTAGGACCATTGTGTTGGTATGTCCTTGAAAAGCGCCTAGCTGACATTAAAGCAGAGAGTTCTAGGAGCGACAGGCTCCATTAGACGCAACACATTCATAAGGCGGATGTGTTGTGTTTACGCTGCTGTGAGTCTGCACAAGAGAATGGGTCATAAGGGTGGAGAGAGTGCATTCTATCTGCTCCGAGCCCGGCTGAATTTGTCTCCCTGGTCTGGTGGGCCATCTGCTATGCTCTGTCCCTCCCCGCCATGCTGCTCGTTTATTCCACCATCCAAATCGTGACCGTGTCCCCTAGCTCTCCCCAACACAGCCATTCACTTCTAATCACCGCCATGCACATGGTGTTATTAGTGACAAAGTATTTGATGCAGTGTTTAGCGAGCTATTCTGTTCATTAGAGTTATCTCTTGGGACTGCACAAAATTACACCCTAATGTAATGATATGACATTTCTGTTCACAATGGACCTATTAATTGAAGTAAAACAACTCCACTGAATCAAATAAAGCCACACCATGCCAAGGAGGGGTGGTGCTGTGTGTGTGTGTGTGTGTGTTGGGGGGGTACTGTCCTTTTTGAAGAAATTGTTCTTGACTTTTTTTTAGTGAAATATCTGAGAAGCACTACAGCAAGGTTGCAGGGAACATTAAAAGTCAATTCATCACTAATCTAATCCGCCACCAGGTAGGTAGATTTTAAAGTAATTAGGTGGCTGGATATATGACGTGCCATATGTCACTGTGTGCCATGGAAGGTCAGTCAGTGATTCGCATTGCGCACTGCCGCAGTCTCTCCAGCCAAAGTCACACAAGACAGCACTTGTTATTTCCGTTACTTTGTACAAAATAAACATAACGTAAGCTATAGTAGGCTATCCAGTGGCGAAGTGCCCCCTGCCGTTGTTTCCAATTCGCCAACGCAGATAACCTTGATGATTCCTTGGTGACTCGGGAGCAGCCTTCTAGACGAGTAGCAGCCTTTTTGTTTAGGCAGTAACGATATGCCTGTACAGTTTGTGTCTGACTCCACAGTGTCTCCCCAGGTTCTCTATGTACTTTACCTGATCAAGACTGTTCAGAGAGGAGCGGATAATGCTGCCGAATTATTTGACTGAGCGGAATCGCAGATTAGGCGCATCCATGACAGAAAACACCTGATGCACAGCCCAGTGCGTCCATTCAGACCGAGGTAGATTTCCTCAAGTCAAACTACACGCCCAAAGGGAAAACGGATGTATGTATGGAGCAACTGTCACAGAAGAAGTGGAGATCTTGTTTACGGTCACAGAAGAGGGGAAGATTTTAAGTTTTATACTGCGTGACAAGAGATCATAAGAGCCTGTAAATGGATTAAAAACTAACAGTGAAATCAATGGTAAGTAGGCTCATTTCTACCCATGCGCTACAGTTTATGGCTTTTATCTTTTGGGGGGGATTTGTTTAAATTACAAATTACAGCTAGAACAAGTTGGTGTGTGTGTGTGTGTGTGTGTGTGTGTGTGTGTGTGTGTGTGTGAGAGAGAGAGAGAGAGAGAGAGAGAGAGAGAGAGAGAGAGAGAGAGAGAGAGACCATGCATCGAAAAGAGCGAAGTTATGTTCGCACAATAGCAGAACAATAGTTCATGATGCTTTTATTTTAAACTAAATGCATATAATTGAGCATTTTCTAAAGTTGCTCGTCATATAGGGGGCGATTTTATTTTAATTCCGTAGGTTAATTTATCCATTTGCGTTTTGTGCTTGTGATGTTAAATTTACCTCCAACGATTGATTTAACACTATGGGGAAGGTTTGTGATATCGAAGGCTTTAATATTTAGGCTCAATATTTATTGATTTTAGCATTGAATATCCCAGATATGTCAGATGTGACTGCCAACTAGCTTTAAAATAGACAGCATTATCATAGCCAACCATTTATTTAGCTGGGTTAGATTTAGATAAAAAAAATGAACAGGCTAAAATAGCTTAGTAGGCAGCTGAATACATAGCCTATGGCAAAACCATTTCATTGCTGTCACTACTGTTTAGCCTAATAAGTAGGCTATAGCCTCTGTGCTGTTGTCGACCTAAAGCTTGTTCATCTTGAGGAGGGAAATGGATAAAGTGTAACATGACTTTATTCTCTCTCTTTGGAGTGGTATAGCCTATGGCTTCCCTTGGTGTAGAACAAGGTTGATGAGGTAGAGCCAATTAGACTTAATCTTTTGCAATTAATAATATCAGCACATTCTTCCAAATAGGCTTTAGTTTTCACTTCCACAGTAACTACACTTATAATTCATCATCTATTAAAAACATACCATGCCTTTGGGGGTGCTTATGGTTTATTACAATTCAAGAATAATGCATTATTTCTATCTACTGGATCATGTATTGGTATTCAGCAGAAGCACTGGAAATGGCACCAGCTCAAGCCCTTCAAGTCTCCATTTAATGAACCAGGTGACCTCTGAACCACACAGCCTTTTGATTTTGATTCAAATATTTCTCCTGTGTATAAATCTGTCTGTGTAGCTCCTGTTTAGGGCTCTCATCTCAAAGTATATCCCAAGTCATGGATGAGGTTGTTTGGCATACTTGCCAGGGTCCAGCTGTTTTCATCTGCAGTGATGTATGCTGCGTGGGGTCCTTCGGGTGTAGGGCTTTTACATGAAATGGGCTGATTTAAAACGTCCATACATCTTGGTCTGAACTCTTGTGCAAATGTGCCTCAATAGTGATGCTATTCAGGAGCATATATTTAAACAAGATGTTTGTCATTATTTATGGCCGGCCCTGCTTGTCCCCACAAGAATTACTCACAGGAACTGTCACTGTTTCATAAATCTTCCTGGCTGGGCTTGTAGGTGGCATTCCCTGAGTTCTCTTTGTGAGAAGACACCTAGTTGTTTCCTTTCTTTGTTTTACTTTGGAGGGAAATCAATTGCTGGGTTGACTTTTTTATGGCCCTACGTGAGTTCATCTTAACGGCCATGTCTGGGTGAGGGATACGGGGGATTACACCTTCTGTTACCTGAGCCCCTCCCTGACCGACCAGCTTCTTGCCTGGACTCAGTAATCAAGCTAAAAATCAATAGTCTCCTTTGTTGGACACCTTTGGCGCACCGAACAGCAACAAGGTTCAGACACATAGTACACTAGTCAATCAACAGCTTGAATATCCCTAGATATCCCCCGTGAGTCATTATTCTCTATCTAATCCATCACCAGATCCACAGACAAACATTTATTTGACAAAGAAGACTCATTTTTACAGTAATACTTATATTTGTGATCCAACTGTAGACAGCATTGTTAACGGTTGTGAAGAGGAGGCATCCAGATAATCCTTTTAAGATTGCTGAGTCTACTTCTCGTTTGAAGAGTTGTATAACACAGATAAATCAACTTATTCAATATGGAGATTACAGAGACTGACCTGATGCCCACTCTAAACAAGCATCTGTATGAATTCGATTTGCATAAATTAACTCCAAATTTGGCCAAAACTCAAATAGGTTTCTATATTATGTGTTGTCTGCTGTGCTGCTTTTCTCATGCCATGGTTGAGGGACCAAACAACATTAGACTTTACTTTGAACTAATATTAAAGCTTACAGGACTGATATGCTGTATTGAGCTGTATTGAGAAATCTGGTGTGATTCAGACACCGGTTGTTCAATGTTCCTGATTGCTGCAGGGAAGAATAAACAAGAACATTGGAGTGAACCAGCACCTAACACTACAGTAACTGAATGGGGTAAGGTTGGTCACTTACTTTCATGCCCCATAGTTTTTAAATCAAATTGTTGTATCAATTTTTCTGGTTCTTTTTCCTACAGACAACACTCAGTGTCTGTAAAAAACTAAATGTTTGGATTAATTCACATCAGATTTCTGAATTCTTTATGATTGGGACTCTATCTGCCCTTACAGTATTGTCTGCTTTTTAAAGGACTCAAATAAGGACAGAATTGGCCTGTATCATCTTACCTTGTTTCTATGGCTGCAATGGATTCCAGACAGTTGCAATAGTTCTGATAAGGCCACTCCAGCTATCATATAAAATCTGTTTCATTGCTATTCAGCTAAAACCTTTCCTCTTCTCCCCTCCATCTATCAGAGATAAGGTTGTTGTTCCAGCTTGGGGACCAAATATGAGTGACATAAGATGTCTCCGTATGTGTGAAGGACAATAATGCACAATTCTGTGCTTGCATTTACTTGTTGACTGGAGAGACTTTCACTTTCCTGTCATAAATTAAATCCAATCTGTAATTTGGGCTACTTTTAAAGTTTTTGAAATGTGTTCAATGACAAAAGAACTGTTATTCTAAACTTAGTAAAAAAACACACACAAATACACACACAAAGCACAAAAACAAATGTGAGTTTTTTTGGCAGTTGCAGTTGGCAACGTCAGTGGATAGCATAGACACTCCATCTCTGTGCAGCATTGCATCATTGATGTGCTAATGAATGTTGAAGTCTTAGGGGCCGACTCTAGCACAGACAGCACACCCATATGGGCAAAATTGGCCACACTGTCCCTCTGTCATCTGTCATATGAAACACGCAACACACTACAAGCTGCAAATCCACTAAAATATGGGAAACAATGTGACTGCCAATAATCAAGTTGATTTTCTTATTTAATTGCTTCAAAACTCTTCATTTTTTGCTTTGTATTTTTGATTATATTGTATTATTATCTTACATTATATAACCCAACTTTCCCCTATTTACTAGATGAACTTTGATATTTCTTTCTTAACCTTTCTTATTGTACCACAGAAAGGGCAAATAATTCATGCATCAGATCTTCCACACCAATTGGATTGTAGCCCATATGCATAGCTACAGGGCACATTTACATCAGCCATACTGCATGCAAACTGTGGTTGGGGGACACACTGCCCTTGTCCTCTGCATTGTAGCCACTCTGTTTGCCTTCTTTGTATAGGGTTCATTTTGGAAACTATTGCTAAGAAATCAATGAAAAAAGTTTCCTACATTTTCAAATTGTCCAGCTGCATCACAGGGCAGCTTTGAGTTGATTGTGAACTCTTATTATAGATACTGATGCAATTTGCAATAAGACTCTGGTTAAACAGATCTCTAGTACATAAGAGAGCCATGTCTGGTGAAGGTGGTGGGCCACTTGGAGTCTAATAACTGCCATTGTGAAGAGGAAAAAATCTGTGACCTACTGCTGTTCTTTATTCCCTTTCAAATTTGATTATATTAGTTATAACACCTTCCAAAGTAACATGCTATTTTACTCACAACAGATTTGGTGCAACATATCAATCTAAAGATGCAAAACATCTCTCCAATATGATACTAGCCTATGTCTATAAGAAATGAAATGCTTTTTATTAATTCACTATTTTAGCTGTAGCCTTATCCATTGTATTTCCAAAAACACTCTCACACCAGATGGCAAGAAATCTCTCTCTCTCTCTCTCTCTCTCTCTCTCTCTCTCTCTCTCTCTCTCTCTCTCTCTCTATATATATATATATATATATATATATATATATATATATATATATATATATATATATAGAGAGAGAGAGAGAGAGAGAGAGAGAGAGAGAGAGAGAGTATATATATACAGTATATATATATGGGCAATTCCACGAAAAAGTAAACCTCACCTTAAAACTTTAAGTCTCACCTACATGGACATACAAATTCTTTCAGAAAACTTCCAATACAAAAAAGTATTGTCTCGATGTAAACATTCAACTGAGCAAGTTTCAAAAGGATATCTGTTTGTTAAAATTTTTACCCTATTCAGCTATAATGTAAGTCTATGGAGGGGCTTATAATGGGCATAAGTGGGTGATAACACACATAAAGCTGCAATACTATCAGTTATTTTTCATTGTTATATTACTATTTATCTTGTTACAGGTTAAAATCCACCGTTCACAATTGTTTTGTATCATTTTGGAGGGTTTTTCCAGACGTCACGTCCATAACGTCACATCCATAACGCCATGTCTCCCAATGAAAACCAACTTTTTTTACATTTACATTTGAAATTAAGTCTTTGTCTGTCTTTACTGAGGTGTCCTGTTTGGTATGAAGGTAGTAATATTTACATTTCTCTAGAAATTTCACACACTTCACAGCAAAAACTACGCTCTCTCAAAAGTTTGTCCGTTTTTTGTCACGTCCATAACGCAAATTGAAAGGCTCATATTCTTATGATGCAAATCATGATATTATTTTTTTCTGTTTGCCTGTATTCAGCCATGGAGTTTGCAGAAGAATATGAAAAAAAATTGTGAAATACTGCTAGGTTTGCAGAGGTTATCTGGCCTTTTGTTCATCAATAATGCACGAAAATGTCACGTCCATAACGCTGGAATTGCCCATTATATATATATATATATATATATATATATATATATATATATATAGCCTATATACAGTAACTGAAATAAAATGAACCACTTGACCAACTTGAAAATGGTAAGTATATGAATGAACCCTGCCCTCAGTGGGCTAAAGAAGCCTGCTGGATCTTATCATGTGATATTCTGTCCAGACTTCAGACAGGGTCCCTTCCCTTACTAAAATTTATGACCTTCAACCAGTTGTCAATCATAGTCTCTGTCTGACAAATCTGTCTGCCCACACATATCCATCAAAGTGTCCTCCTACTGGGCATCACAAATCTGATGTAGTGTGGCCCACTTTTAGATTCATGTTCTTTGGTTTATATTGCAGGCAGGGGAAGTCTTTAAATAGTCTGAGTTTGTACCCAGGTCAGATTTTTTTCAGATTTTACTGGCCAAGTCCATACACAAGGAATTTGCCTTCAGCAGATGTTGATCCTCTATACATTCACCATACACATAGTCACACATTCAATGGACAAAATAAAAGTGAATATGCACATACTGTTGATAGACTCAATAATATCCATGTAAGCATTATTCAAGAACAAAGTACACCTGAAGTGTGTAAAGTGCAAAGTTTAGTGCAAATGTAATGCAACCAAACTGTGGGAGACTGAGAGCGAAAGAAGGAAACATTTTGAGGTGCATATTGTATCCTTTGAATAGGAGAATGTCACACTTGGTTAACTGATGAATTGTGTGACTGTCTTTGTGATTAATATCCCAACCCATATCATGACTTTTTTAGATGTTCTTAATGAAAGGTTCTGACAACTCTACAATTTCAGACTGGACTATACTCCACATGAGTTTCTTTTTCTTTTACACCTGGAACAAAAGGCTTTTACGTCATGGAACATTAATACCTTCTGTCAAATATACACGTTAATCTTTCATAAGAAGCTTTGACATTCCCCCCTTATCCAGACATGGATATTAATTACGCTGTAGGAATATATACCGTAGTCTTTACAAATAGGCCTTTGCATTTTTGCAACATAGTTCATTTGAGGTCCTGGTTTTGATGCAGATCTTTGCAGCAGAGAATGTTGTAAGATCTGTATGGAACAGGTGAAGCAGCAACTAATGCACTGATCTACTGCAATCACTGTTGTATTTCTGATTGGAAATTGAATTATATAATGTAAGCTCAAAATAGCAGAATATTTAGGTGAAGCACCCATTGCTGTGCACTAAAGAATAGGCCTACAGAATCCCCTTTTCTCTCCTTTCTCTTCAGGTTGTATTGGACAATCCCTCCTTTATTCCTAGAACCAATGGTTCAAATAACAACGGCTATTTAATATTGCTCCAGTTTCCCACAACCATTTGTTTGGATGCCATGCTGAGCATCTCTACAGGAGAAGCATCAGGGTGCCATCCCCCCTGAGAGAGAGACAGAGAGAGAGAGAGAGAGAGAGAGAGAGAGAGAGAGAGAGAGAGAGAGAGAGAGAGAGAAAAAACAGCTCTGTTTGGGACTGATGCAGCTAGTATGATGTGTGCTTCAGAGGGGGCTTAAAAGGAAGTAGAAATGAGTGGAGAAACCCTGTGCAATCACCCTATCATTATCAATGCAGCTTTCTCTCTCCTATTTCCTCTTCATTTTCTGCTGCCTTGCACCCCAGTTAGATGAGTGAGGCAGTCTATCAACCACTTTGCCCTTCTTATAATACGCAGACGTTGGAAGTAGCACTGCTCATTTAACCCATTCTGTTGTCAGTTCTACAAACTCTTCTGTTGTGACAAATAAGCTATAGGCCTTTATTGATGGAATATGATGGTTGTCAGCTAAGGCCTATTTGGGTTTTTGTTGTTGTTTGTTGGGTTTTTGTTGTTGCCATTATTATATTTTCCTAATCCTGTGTCCTGTCCCAATTATCGCCTATATTGTCTAATTTTAATCTCTACGCTTTTTAGTTTTGTGCATTATGTGTTAAATTAAGATACTCATCAGTTGCTGTGAAAAAATGCAGTTGATTTATCGCTATTGCTAGAAAACATGCTGCTTCTTGTACAAGACATCATGCAGCATGCTGCCGTATCAAATAAAATGCGTATAGATTGATGGATTGATTGATTGACTGTCTTGAGCTTTCTTCGCCCACGGATGGCTAGTCTCCTGGTTATATGGCAGTGCTTGCCTCCAGGTGGTTTTCATGATAATACTGAATGGCTGGAGCAATGTGGTTTCTGGAAAGGTCATACATTTTCCCAGTGGAAGAAAGTGACAGAAGAGTAATAGCAGTGCTTTTTGATCTCCCGCTGACAAAAGAGTTCTGTCCAGCCTGTGGATGAGTAAGGGAACTGGCCTTATAAGAGGATGACCTGGGGCTGCTCAGGAACCACTTTGGTTTGGAATCTTGTTCCTTGTCTCAGCTATGATTCATATTGTTCCACATACTTAACCTCATTCAGCCTCTTTAGCAGCTCAAACAGCCTCTCAGCAGCCTCTCATTGTGGAATCTTGTAGATGACTCTCTAGATACTTTATATTGAATTGTGATTTTTAAGACTTAAATGGGCACTCCAACATGTTTGAACCTACATTCTTGGGAGGTTGCCACTACTGCCATATAGCCTATAGTAACAACGATGTTTTTCATTTGTTTGTTTATTGACAATCCTCATAGATAAAGATGCGCCACACTTGCCTTATGAGTAGGCCTATAAAACAATGAAAGATTTGTCATTATCCTGAACAGGCATGGACTGGCCATAGGGCATACAGGGCAATGCCCGGTGGGCCGACGGTCATTTTTGGGCCGGGCTGTCATTAACTCATAATTTTCATGAAGGATATTGGGCTAGTTTGATTAAATGTCTCATATTCATGCAATATGTCCTACTTACAGTGTTATTTTAGCTAGCCACAACGTTGTTATTATTGAATAGAATTATGGTCGGCCGCCATGGCCGGAAATGCCCGGGCCATTTTTTGGTCCCAGTCCGGCCCTGATCCTGAACAGTTTTTTTCCCCATCAATATCATATGAGGTTTGAAGATGAAGGTATTATTGATCTGGTATTTGGGGGATTTGTCACTGTTGGACTAATGGGGAAATGATTAGAAATGCTACAAGCAATAATATTGTCAAAAGCATTGTTGAACAGATAAATGGCGATCATTCACTGTGTGCCATGACTAAGCACAGACATGTAGTTAACTACTGTTTGTTGTCTGTCATGTTATAGAAACAAAAATGAAATAAAGAGAGAAAAATAGAACCTCAAGGTTTTTTATTCGTGGATTACATGAAAGAAAAAACACACAATTACAATTTGGTGCATAATCCTTTAAAGATACTACATAATTTACACATAATGACTAAATCATTTGCAGGAACACAGACAGTTGAATTAGTCATATATATCCCATTATTATCTGCCGTTTGGCTCTATTGACAACTTAAACCAAGGGCCTTTATTGTTGCTACCAAGGGACTTAGTGTTGTTCAAGCCACTGGTCACAGAAATCCCACATCCCACATTGCTAAAACCCAGAGAATAATCTATTATTGACATACATTGTGTTTATAATGTAGTTAGAGATTTTTTAATGTTGTTTTTAATGAGATTAGACCAGCAGATAAGCATTTGTAATTTCCCATATACTCAGTCAAACAATTTCTGTCCTCCACAGTCCCACCAGGGCCTGCTGCATCCTCCAGAGTGTGTGTGTGTGTGTGTGTGTGTGTGTGTGTGTGTGTGTGTGTGTGTGTGTGTGTGTGTGTGTGTGTGTGCTGCTGTAGACCTACTGTACTGTATGTAGCCTATTAGATCTCTCCCACAGCGTCTAGGCTAAATTAGGATGCATTTCCACCCTCTCGCCCTCAGCAAGAGAGTTCATCATGCGTTGACCTCTTTGTCCCAGGCGTCGCTCACTGCTAGTAACCAGCTCTGTTGTGACTGGTGGTGGCAGGAACCTCAAGGGGTCAGTCCAGTTAACATCCTGTGTGACTTCATCCTGGAATTGAGTTAAGGGGAGTCACATGGATGAGATGTTCCTTTTGAAGGCTCAAAGTATGATGTATGTGGCCTGTAGAGTTCCTTTGTGGTGGCGTGATTGTAGGGGGTCAGTTTGTCATATACAGTGTGGACGGCTATACAGAGTCAGAGTGCATTCTTTCATATACTATATTCACTCTTTTTGTGCTTACAACTACAGTCTAAATGTTTAAAGGAAAATGTGACTGTATCTGTCCATAGGATGCTTTTGCATTGAATTGTACAGTTCAGAAAGAGGTTTCTCTCTTGGGATGGTGCATTTGCATTTAAAGGGGTTCGGACTGTCAAAAAGAAAGCAAGCTCCTCGTGGGAACAATGAGATCAATCCCAGATGAAGCGCTCCCTCTCTAGAGAAGAAAAGAAAAATATGCATAAGATTAATTATCAGATGTGAGGAGATCATTCATAATGAATGCTAATGCGCTGGATGGAGAAAGCGGAGATTTACATAGGCCACTGGTCCGTCCGATGGCTGCTCTTTTGTTCAAACGCAGCTCACTTCATTATGGAATGATGAGCTTCCTGTGAGTGGGCAACAGCACAAAAATAGGAATTCTCTGACTGCCAAAACACAGCTTGCTCTGTGGAAACAGTTTGCCTGGAGCCGGCCTGTTTAATGGTTGAGTGCCTTCATAATGATATTATTTCCACCTGGCGAGGACTCCAGATTTTTCCGTCAGCATTTTCTGAAAAGACAGGAGATTTGTTGCATTATATTATATGAAACTAGAATGTGTAGAATTAATGCACCAGTTTTTCAGCTAATATCTCCTCACAACTTACAGTAACAGGTTGATGTTGTGATCAGCATATCAGAAGGAAAAGGATTTGATATTGGTCCACCTCAGCTTGACATAATAAACAACATTACCATCTGTGATACTTACTCTACTCTACCCATTGGTTCGTTTTCTATCAAATAATGGGAACATGTAAAAAAAAAAAAAAAACCCTAATCATTTTGAAACTTAAAACGGGTCCATTAGTAAATGATTGAGAGAGAAGCTGTCACCACTCCTTGTCTGTGAACCAGTGGCTTTGATATGTGTCTAACTCAGTCTAATTCAGTCCACCCAATAACCTGTTTATTAAAGTAGGCCTACTTCACTTCATATGGAGAACAGGATTACCGTGTCAGGGGTCATGCAATTAAAATCGATGGTGCACTGAGGTGCTCCACCCCCTTACATTGATCACTGATCTGTCATGGCCAGCTTTTAAAGTATGTCTTTGTTTATGTTTGTGTTGTAACGCATGCTTGGCTCAAGGCACGAGTTACATGAAGGGAAGGGTACAAGTAATTTAATTAATAAGAAATATTTATTAAATAAGTTAAGAAATATCAGTATAGTGAAATAAAGAAAATTGTAGTGCAAATGTGTGTCTAGGGGATATGTCAAAACAAAAGCAAAACACTGATGAATGAGAGGCGAGAATCCCTGTACAGCCCTGGTCCCCAAATGGCGGCCCGTGGGCCAGATCCGGCCCGCACAAACCAAATGAGTGGCCCGCAGCACCAACTGACCTAACAGTTATTCTCCATAAACATGCATACAGACCTCACATACAGTAGGCCATATGAAGTTTATTGAGCTGCATTAAGGAAAGCAGAAGACTGCTTTGTGACGTTTTAACTAAGCCTATGGTTTTTAATGTTTGCAGGGTTGGCCCTCGGCTTTGTATGCTTGACAAAATTCGGCCCTTGAGGAAAAATAGTTGGGGACCACTGCTGTACAGTGAAGCCCAGGCCTTCTTATGGTTCCACTCATTAGAGAACCAGTGAAACGGGCCACACCTGTACAACACCCTCTACCTGCTGAAGACAGACAAGACCGGCACATAGAGTGGGTGGGGTCGCTACAGACCCACCAGGTCGTAACAGTGTGCACATTTTACATGCACGCTCCAGGAAGCAGGAGAAGTGATGGGAGCATGATGGTGCAGAACACAGTTGCAATGGCTCTCTCTCTCTGTCTCTCTGTGTGTGTGTGTGTGTGTGTGTGTGGGTGGGTGGGTATTGTGTGTGTGTGTGTGTTGGGTGTGTTGCACTTGCTTCATCAGATTCTGTCTTTGTCATTTAAGACTGATTATCTTGTTCACAGTATGAGTGCGTATAAGCCTCTGAAAAATCTTATCAGTGTCTCACACAATTAAGCTTGGGAGTACAACATGTATCACACACTTTTGTTTCCACGATTACTTGTTTAGGACTAACAGCTGCTGTCTCTTATCCTAAGCTATTTACAATTATAATGATCATTGAACTTGATCTGATATTTCTTTCAGACTGTTTAAAATTCTAGTTTCAATGTCTCTAATAAAAACATAACAAAGACAAATTAACCTTAATTTGCCAAACGCTACCATTCATTTTTGCTGATGGAAATGTGCGCCATTATTTGTATTCTAACAGTCCTCCCCCTGTCTGAATATAAAAAGGCCCCCACTTTTCTTTTCTTAAAAGTTAATTCATGAATAATGTTGTTTTCTTTAATTAAGTCCCGTGCTTGACGGATTGAACCTGCATACTTCATTCAGGTCATCAGAAAAGGTTCCAGTTTCACTCAGTTCTTTAAGCCAGTTGGATTTGTTGCACTGTGTGGGTTTAAACATGTTATAGTTCTAGGGACTAACTGTATTGGATCATCTTTTACGATTATCTCCCAGGGCATCTTAGGTTTGCTCTAAACAATGCCTGTACACTGTACAATGACATTACAGTATCCATCTATGTTCAATTGGAATTTCATGGTAGCTGACTGCAATTTGGTATTTTTTTCCTCTACCCCCACCATGTGGATAATCGAAGAAATTCCCAATTTTGTCGCGCTGTGTTGAAATGTGATTCTCTTTCTCTTACTGTCACGCTATTTTATGACACATCAATGAATCATTGCAGATGTTTTGTACTGACTTCAATGGAACATTTATAGAATAACAATATCCCATTTAGACAAAGAAACAGCTTTCCACATGATACCCCAAAACATTCACATTTTGTCAAATTAAATACAGTTTTCTAATTGCAGTGGAGTGAAATAGGAACAGCTGATGCTCATATAGGTCTGCCAGGGCCCTCACAGTAGTTCATAGCCCCCTCCCCACAATGTCCCAACTGTCATCAGTGACTTATGGACTTCACCACCTCCTGTGCAGAGGCACCGGAGCTGCAGTGAACTATACCCATGCTGAAAGCTGCTTTTGTAATATTGGCCACCCACCTCCATGGCTGAAAATGAACTGGTGTTTGCACACAGGGTGATGTCCGCTGTCACCAGGTTGTGAAAGTAAAGGTCAATGAATGCCACGCTGAAAAGAATTCCCATATGCTGTTGAAGCCTGCTTTGACATGCCTCATTTGTGAGCTATTGTTGTGCCCTTTGAGGACACGCTGTCCAGAAAATATATTTTCCCCCTGATTTATATCTGTCATCTTTTGCCCAGGGAATTTCAAATAGGTGTTTGATTCAGTTCAGTGTACAAGCAGATGTTGGCATGCATATATGCTGAACCACGGAGCATCTGTTTGGGAATGACAGTACTGCATATAATCATTATGTGTTTGTGTTCCACTTCAAAGCCCGGAGAATGTTTGGTAATAACGACGGCATGCAGTATTATCATTGTGTTTGTGGTCCACTCCACAGCCCAGACAATGTTTGGGAAAAGCGGTGGCATATTATCATTATGTGTGTGTGGTCCACTGCATGATGACCTTGAGAATGTTTGTGAGACAAATTATTGAAATACTAAAAATATTTCGATATTAGAACGATCCGTCTGCAAAGAGTTAAGATGTTCACTGTGTCTTTCACAATGTTTGTATGTTTTTTTTGTGTGTGAATTTCTTATATAGCCATTAGAAATGGTCTAGAATGGTTCTTACATTCTACAAACTGACACATTGATGTGCAGCTTTTGCAATGGAATATTCAACATCTTAAAAGTTACAGAAAGTTTTTCATACATTAACTGCCCTTGCATTGATTAAAGGGGAAGTCCTCTTTTTAGCATGTTTAGCCCCTTTTCTGGAGTGTCTTGGATGAAATAGAATCATTGGCCCAGTCCCATTACTATCACTTCACTATCACTTCCCCTCGATTTTGGCCCTAACACTCGGTTTGCGCGTTCATGTGTAAGTGTAGGGTGTCCCAGGACCGAGGGATAGTGGCTTTCAGCCCTTCAAATCCCCCCTTCAAACGGAGGGAGGTCAGATGCAGACTTCGAACGAAGTGAAGATGAAGTGAAGATGAAATTACCCACGATTCTTTGCGAACTCAATCAGCTAAACAAAAAGATTGAATGTCGGTACCCGATCTGTGTCTGAATGCACGAGCTGTGTCCCGTTGTCTCAGCTTTGGATAAGAACCTCAAAAAGATAGCTACTGTTGCAATTAAGCATGTATACATATTTTTTAATGTCGGGATATCTTAGTTTGATGTAAATACAGTTGAATTCAGCACTGGTGTGTCAAAACATGACTATTAAAAAGATCAATATTTTTCAAAGTGCGCAAATGTTTCAACAGAATTACCAGATCCTCATGTGGGTGATTTTCTCAATGATAATTTGTGGATGACGGCTTTTGAACAGTTTATGCCGGTTTAGAGCCTTATATCCGTTCAGACGCGTAAAACAGGTGAAGACGTTTTTACGCGAAGTGTTGTCCCATTTATTAGAGGAAGATCTGCACTTCTCACTACACAATGGAGGGGTCTCATCTTGGAGGGAACTCGAAAACGAGTGCTAGTGTTAGGGAAGAGAAATGGGACTGGGCCATTGACATCTGGCTAAACATGCTTAAAAGAGAACTTCCCCTTTAAATATCAGATGTCGGTTTGCTGTCATTCAATCCTTTATATCCTTTTATAAAACTGGAAATGCAAGTGGACTGGTCTAAAATGAACAACAGAGATTTGTATAACCTGTACACCTGTAACGGCAAAATTTGTGTTAATGTGTGAAGAGTAATCAAGTCAAAGTTTCAGAAGAATTGAAAAAAAAAAGTTGATAAAAGCTTGTACCCCTGATATAGAACATTTTTTTTTCAGATTAAAGATGACCTTGTCTTTAATCATTCTGCCAACTCTCATTTCCATTGAAGTCCATTATGGTTTTGGCAGCTTCATAGAAGTAGTTGAAGAGATTGTTTATTAGATTTGCTTGAGATCCTTCAATAAAGAGAAAAGCATTTCTAAAATCCTATTTGTGTTTTAGGGCTGCTGTTAACCTGGAGCTTTTGCCCACAGCCGTGGGGCGTCTCCAGCTTGGCACGACGGCGAGGCAGGGGCAGACATGGAGATGGAGAGGCACCAATGGGAGAGCTCGGACGCGCCCCCAAATGTCACAAACTGCACAGATGTGCCACCAGGGGCAGTACTTGGGGTTCCCATGGCTACTGAGAGGCTTGTGGTGGTGGTCCTCCTCGGGGTCTTGACTTTTCTCACGGCACTGGTCAATATGGCCGTGATCACAGCCATCTGCACCACCAAGAAGCTCCACCTGCCAGCTAACTACCTCATCTGCTCGCTGGCCATCACCGACTTCCTGGTGGCCATATTGGTGATGCCCATCAGTGTAGTGTACATCACCATGCAGACGTGGACGTTGGGTCAGGCGGTCTGCGAGGTGTGGCTGAGCGTGGACATGACCTGTTGCACCTCCTCCATCCTCCACCTGTGCGTGATCGCGCTGGACCGCTTCTGGGCCATCACCAAGGCCATCGAGTACGCCCGCAAGAGGACCGCCCGCCGCGCTGCCGTCATGGTGGCCGTAGTGTGGGTCATCTCCGTGTTCATCTCGCTGCCACCACTCTTCTGGAGGCACCGCCACAAAGCCACTGTGGCCAGCCAGTGCATCATCGAGCATGACCATGTAGGCTATACCATCTACTCCACCCTCGGGGCCTTCTACATCCCAATGACGCTCATCCTCATCCTCTACTATAGGATCTACAGCGCCGCAAAGACGCTCTACCAGAAACGCGGCTCCTCCCGACACCTCAGCAGCCGCAGCACTGACAGCCAGCACTCGCTCAACCACTGCCGCGTGGTGCACACCTTCTGCGTGTCCGACCTCTCCACTTCAGACCCCGCCAACGAGTTCGACCGTTTCAACGTCACCATCCGTATCCCATCCTTCGAAACGGACCTGGACGCAGCCGACGAGCGGCACCAGATCTGCACCCTGCGGGAAAGGAAGGCAGCACGGATTCTGGGTCTCATCCTCGGGGCCTTCATCCTCTGCTGGATGCCCTTCTTCCTGAAGGAGCTCCTGGTTGGCCTGCAGCTCCTCAGCCCCTCCCCAACAGTGTCGGACTTCCTCACCTGGCTGGGCTACATCAACTCCCTTATCAACCCTTTGCTTTACACCAGTTTTAATGAAGACTTCAAGTTGGCTTTTAAGAAGCTGATCAAACGGAAAGGGCACACATAAAGAACAGTATGTGCAGACTTCTGTAGCTGTAGCTGATAGACTAGGGCTTTGATAACAGACTCATAACCCAGGGAGTAGGAACAGATCTTTGATTTTGATATTTTAAAAAGTATGCCTTCATTTTTCTATGGATGCACTGAACGAAGGGAGTTGCATAGCTCTGTGAAATGACATGCTGGACGCTGGTTTATGTAGAGTGGATTGGTTGGGACCTAAGTTTGTTTATATTTAAGCTCACTGATGCAAGATAATTGTGTGAAAATTTGCAATGTACCACTAAATAAACTACACCGCAGTGTCATTATGGGATGTTTTATTAAAACATTTTCAACTAAGTGTGTGGATCACTGTTTCAGAATGATAAATGAGTTAAATAATGAGAGAAAAGTGTGTGAATCACTCGTTAAGTATGATAAATGAGTCCAGCAATCAGAGATGGGAAAAAGCAGCCTCATCTTGCATGACTGGGAACAATCAAGCACCACAGGGTACCCCAATTTTAGAAGTGTTCTTAAGAAGTGATTTTAATTCATGCAGAAAATGAATAAACAAAACCATTCCACCTTTTTCCAGTATTTCAAGTGCTGTTATAAATAAATAAGGCATAGGTGTGCAGAATCCATGCTGCAGAGAGGTTTCAAGATACTTTCAACGAACAAAAAAAGGCTCATTGAAAAGGCATCTTTGGCTTTAAGTGAGGATAAAATAACAGCAAGTGTATGGGAGTGATGGATGGAGTGGGGTTGGATTGATTATACCACATCTGGCAAGATTATACCACATCTGGCAAACCCAAGGCCTGTGGTCCAAATCCAGCCCACCATGTAATTCTATGGCTCATCAGATTATATTTAATAATGTCTATCACAGTTGGCTCTGAGTTGTTTTTTTTTTTATTTTTTTTTTAAGATATTTTTGGGCTTTTTGCCTTTAATCGGATAGGACAGTATAGAGATGGACAGGAAATAAGTTGGAGAGAGGGACGGGGTGGGATTGGGAAATGACCTCGGGTCGGACTCGAACCCAGGTCCCCGGAGCAACGGTACGACTCTCCAACCCACGGCGCCCCCACAACTGGCCCTGAGTTGCAGTACTGCAAGTAGGCTGTCTACCACAGTGCACTGCTGCTGTCCATGAGGCCTGCAAGCCAAGCCCTTTCCCTTCCTGCTCTGAAATCTTCACTGATACCATTAATCAGCAGTCATGCAGGTGTTTGTAATAACCTGAAGTAGCCTAGTTTTTTTTATATACCTGTCACTTTCCCCAGAAAGTGTAAGACAAAGGTTATGTTCTCAAAACTAATATCCAATAATAAAAATTGGTAACAGGCCAAAACTTTACAGAACTTTCACTTGTGTAGGCCAACAATTTAACTTGGAGCTTGGAACTTTTTTATGTTAGCCAGCTGTGTATTTTAAATTGACACCCCTGGATTAAAACAACATCCATTTTATTATCTTATTTTATTTGGTATGCCAATGTAGGCTACTGTCAATACAGTATGAACACAGGGGCACTGAGTAAGAGCGTAGCCTATGAAGTAAACAACAAATGACTGGCTCGCAAATTTACGTACCTTTCGTTTTCATACTTTGCGTGAGGACGTACACGCTTTTGATCACATGCTGTTGTGTGCGTACGCGGCGGAGCTTGGTGCGAAGATGGCGGACGAGGAGGCCGAACAGGACTGCAGCGGACAGAGCGGCTGTAGTGCAGTGATAGGGGAGTTTCGTGGACGCCTGGAGGAACTGTTGGCTGCTTTGAAGCACAGTGCGGATTCTCCTTTGCAGTCTGCGACACTGTACTGCCAAGCATTTTGCCAGGTAATGTCTAATAATACCCAATGCTTTTGCAGAATTGAGAAACCATAATAATGGCATGCTAGCTACGCATCAAGCCATAAGTGAGGTGGTGTTGCATCCCTTGATGCTAATGAAGACAGTAACCATTAATTTGCTCAATGCCACCGGCAGCATTAAAACGGACATAAACACAGTCACTTAGTGCGACACATTAACATCATAATGTCACCTGTAAAGATAATCTGCGTGATGGAGGTGCCTTTGTAGTGCATATGAAGTCTTCTGTTTATATACATGTTGTGTTAGCCATGCTAAGTTGGCTAAATAGCAAGTTAGCTTGTCAGTAGGTTAAATCCTAGTTAACCATGGAAGAATAAGGTGATGGCGGCCATGAGTTTTTATGTGTTTTTATCAAGATCGTAAAAATGCAGCAAGGTGAAATTGTTAAATCCTTGCGTCATTTACCGCTAGCTATGAGAATAACATAGAATTAATGTTTCGCCAGCGCACATCCATTCCGCCCACCCTGTCTTGAAACAATAACGTTAACTTCACTCTATGTATGTACTATGTAACGTTAATAACGTTAGTATCAATATTTGAGCAAGGTTGTCGAACTGGAAGTACCAACGTTAATCTGGTAATATTATGGTGAAGTTAAATATTGTTTCTTTTGCAACCGTTGAGCTCAGCCAGGTGTGTGATTTCAATCAAACAGTTTCATCCTACGAGCATTTCCAGCACATGCTCATTCAGTTTGATGGCAAATTGCTGGACAGCCCAGCTGGCTAGATAAAAGCTTAGCCTACGTCAGACCAGACTTTCCTACTCTTCTGTATGACTTGCTTTTAGTGTTTGTTGTAGCACATTGTTTGGTAGATCTCAAAAGCTAAGTTGATGGGGTCATTATTAGGAAGTGAAATCAGCCTCGCCTTTAAATGGGACTATGGCCGTGACATTGATGGGTTCATTGTCAATGGTTGATGATTAGGTGAATCCAAGGTGTTGGCTGGTAAGAAAAAGTTTGAGGAAATGACCGTTTAATCTTACTGCATTATAGTTTAACAGGAAAGAATGGAGAGTCCAAGTCCTTAGAGGTCACCATGTGGTTACTTTGGTCTCAGCCCTCATTGCTATCAGGGTAGTTTTTTTTTTTTTTTTTTTTTTACAAGACTGCGTTTTCCATTGTGCATTGCACAAACCAAAACATATGACTTATGCGTCATTTAATAATAATAATAATAATAATAATAATAATAATAATAATGTTTGAAGCCTGGTGATCAACCAGGCTATTTAGGCCTAGCAGTGTCACGCTTGAATATCTTCCTGTCTCTAGTGATATCAAATTGTAAAGCACTAGATACATTTTGCACTGTCACTGGATTAAAAAAATGCTTCAAGAAACTTTTCACCTTAAGTCTACAGAGCCGCACCATTCAAGACTAGGCATAGTACCGCTAACTGCCATGTTTGCTGCTATTTTTCTTTTCTTTTCTTTTTTTTAATCCAGGATCCAGAAAAGAATGAAGATTGTTGGTTAGACTGATATCCCATCAGTTTAAATATACACAACGTAGCCTATAACAACCACATATTTGCAAAAGTTGATACTACAATCCAATTCCTGTACCAGGCAATTGTTTGGTCCTAGTTGCATACAGTGTTTTCCTCAGACCAGGTATCTGTGTGGTGTTGTGAGGGATCGAGTGTTGCAGTAGTTGGTGGAGTCGGCCGTTGGCATGTAGCCTATGCAAAGTGTGTGCTGCACCATGTTCTTTGACTGCTGCACCATGTTGACATACACCTGTATTGTTCTTCAGTGTCTACTGCTCAGGCAATTTGAAGCTGCAAGAAGCATTGTAAATTCTTCAGCTCTAATCTATGGTGCTTTTGAGTTGATTCTGTGGTGCTGTGCCACACATTGGTCTATGTATGGGAAACCCTGAGATATTCTAGACATTCAAGCAAGCAAAGTATTCTCAAGTGTTGTCATCATCCGAATATTGTATGGAGGATGTAGCTAGTAATCACATGGACCTGGTTTGAATGACCATTTGACACTAGGATGTCCTCTAGTAAAATCGATCATTCTGTCTGCCCCACCCCCCGCCCTCGTGCTTCACACACTATCAAGTTTTTGATGTGCAACAGGAGAGGATTATTCCACCATTTAGTGACCCCCCATCAGGAATGCTCAGCTGTTCCATGCCCAGCATGGGTGCAGGATAAAGCTCCAAAGGCTTCTTGTTTTCCCCGGCTACCATGCTCTGACTCCCTCCACATGCCACATGACTCCCCAAGCGTGCTGCCACTGGAACCTGGAGTGCCGCTGACCACAGCCAGGGCATTGCAAGTCAGAACTCACTCTGACCATTGTTTTAAAGCACTGCTATCATGCAACAAGAGAGTTTAATTGGTATTTAATTAACATCGTAAAAAAAACATCCACCAACAGAATCACCCCACGACAGTGAACTCATGCAAGCCTGGCTGGTAGCCTGGGGTAACTAATTAGTAGTTATTTCACTTTTTACAAAGTGAGGCTGAGACAGCCACTGGCTAAGCTCATGCTATTTTAAGATGAATACAAGCATTTATTTTAGCTTTATATGAAACAGAACCGAGATGTTGAGATGATGTGTTTGCCAGACAAAGGCAGACTTTCTATTTAACAGCGCTGAGGGATTGGTGAAGGCTTTGGAGTGTGGAGCTCAAACTTGGCCTCCAGAGAGACTAAGGTGTGATTGCTTACAGTTGGGGCTGTGTGTGTCATCATTCTTCTCAACAGGAAGAGAAATGTAGACACTGCTCATGTAATATGTTTTGCTAAGGAAAGAAAAGTGTTTTTAACAAATCTGTGAGCTTTCAGTGCGGGACTTTCATTAGGCTGATCAAGTCTTCATTTCTTTTGAACGGTTCTGTCTTCACGTTTAGCCTAGTGGGTGCATTTTAAGTTTTCATGATTGTTATACAGGTAGCCTCTCATTCTGTCTGCTGCAGACATTTGAGATCCCAGAACTTCCTCTCTTCATTATAAAGGCCTGCAGCTTGTTGCATTATGTATGCACAGACCTGGGGGAGCTGTCTATCTGTGTAACTGTGTGTGTGTGTGTGTGTGTGTGTGTGTGTGTGTGTGTGTGTGTGTGTGTGTGTGTTGACTCAATGTGCCAGCTGTTGGGTAGAGACTGGCCCACCCCCTCATGATGAAATTAGAATGATAGTCAAAAGGATACCCCTCCCCTCCCGCCATCCCCTACTCGGGGTACAGCAACAATGGCTGATTGTCCTGTGAGCTATCTGAGAGCCCTTGCAGGTCACATCTTTCTGTGCACTCATTTGAAGTACAGTGCAGTATTCCAGGGAGTACTAGGCAAATATTAGTATTGTTGAAAGCAGTGGGGGTGTAGCATTTAGGTAAAGCTAGAGGAAAGCGGTGAAGTTGGTCACCATCCTTTAAGTGGGGGGTGGATGGCAGGGAGGCAGTGGATGGATGGCAAATAAATGACACGTGACCTTTGTCCACATGATTGGCATCTGTGAGGTGATTGTAATGGACGCCTGCTGTAAACTGTGCATGCTTAAGTGATCCAAAGTACTAAAAGAATGTAGGCTATATTAAGTTCAGATCACCCATTGTCGATAAATCAAGGAGTTTGGCTATTGTGTACGTGGAGAGTTGAGAGTTGTGCTGACAAGATACTGCTTCCTCCTCCTAAAATACATCTACTGTGATGTGTGTGTGTGTGTGTGTGTGTGTGTGTGTGGTCATAGTATTTTTTACAGGTTGTGCTGATGTGCTTAATGTGTGGTTTAGGCTATTTGAGAATGGTGTTTGAGACTTTCCCATATCGGCAGATATTTGACTGTTTATTTTGTTTTCCCTCATGGATGTGGTCGCACAGCTGGGTTGATGGATCCACTTGACTAGGCTACTTTGTTTTGCATTTCCATACGTTGCTAAGCTCTACTCATTTGAGAGCATGTTTGTAGGGAAAGAGTAAAGGCTCTAGAGCTGTAAGACTGGACAGACCATAATTCGAAATGTAACATTGATGTACTTTGTTAATATATCAGTGATATTTATTTCATAAATCTCAGTGTTAGTGATGTGTACCATTTGATGTGGGCTAGTTTATAACACTGATGTGTGTTAAGTCATAGTAAAATATTACGTTTGAGTCACTTGTGCCAATGTAGTAGCCTATATATGTTTTATTTAAAATGAGGGCTGATATAAGAACTTTTGGAACTGAGCAATCCAGATCAGATAAAGCTTTAGAAATGGAGACCTAATGCAGCAGGAACAGATTGTGTGTGTGGTGTTTACGGATATGATGCAGTGGGCACAGACTGTGTGTGGTGTTTATGGATGGGGAATGGGATTGGTGAGAGGGTGGCCTTGAGCCATTAGCAATCAGTGCCACTCCTCAGGCGTCAGGTCTGCTCTCTCCTCCCTTCCTCACACTCTCTCACTTTCTCTCTTCCTCCCTTCCTCACTCTCTCTCACTTTCTCTCTTCTTCCCTTCTTCACACT
This sequence comes from Sardinella longiceps, assembly GCA_027497455.2. Lineage (NCBI taxonomy): Eukaryota > Metazoa > Chordata > Actinopteri > Clupeiformes > Clupeidae > Sardinella > Sardinella longiceps. The sequence continues at coordinate 2,117,341 of JAODXP020000025.1, forward strand.
CTCTCACTTTCTCTCTTCCTCCCTTCCTCACTCTCTCTCACTTTCTCTCTTCTTCCCTTCTTCACACTCTCTCACTTTCTCTCTTCCTCCCTTCCTCACACTCTCTCACTTTCTCCCTCTCCCAGATCTTTGTGTCTGTGTTCTGTCTCAGTCGCTCAGTTGTGCTTCTGTGCATTAGGTAATTCAGGGGGAGGGCCAAACCCTCTCCAGCTTCCACGTGATTGGCATGTTACCGCAGACCTCATCAGGAAGTCTGACTATGCTGAATGTGAGACCAACTTCAAACCTTCCCCTGCATGTATGGGTTATCTGTCTAGCTGGGGATAATTGTGTGTGTGTGTGTGTGTGTGTGTGTGTGTGTGTGTGTGTGTGTGTGTGTGTGTGTGTGTGTGCGTGCGCTCTCCGTGGCTCTCTAGTCTCCACTCACTTTCCCCTGGAGGCCAGCCGGCTCCTTAATGAACTCGTCACCCCTGCTGTTGGAAAGAAATGCCCTGGAACAGAATCCTTATTTTTATTAGTCTAACACAGCATTGTGTTCCACGCTGCTGCAGTATCTTGCCTTGTGTGTATTAGTTTGTTGAGTCCAAACATGGCATTGTGCTCAATTTATTGCTGAGCCTTAGTAAAGTGCATTCATTGAGTTCATGTGCATAGTATACAATTACAGAGTGCACTCTTTATGTAGTCTAGTTATAACAGTATGTAAACTTAGCTGTGGTTGACATGTAGCAGCATCCATGAAATACTGATGCATGGAGTTGCTGATTTTCCACCTGCTTGTTTGACAGGGTCATGTAAGGTCATATACACTACTCCTCCTCAGCCACAAGGGGGAGCTTACGGTGAGGTAAACTCTTGGTGACCTCCTTCAAGTTCAATGCCTTGCAGTCTTTTGGAATGGAAACCACTGTAAATTAGATTTTTTGGAGGTTATAAAGTACTGTAGAACTATTTTTTCATAAGCTTGCTCAATGGGTTTGTCTCCGTACCTTTTTAAAAATGTCTTGTTATTGGATGAGGCTGTTGGCTCCCAACATAGCCTAATTTCATAATATAAGTAGATAGGGTTCAAACAGAGCGGTCAGTAAAAGGTCTTTGATATAAGTCTGTCGTCCACTTAATAAAGTTTGACTGATCATAATCATTTCTTGAAAGATAGTAACCCTGTGTTTGTGAGTCACGCTGACTTAGCCCAAATTAGATTAAGGATTCATTTAATAGACCCTACCAATCTGGATGTACCGTTAAAAATACACTTCAACCATAACAAATTTTTATCATGCATCTCCATTATTTTAAGGCATAAGAAGGCCTTTCTAGACAGTATGTGTAATTAGTATCAGAAGCAAGAAAAAGAAGAAATAAATTTTGTCCCATAGTCTCATGGGATTAGGCCCTCGGAGACTGAGGAATACATTTATGTCTTTGGTAGTCATCTTGTCTCTGTGTGTGTGTACAATATGAGGCTTTTACCAAGGGTCTCTGTCCATGTCTGTCCCTCACACTAGAACACACTTGATCTTCACTAAAACAACCTGCAGAATAATGATAGGCTTGTACACATCAAATTTGAGATTAATTAGAGGGAAATATTTTGTCAGCAGGTTTATTCCAAAACTTTGATTACAGATTCAGCCTGTTCATTGTTACAAAAAGCTGTGCACCACAGAGGCAACATTTGTTAAACTATAACAGTACACGACAGTAACTCACTCTCATATAATCAAGAATTGAGTTGCAAAATTACATGTTGTGTTAGAAAACATTTTTTATTTTAATATTACATTTAAATGCCCTGTAGTTTTCTGGCCATTAAATCCTAGGTCGACATGGTAAAGGTGTTAATTATGGTAATTATGTCATTTTTGTTTTTTGTACGTATCTTTCTAAACCATGCCAAGCACAAGTTTTGATGCTCATGCTGTCGTCAAATATACTGGTTTGCAGATTTCTATTTCTGTACATACAGTTCATAGCTCACAGCCTTTTCTGTTTCTGCTCCCCTCTCTGCAGACAGTGGTGGAGTACGCAGGTCACTGGAAGATTGAGGAGAACCCGCTGCCTCTGGTGGAGGTGTACTCTGTGGCTTTGCTCAGCTACGCCCACGCCTCCGCCTACCTCTCCACCCAGTGTGAGAACGTGTCCCTCGTGCCAGAGAGGCTCTCACTGTGAGTACAGTCATGAGGAAAGACCATGTCAGTGTCATGATCATGTCGCTGCTTGTCCTCTTTCCTCCCTCTTTAACGGTCACATCCCTTTTGAGAACTTGCAGGGTAACTCAGAAAGTTATGCCATTCATGCAGCACTAAAATGTTGCTGTATCCCACCCTGTGCAAGAGAAATGCATTTGCTATATGTTCGTAACCTGCTGTCCTAAATTTCCTCTAGTGTCCTGTGTCCTTAGAGCATCTGTGTTTATGTCTATGGTGTACGGTATATGTTTTATGTTAATGTTCTGTAAATCTAGTAAAAAGGTAGATGAGACCACTTCCATTAAGACTGACATTCCACTCTGCTCCATCAGACTCTGGAATGTCTCCAGCGCTGCTGAAAGTTGCCTCTGGCACTGATTTGAGTCACACATTTAAATAACAGCTAGATTCATCTCACTTAATGTAGACTGGCGTTTAACGGTTATTTCCTTCTTTGGCAATGAGGCGTGTTTTTTCTCCCATGTAAGTCTAACAAACATACAGATCCCCCTCCCTTTCAATGACTTAATGATGTAACTCGGCCAGATCAGTTAGCCTTAACCTAAAGCCAATGTGTCACAGGTTTATGTACATTTCCTAGTCCTGATGCTAGAAAAGCTACCTGGGCTTATGTCCTGGTAGACTTAGCAAAGGTTAGCAAATTGGTCAGTATTTTTTCTTTTCTCCTTACCTTGCAAATGCCTAGTGAATCCCACACGTGTCAAGATTGAAGAGAAAGTGTGAGTTTCAGCCCATATAATGGTTGAAACCATTCTATCAGGTAGCCCAATCTGCTGAATACTCATGCTGGGACTGAGTCACATCAGCACTTTTTCTTAAGAGTAGTGTGGAGATGGCAGTTTAAGTTACTTACTGTATGACTGGCTTCACATTTACATAAACCTCTGACATGTTGACAGGCACACCAACTGTTTTAACATTCTTCCTTTTGAGGGGGCACTGACACAGAGGCAAGACTGAGTGAATGTATGCATTTTGATGAGACACATACAGTAGAAATTGTGCTGTGATGCGCAGTATGATGCTGTGTCTACAGGAGCAGCACTGAGAGATGGATGTTTATTGAATACCCCAAAGCCACAGCTTACCTCATATTATTGCTTTTCCTTCCTGCTGTGACACAGGAGCTACTTGGAACTTCTTTTATCACTACCAGACCATGTTCCAGAACCCCTCTGGCAGCAGTTCCAAGCTTCTGTGCAGGTACTCAGACAATCCCAGTAGGTGTTTTTGTTTTTCACATCAGTCCGTAACGAAAGACTATACTGTAGGGTTGAATCTGGTCCGCTGGGTGGATTCAATTTCAATTTTCGAGATCTTATTCATTACTGTGGACTAGATTCATTATCAATTCTAGAGCCATTTTAGTCTGTAAACCAGGTTATAAATGATGCACTATTTAGCCAGCATGTTTACCGGTACATTAGTGTTTCTCAACCTTTCAAACATGGCAGTAACAAACAAAGGCAGAAAATAATATTAATATAGCATGGACTATGTTTAAGACATTAATAATTAAGCAAACCTACGGATGCAGCCGATAGTGTTTATTAGATGTTGAGAAAGGCAGTGATGATAAGAGAGCCAGAGGTTGGAGACTAAATCAACAGAGATGGCAGCAGATTTTATACAAATGTTGGTCATTTTGATTCGTGACGATATGGTTTCTTTTTTCAATACAGGTGAATTGAATACTAAAATCTGAACTGCCTACCTAAATAATTTTATATGTATTTTTCTTTTTTTGCAGTCTGCCCATGAGCTACTGCAGAAAAATGGCATCTTCCAGCTGCACATCCTGTCATGCCTGTCCCAAGCGAGTGGGGTGTGGAGCAACTCCACGCTACAAAGCATCCTCTCCAGCCAGGCGCTGGACACAGAGAAAGGTTCATTTGCATTCTGTCTGCTTCATCTATTCAACCCCTTCATCCTCTCTTGAGTGGGCTCATTTACACACAGCACCTCAGGGTCACTTTAATGAAATTCAAACAGTGCCTCTGCTTGAGAATATTTTGTGCTTCATCAAGCATCATTCAGTCCTAACAAACAGCAAATATTGATGAGATGAGAATACAGAGTAGAGACCCAAAGAATACAGCTTTGGGCTGGTTTTAATGAAGTGTTTTTTTTTTTTTCTTCTTCTTCTTCTTCTTTTTTTTCACTTCCCCAGTTCATGCCTTCCTTGCTCTTGAGGGACCCACTCTTTTGGAGATGAGGATAAAGCATCTGATCAAGGAGAACCAACGGAGCAAGGCAGCACTGCTGGCAAAGGCCTGTTCTGAATATCCAGAGTTTGAGGGCAAGGGGCACTTTAAACAGATGTACCTCGTCAGCTTGTGCAGTGTGACAGAACAACAGCCCTTGATGGAAGAGGTATTGTCACATTTAAAATGTTGTTTTAACTCATTGCTTAAAATGTCAGTGCGTACATTCAAGTCTTGCAAGAATCGCAAGACTTAACAATGGTTGGTTGAGTTGAATTCATAGGTCAGCACTGTTAACTCGTATCGTCTAAATTGTGATGCATTTTGCTGGCCACTGCATTAACAGCAACTCTTCAATGCTTTTTCACAGATCTCAAAGGTAGACTGTCGTGATGCCTTGGAAATGATCTGTAATTTGGAGTCGGATGGAGATGAGAAGGGGGCATTCACACTATGCTCTGCCTTCCTGACCTGTCAGCTCCTCCAGGGAGAGACCTATTGTGCATGGTAGGTCACTGATGTAGTCCTGAAGTCTTGTAGGACAGGGGGCTTACAGTAGGCCTACGTCATGGCTGTTGTAAGGCTAACTGGGTGCTTTTGGGTGATTTTGCTTGCTTATGCAATGACCCTGCTTTAAGAAAAGCCTATTCACCAATGAATTGGAAATATAATGGTAATTCCTGTTGTGTCTTTTTCTTATAGGGAACTCACTTTGTTTTGGAGTAAACTTTTGAAGCGCCTAGAATCCTCGGACCAGGGTTTCTTGGATAGATGTCGCCAGATGTCAAAGTTGTCCAAAACAGTTTTCCACATCCTTTTTTTCATCAAGGTTATTCAATCAGAGGTGACTATAAGCTTTTACTGATTACTGTTTTACTAATTGTATGTTGTACAGTCTATTTGAAGTCAAATTAACTGTGATTTGATATTTTAGGCCTACTCTTGTTTTCCAGGTTGATGCTGTTGGTCTCCCAGTTTGCATTGAAATGTGCATAAAGGCTCTTCAGATGGAATCCGTTGATGGGAAGACAAAGAGCACCATTTGCAAAACCATCTCCTGTCTCCTGCCAACAGATCTGGAGGTGAAAAGGGCCTGTCAGCTCACTGAATTCCTCATTGAGCCTACAGTGGACTCCTACTACGCAGTGGAGACCCTTTACAATGAACCTGATCAAAAGCTTGAGGAAGCGAGCCTGCCTGTTCCCAACTCCCTCCGTTGTGAACTTCTGTTGGTCTTCAAAACTCAGTGGCCTTTTGATCCAGAGTTCTGGGATTGGAAGACGCTGAAACGCCACTGCCTTGCTCTTATGGGTGAGGAGGCATCGATCGTTTCATCCATTGATGAACTCAATGAAGATGAGGAACCTGCTGTTGAGAATGACAAACATGAAGAATTTAAAGATGTTAGTGAATGCTTTTTAGACACTACAAATGAACTGAAGGAAATGACTGATGAGAAACAGAAGAAAAGAGAAATTAAAAAACTAAGAGAGAAGGGTTTCGTCTCTGCTAGGTTTAGAAACTGGCAAGCCTATATGCAGTACTGTGTTTTGTGTGACAAGGAATTTCTCGGACATAGGATTGTGCGGCATGCCCAAACTCACTTCAAAGACGGACAGTACAACTGTCCAATATGTGCAGAGGCTTTTGACACTAAAGAGACGCTTGAACCGCATGTAGCATCACATGTTAAGTTATCATGTAAAGAGCGTCTAGCTTCAATGAAAACCACGAGGAAGTTGGCCAAGTCTAAAGCATCTTCACCAGCAGTGGCAACTCTGAAATCTAAAACAAGTGAAAATCAGGAACGTAAAGCTAAGGTGAAATACAGTGTAAATGGTGACTCCCCTGGACATTTCAATGGGGACTCTATGGACATAAGAGTAAATGGGAGTGCAGCAGAACTGTCTGAGGAAAATGTTTGTCCTGTGCCAAACTGCAGAAAAGGTTTCAAGTACTTCAAAAATTTGCTTATTCATGTGAAGGACCATGGAGACAATGATGAAGCAAAACGGTTCTTAGACATGCACAGCAAGAAAGTGATTTGTCAGTATTGTCGCCGTCAGTTTGTCAGTGTGGCTCATTTGAATGACCATTTGCAGGTCCACTGTGGCGTCATGCCCTATATTTGCATACAGCTCAATTGCAAAGCCAGTTTCAACTCAAATGCAGAGCTGCTTGTGCATAGTAAGGAGCATCCTTATTTTAAAGCGAAGTGCATGTTCCCTGGCTGTGGAAAAATATTTCATGAAGCTTACATGCTTTATGACCATGAGGCTCAGCATTACATAACATTTACATGCAAAGAGGCTGGTTGTGGAAAAATCTTTCACTCCCAGGCCCAGCTGGATGAACACCAGGAAGAACATGTCCAAAAGGTGGTGGAAAATGAAGTTCCTGATGGCCACACTACTTCTCAGGCCAGTCATAGTAACACCACTACACAACAACTTTCAGATCAAGCCAACCCTGTTGAGCTGCACCATCATGGGAATGAGCAGGCTCTGTCCCAAGACACCTCCCAGTCTAGCACAGTAGAAGATGACTCTCTTCAGTCCCCAGGGTCTTTGAAAGTGAAGCACTCTATTGAGAGCATGCTAAATAGTTTTGGCCCACTCCCCACAGATGAACCTCTTACAATTAAGTCTGAGCCATCAGATCCGTTGCAGCAGGTCCCTTACCCAGAGGTACCCATGAGTCAGCCCACCATAAATGTCCATCCCGCTCATCAAACTCAGTCAAGACCACAGGAATCTCATTCAGAGCAGTTCATGTATGATCAGATGCCAAGTGGTCCAAACACAATCATGCCCACAACTTCATATCACGGTGCTGTTGAAGACTTTCAACAAGTGCCTCTCCCCGATATGTTACAGGGTCATCCAGAACCTTACTCACACCAACCTTTCCCTTCCCAACTTCCAGGGCACATACCCCACAATCCTGATTACAGAGAACAAGTTTTACCACCCTATCAGAGCATGCCAGCTAATCATATGCCCTCTGTGATACATGGTCCTAACTCTGCAATGCTCCAAGGAAATCTCCCACCAGCTTCCCAGGCTCTTCCTGCTCGAATGGCGCCCCAGTCTGTTAGTGGAAACTGTACAGTCAACCAAATGGTGCATCCACCTGGCATTAGTGTTCAGACTCAGCCAGAGGTTGAAAAGGAGAGGCACCGCTGTGCTTTTGAATCATGCACTCGAACTTACAGCTCATACCGAAGTGTAACCAAGCACATGAAGGCAGTGCATCCAGATTTCTATGCGCAGTGGAAGCTTGAGAAGAAGAACAATAGGGTTTCCACAGTTATATCAAGAGGCTATGCTATCAATGTTAACTCAAATACGTTGCCTCCCACACACCAACAAGGTGGAAATAGACTTCCTCTTCCACCCCAGCAGGTGAGAAATTCTCTCGGCCCACCACCACCTTATCCCAGTCCTTGCCACAACTCCAACGGCCCCACAGCGCCCTCTCATTCAGTGCCACTCTCAGGTCAAGCGGAAGTGGACAACATTTTGAACCCCATCCTGATGTCCCAGCTGGGGAACTCCAATCAAATGGCTCATTTGCCAGCATCTCATATTGATACGTCGTGGCATGCCACACATCCAGACAATGTAAATCAACAGCAAAGTCACTGCACTTCTCAGGTGTTAATGCCAGGCCTACATGGAGTGCATAACAATGCCTATCCATCACATATAGGCGCAGTTGGCCCTGGTCAGAGAACAGACAGCCAGCATCAAAATATGGATCCCTATTCATTACAACCCCATGAAAGACTTCAGAGCACACATATGCCACCACATGTAGCTGTCAGTCAGCAATTGATTGATAGCAAATCAGGAGAAGGATTTCACGCTGTAAATGGGCAGTGTTTCTCAAGTAATCCAAATGCAAGACCACAGTTGGATGCAATGAGTCATGTTAATCAGTCAAATATGGATGGTATCAACAACCCTATGCTCCCATCAAACATGAGCACAGATTCTGGGTCTCTGCTTCCCTCGTATCAAGAGAATTTGAATAACCCTGGTCTCACTGATCAGCAGAAGGCTCCTGTGGTGCCATACAACCAGCAAACACAAACTAATGCGTTCTCAAATAGTGAAGGAGTTTACGACAAGCAGAATAAAACTTTGTCTGACAACCATTTGCAAGGCAGTTCAAATCCACGTGGAGATTCTCAAGAAGGATCTGAAAATGTGGAAAAACGAAAGAGAAACAGAAGAACAAAGTGGCCTGCGATCATTCGAGATGGGAAGTTTATTTGTTGTCGGTGTTTCAGAGAATTTCAGAGTCCCAAATCTCTTGGAGGTCATTTGTCAAAGCGGTCTCACTGTAAGGCTTTTGATGAGACGGACCTAACTGCAGATTTGCCATCATCATTCTTGGACTTGTTAAATTCACCACATATTACAAATTCTCCACAGGCTACTGATTCTCCACAATTCAATATTAATTTTAAAGAGCAGTCTTTTGAGCCCATTCCTAAAGGTCCACTTGATCCCAAATTGTTCCCCAATGTTAGTTTCCCCCAGGCAGATAGCAACTCTTATAACAAAAACAGTGGCCAGAACGGTGAGGTCTTTAAACAAGTATTGGATCGTTCATCTGCCCCTGGTTTATTTGAGAGTTCTGTGCAGCAGCAGGCATTCCAGAACCCTAATGGAAGCTATTCGTCAGATGGACTCATGCTTGAGAATACAGTAATACAGCACACTGGGGAAAACCAGATAAAGACTGAACATCCACCTGCTGAAGAGAACTACCATCAATCTTCTGACTCTTTATTTGAAGATGACTTCTCTGATCCTCTACTCTCTCAATTCCTACCTGAAAACCAGCCACTGTCCTCAATTGGCAGTCTTCCTACAAACCAGCTTAATCAAATACTAAGAGCAGAAACTCTTATGAAAATGAAGGAGATAAAGGATAAGGCCTCGATACCCAATTCAGGTGGTCTTTCAAATGATGGGCTCCTGTCAGTGATGGCCAGTCTTGCTCAAAACCTAATGTCAGATCCACTCCGCCACATTAACTCCCCTGAGTCTCAGCCCTCATCAACTACAGGTACCACCACGCCTACTGACTTACCAAAGGAGCGTGCAGAACATGATGTGAAGAAAAGATTGCGAGAGCAAATTCTGTCTGGGGAGATTCATAGAAGAAACAGTGCTTCTCAAACACCTAGTGCTGAATCCAGCTGCAGCTCAAGACCTTCATCTGCATCTAATCATGCAAAAGGAAATACCAGTAGTCCGGTTGTTCAGGCTCCAAGTGGGTCCCAGATGACTCTTCCTTATCAGGAGAGACTTGATGTTGACCAGAAAGCAATGACTTGTGCGCCTGTCCCACCAGTCAATACAATATCTCAGCAGGGCTGTCCGCAACCTAGGGTTGGGGTCATACAGTCTCATGGAGTTCCCTCTGCTCAAAGTGATGTGGCAGAGACAGACTCCAATGATTGTCCTCCTCCCTCTGAGGGCCCTGTTGATGTCATGTTTGAAATTCAAAAATGTTTTGAAAGAATGGACTTGGATAGAGAAGACAGTCACACTTCAGACCTTGTGGAATCAAAGTCTTCCACTGAACCCATCGGCAATAACTACACAGCAAATAGTTCAGATTCAACTTCGGTTCCTGATGTTGATAAAGGTTTCCCAATTCCCAATGACTTCCAAAAACCATTTGCCTGTGATGTCGCAGACTGTCAATATAAAGCTATGACAAAAGATGCACTTTTTAAACACTTCAGCAAGAATCATAATTACACTGAGGAGATGCTGAATCAGGTCAAGAAAAGCTTGAAATTTGCTCCATTCAGTTGTCAACTGTGCAGCAAGACATTTACTCGCAATTCAAATCTTCGGGCTCATTGTCAAGCAGCTCACAGTCTTTCACAGGAGGACATGATAAAATTGAAAATTAAACGTCAGTATAATAAAAGAGCAGAGTGTGGTGAGGCATCAACTTCTCTTCCCATTCAGAGTCATTCTGCATTCAGTCCAGGATTTCAGAGTAAATGTCAGTCCGCTCTAAACCCACTGGCCGAATTGGAAAAAATCCAACCTGGGTGTATTTCATCTCCATTTGCTAGCGCCACAGCACCAAGCACTGTGCTAGATCTGATGCTGGACCAGATTGACTCTGGTGGTTCACACCTTTCACAACAAATACCAACCAATCAGACAGTCACACAGGCAACTCTGAAATCTGAGCCAGCCTTCACCGGGCAGGTCCCAGGAAATCAAATAATGATGGAGCCGCAGCAAACTAGTTTGACTGCACGCAATCAACTCTTGCATGGCTTACTAGGCAGAGGAACTTTGCCAAGTACTCCACATCTGAATCAAGCTCCATGTTCATCGGCACCTTCAGGGGCATCCTGTGCTGCTCAGTCTCCTGAGAAAAAACCCAAAGCTGCAAAACAAAGAGTGGCAAAACCAAGGACAGACACTCCTAAAAAGGCCAAAGAGAGAAAACCAGAGGCAGATGATGCATTTAGCCCCTACAGGCCGTATCGCTGCGTCCATCAAGGGTGTGTAGCAGCCTTCACCATTCAGCAGAACTTAATCCTTCATTACAGAGCTGTTCATCAGTCTGCTTTGCCCCAGTTTGAAATAAACAATGAAGGTGAAGATGACCAAGAACAAGCTGAGGGAGAAAATGAGGAGCAGGAAGAGGACGAGCCAGAGGGTGAAGTAACACCGGTCACAGAATTCAGATGTCAAGTTAAAGACTGTTCTAGAATTTTCCAGGAGGTCACAAGTCTATTACAACACTACCTCCAGCTCCATAAATTCAAATTGGACAAAGCAGGTGCTTTCCTGTCTAGTATAAACTTGGGCAGGTTCCAGTGTGACCAGCCAGGATGCACCATGTCTTTTACCGCTTTCTGGAAATACATTGCCCATGTTGACAAAGATCACAAGGAATCGAAGATGCCAAAAGCTGAGCCTGTAGAAGGTATGTTCAGATGCGATGTTGAAGGCTGTGACTGTGTTTACACCACCCGGTCCAATCTGTTGCGCCACACTATGAAAAAGCACCAAGATCTTTACAAACTCCAGCTAATGGGTCAGCGAAAGGTTGATGAAAGGGTGAAATCAATTTCCAGAAAGTCTCAGTACAGTGACAGTGATGGAAAGGAAAACATTGAAAACAACAAGAAAGTAACTCAAAAGAGTACTGACAAAAAAAGGAAGGACGCACAAGATAACCACTGGACAAAATATAGCAAGCCATCTTTGAAGGGAAAGGATGAGGCCGCTGCAATGTGTACTAAGAGATTTCCCTTGCAGTATCCATGCATGATAAAAGGCTGCGAGTCAGTGATGAGCTCTGAGAGAAATGCCATGAAGCATTATGTCAAGCATGGTCTGTCTGAAAAATACCTAGAGGAGCAGCGGAGCCACTTTATCTTCTGCAAGAAAATCCCTCGTTCCAGAATCCGATCAACCAGAAGTGACGATAGTGAGGCGTCGGAAGACTATTCTATGGAAAGCTCTGAAAACGATGATACTGGTCCAGATGCAACTGGGTCTGAGTTTTCAAAGGCCTTGTCGGAGAAAGAGAGCACAGAGGATGCTGAATTCTCAGATGCAAAGATGACCACTGATGGCTCCGATTCTTCTGTGGTGGTGAAGCGCAAAAGGGGACGTCCACGGAAATCTGAGCAGCGACAACGGCATATTCCGCGGCGAAGGACAAGCGGAAGGTTGAGAACAAGGAATCGCTCTGTTAATTATGCTGACAACGGCTCAGATTCAAACATCTCAAGTCCTGCCCCAGCAAACGAGGACAGTGCAGAGCAGGTTGCAAATCTAAGCTCATTCAAACCTATGGGATTTGAAGTGTCATTCCTCCAGTTTCTTGAGAACTCTAGTGGGTCTCCAAAAAGGCGGGCTAGTGATGATTCACTGAGTGATCTTCCACTGAAGCGAATGTCCAATATTCACCTTAAAAATGCCACTATTCTGTGCAAGCGGGCTGAAACTAGCACATATTATTACAAAGACATTGTAAGCTATGCTGAATTCAGAAATCCAGAGAAGTTGCCCTCACTTGACAGTGTGACGTTTGCAATAGACAAATCTTTTGCAGGTGTAACAGATCTTTTAATGAAGCAGCTTCATGAAATGCGGCCCACTGTCACACTGTCAGAACCTCAAAGCTCAGTTTGACTGGCTGATTGTCTTCAATAAGAAATTAGTACTCAGGATTTGGACAGTAACAAATGTGCTGCTGACTGGTGCCCATAAACTAAATTTTTTGGAATATTCTTATTATCGTGCAACAACCTGTGATTGACCTAATCATGTTAATCATGTATTGAGGTGTTTGAACACATTCATAAATATGGACATTCAATCACTAAAAATGGATCATAGATTAATTTGATATTTAATCAAGCACTGTACTCCATTTACTCTAGCTATAATATGTAAAGCATGTTTTTATTTTAAAAATACAACGCACATTTTGTTGCCTTGACATTATGGAGGTCATTTGGTTTTAAAAACTAATTCTCTTTGTCTGACCCCTCTTGGGTGTAAAAAATGATGGTGTCCAAATTGGGCTCTGTGGTACTCTGTATAGGTCCTTAGGTGGTTGTTGTTGGATAATCTGTGTAAATGTACAATTTGTAGATAGTGCTCTATGTCCATGTGTACATATTGACTCTGAGACCACTGTGGCCACCAGCAGTCTGTAATATGAGAATTTATAACATCATGCATTTTGTACCCCTGTGTTTACTTGTGTCACTATACAAAGAACAGGTGTCCATCTTGTACAAGCCTTTATTTTTATGGTCTTTTGCCTTCCTCAAATGAAGATGTCTTAAAACAATTGGTTTGGATCACTTGTTTGTCATTTTTCTCTCCCATCAGATGCAGTTAGAGACTGTATTGTACTCAGTTGAAGTATACAGCAGTGTCATGCTTTCTTATTTGTCACCTCAATGGCAATACACCAGCATTTTATATATTCCTGAAGACTGTGGTACTTTTGTTTGTTTTTGTTTTTTATTTTATTTTAAATCAAATGATTCTGTTTGTATATGTGAAACAGTACACACTGGATGCTTTATTTGAGAGAGCTTTATTATGTATAAAAAAGTTTAAAAGAATCTTTCCTGTTTCATAATTTGACTTCTACATATAGCTATTAACATACTGCAGACAAAACAAAGTTGAAACACATTTAAGAATAATATAGAAATTGTACAGCAACAATTCCACTGGATTAAAGGGTGACCTTGATCACCTGTGCATACATTGTACTTCATGTTTAGTAAAACCAGTCTTTCCTGTTTTAGCACTTTGCTCTTTCATATGCTACTCTTCAGTGCTCAGATCTCAGATTGGCATGCTCATCTCAGATTGGTAGACAATGAAGAGGGTCACCTTCTTTCCTTCATCCAACATGGAATGATGGATTTTTTTTTTTAGTTTCGTACTTTTGCAGTTTCATTCTTTTAAAACAATTGACCCCTAACAACCCCAAATAAACCAAGCACATTTAGAATACCTTGTCTGAATGTGTATGACGCTGGGCTGAAAAATCACAATTCATTATCAATACTATGATATTGGGCAATATTAATATTAATGTTCTGAAGGTACATTTGTGGTTGATTATTTTATTCTGTATTCAATAGCCTGATATGTGGCCTGGGGTCAATCAGGCTGTTGTTTCAAGAAATTATTATCCCCTTTATCTCTTACAAACTAAAGAATCACTCGTCCACCAACTAGAATGACATTGTAATAACAGGATATTATAACTGATTACTCTGTCTTATGTCACACTGGACTTGTCAATAGTGAAGGCAAATGTTAACTTGGGTGGATCCGGACAAACCTGTTGGCAAATTTGAATTTGCTATGAAAGTCTGTCATAGCAATGTCCCAGTATTAAGCCTATTGAAGATGATTTCAAAGTCACCAAAAAACAAGCACAACTGTTATTTACGCTTAAATGCTGATTACAGATATGACAATATATGAACCAATGCTTTACCCATTATCTGCCTCATTTTACATTTGAGAAGCAGCCTGCGGTTTCTCTTGGCTAAGCAAGAGCAGATCAGATTAATCAAATATTTTAGCCAATTTTCACCCAGTAGAAAGATATATTAAAGAAACGGTAAAAACATGTTCTTATAAAGTACTCTTATAAAGTACTATAAGAAACGGTAAAAACATGTTCACACTAGTACTGAGTTGGTGCATATGTCTACAACCTTTGACCCCCCCCCCCCTTAAAACTGCCTTAATTCATCTTAATTCTAAGATGCTGAAACTACTTCTTAGTGATAATTATTTAAAGCCAAGACATGACACATGTAGCATGACAAAACTGCTACAGGATTTATCAGCTGCACATACATGATTTGAATTCTCATTCCACAGCTTGATATTTTTAGCTGTGGCAGTAGTGTGAGCAGGTAGTCTGTTTAAGAACAGACTAATCTCAGTTCCATTTTATTCACTCATAGTATCGGTAGAAAATGTCTCTTAGTAAACTAACGTTTTTCCCTTTTCAAGGAGGAACAACTGTAGTTCCTCAACTCTAGTTATCAAGAAGAACTGTCCTGTTTTAACTCCAATTGTGAGTTCACCTGTCTGGCCAGAGGTGCTGCCTGTGGCCCTGTGACATCCGTAACCACATGAGCTCTGCCACAATGACAGCCTCTCTTCTCCTTTATTGGCACATAGCGTTTGCTGAAGCACTTCCAACATTGTTTGAAGATTATGTAAAACATCTCTACAATGTTGAGAAAGATACACAAAATGGATGTGCAGCCCATGATGTAGAGGAAGATTTTCTTTTCGGTGGGCCTTGCGATGTAGCAGTCCACTGTGTTTGGACACGGGATTTGATCGCACTGAAGAAGTCGAGGCACATTAAAACCGTTGTAAATTAAGTAGAAGGCGATCAGAGATCCCACCTCAAAAGTAGTTTTGAAGAGGAGGCTTACTATATAGGTGGCGAGCAGGCCTCCGTCAATCCTCCCCTTGTCGTCATAAAGCTTCTTGCCATATTTGGCTTCTCGGTGCTCACGGTAACCCACATGCAGGGCCACCAGGAGGGAGGGTGTGGACACCATGATCAGCTGCAGGGCCCACAGGCGCACCTGGGAGATGGGGAAGAAGTGGTCGAAGCACACATTCTCACAGCCAGGCTGCTGGGTGTTGCATGTGAAGTCTTTAGTCTCATCCTTCCAGACAGACTCTGCTGCTGCCACATATATCAGTATCCGGAAGACAAAAAGGATTGACAGCCACACACGGCCAATCACGGTGGAGTATTTGTTGACACCGCTAAGGACACTCTCGAGAAAGCCCCAATTCATCTTGTCCTTTATCTTTGCAGGGTTTCAGATTGGATATGCTTTCAGTTTTTGTTTCAGCAAGCTGAAAAATACCAAACAAGTTGTCAACAACATGTCACAAGTTAAAGCAACCTTGAAGTATTCAAAGAAACATTCCAAATAAATTTTGTATTTAAATAAAGTTTATATGTTGAAAATATATTCATAGTTGTGCTCTGATATTAAACCTGGTGGTGGACAAAGAGGCCCTGACTTCTTATCAATGCAAAACAGAGAATTTATGGAAAACTAACACCTACACAAAAGTAACATATTCATAATCTCAGGGCCGTTTCAAGGTACATAGGGGGCCCCAAGCAACAGGACATGGGGGCCCTTCACTCCCTGTAAATACTTTCTTGAACCACATTGTTATAATTTTCAAACATCATCAATATAATTATCTGTATTGTACAGTTGTCTAACTCCAGTTTAAAGTCATTTTTTGCTGAAAAAGACCACCAACATAACTACTACAATGATTAAACAGTCAATCTTGGGGGCCCCTTTCAGCCTGGGGCCCCAGGCAATTGCCTGGTTTGCCTGCCTTGTTGCGACGGCCCTGCATAATCTAATTGGTTTTTCTAATGAAATTATTCATCCAGCATCTGATTAAATTACTTCTAATCAACTCCAATGTGTCATAATATGTACATAATATGTATCTGCTGATCCTGTGACTATTTCAAATGAAAAATATGATGACACATATTTACAGAATTGAATTCAGAATAACAGTGGGTCACGAGTCCCTGCCACAGGTATGTGACAACATGTCGGGAATCGTTCTAACTGTGATAGGTATACCTGTTTAAAAACTGGCTTCTTATCTCTATTTCAAGTACAGCACCAATGTGCGTTCTTTACACGCAAAGATTTTTAAAAGAATATGATTAATTAATTATTAGTATACCACCAATCCAATAAGTTTTTGTTATTTCTCACATACAGTGGATATAAACTTATACAATTTGTAGAGAATCAATTTATAGCCTAAACTCCACATACGATGAAGAATAGAGAAGAGAAAAGAATCAGAAATAGTACAGGAATAGTAATACTGTAAGTGATTGAACAGATTCAATCACTTACAGTAAATGTGATTGAATACTGTAAATGTGATTGAATAGATTTCAACTTACCTGGACTTTTGGTTATTTTTCCATTTAAGGTGCACTGTGAGGCTTGGCAGAAGCTGCGGATGGTCTAAACTGCCGTGTGTATTGTTAGTCTCAGCTGTGTGTCCTTGCAGTCTGTGTGCATGCAAATACACCTGTTGGTAGGCCACACCTATCCCTGTTGCAGGGGGGAACAGGAACACCCTCGCTGTCCACACCACCATTATTTACCCTCCCCACACTTTCCTTTCATCACTCACTGACTCATTCGCTCCCTCGGCTTCATCTAGTGAACCACAGAGCTGTGTCAGATGAAGATACTGTTCTTATCCAAGATCATCCTGGTTACTATCAGGATTGCTACCAACAAGACATGGCATGACATTTCACTTGTTTTGAACAAAGTCTAAATGCTATTATTTTATTAAATTAGGCTACGTATCTTTTCATTAGCTGTCTTCTACCTTTTAAAATAACTGCTCTCATTTTGTACACCTAATGTTTTTCAGAATGAAAGTTGATACCTCTTTGGAGAGGCCTGCTTTGTAAGCCAATAAATACACAGCACTGTTGCTGATGTCAGTAGCCCTTTACTGTATCAAGCTACAAGGTTTCTTCTGCCATCTTTAATTTTGGAGAAATAGTAGGCTAATTCTTTTTCTTGCTTGATAGAATTGTTGTACAGAAATGGTAAAGATGCTTTCGCCGAGTGCCACTGAATTTTTCATGATAGTGGCTAGGTGAACTGTCAATTATTAATCACCTCAACAATTCGAGAGTAGCAGAGAACCTTCTCTCATTTTCTTCTCCTTTTGGAAATTTTCCCTAGACATTATTTACAAATTTAATCTAGGCTCCACAAGACTTTCTTTAATGAAAAGACAAGTGTGTCTGGTTCTGATGTCACTGGCTTTCAAATATTAGATCTAATATTTGGTAGGCTATTGGTATATCAGGAAGTTGAATAGTTATTTTCTTAAGGGGTGACAACAGGTTTTATCACGAACAAAACTTTTGTCAAAGTTTACAGGATCTAGGCCAAGTAGGCCTTGCATTGTATAAGTTTAGCATCTAGCCTATAACACGCAACAACCAGAAGGTGGCGATGTTATATTCAGTGACACTTTTTCTGGGTTGCTCTCTTTGTGGAGTCGTTTACAGTACACCACTGAAAATTCTCCGGTAGCCTGATTACTGTCAACAGCCAAGCCACTGACAGCGAAGAACAACAATATCAATGTCCTTCAGTGAGAGCCTATGTCATGAATAGCGTGAGATTCTAATATTTTTCCAGTCTGAGTCACAGTGGAGTGATAACCAGGTAATAGCCTAATCCTTGTAGGCTACACTTTAGCGTTCATCTAAAGTCAAGGTCCCCAAGATGTCATCTCCAGAATCAGAAAGTGGCAAAGCTACTACCAAAGAGAGTGGCTTGAGAACCCCAGGATTGAGGGGCGTGCAAACCACATCTCTTTTCCGTGCCGTTAACCCGGAGCTCTTCATCAAACCTGTAAGACACATCACATTTTCACAGAACCAAAACAGTCAGTTGACAAACATTTCGACAGTGTAATTCACCGTCAAGCGTAGGCTAGTGCTTGAGTTCTGTATCCTATGCATTTCTCTTTGCTTTGGCTACACATCTAAAACGTTTCTATTTAACAACTTTACAGAACAAGCCTGTCATGGCTTTTGGACTTGTGACCATCTCTCTCTGCGTGGCATACTTGGGTTATCTTCATGCAACTAAAGAGAATGACCAACAGCTGTACGAAGTGGTCGACAGCGAAGGAGAGAGATACATGAGGAGGAAAACATCCAAATGGGACTGATTTTGAGAATGTGATGGGCTACAAAGAGGAAGCTTCAGCTGCAACATTGTAACAATATCCTGACCTCAACACACTCTAATTGAACAAGAAGATGCTCTATATTTGTATGTGAATTGAAGATTGTATATAATTAAATTGTGGCAGGCAACAATGACTGCATATTGTCCTCTCCAAAATTTGTAGATTAGATTACTATGGTCCTAAAATCAAACAAGACAAAAGGCAACACTTTTCAGTATAAGGCAAATATTAGCAATAGTAACGTTAAAATTGTCTGTCATGGCACATGAGGGGTTTGGAAGGATAAGCTCATACTGTAAAACCATCAGCTGTCATTTCTTTCACATAGACTCTAGGCCTACTGGACATTAATGTTACGGTTACACAAATAGCTAAAATGTTAAAAGTTGGAGGGAAACACACAGTGGTTATGATTTAAAAACAGATTTTTCATGATTGGCCTTTAAGAACTGCATGTACACATGTAGCTTACAATAGAGTTAGCTTAGTGTACTTAGCAATTGCCTTTATGAGGATTGTGTTTTGTTATGATAGACTCTGACCCAGATTCACAGTGTAGGCCTTGTGAACTCTGAGTACAGATATGGATGATGACTGGTGAACTGCGTGCCAAGAGTGTGGTTGACTTTCATATGGAGGAGGAGAGAAGCAGACATCCAGAGCAAGTAGCCACTGCACTTGGAAATATTCAAAGATGAGGGAAGTAAACAATGGGAGGTTTGTATCATTATGTAGAGGAAATAAGACCTACTTCTTTGAAGTGCAACAAGGAGAACTGAAAAAAATATACAAGAGGCACGGTGTCAGTTAATATTTTCACGATTCCATAGATAGTCGCCCCAATCTTTAAAGGTCAAAATACTACTAAAAAAACAACAACAGTGTTTCCCAAAGAGTGTATATTAAAGGTTGGGCAAAATCCCCAAAAACGGGCAAAAACCTTTGTCATGGCATAGCTTACTGTTTTGTCCCTTTTGCCAGCAGAACTGCCTTACTTCTTGGTTGCATAGACTAAACAAGCTACAATAGTTATCATATTATTTGTGTAAAAACAAGTTCATGATTTGGCATGTTATACAGCTGGAAGGAGCCATCAGAAGATGGGTATGCTGTGATCAGAAAGGGTCATGTATGGTGAGCAACAATACTCTGGCACAAGGCTGTAGCATTAACCTTGCTCCTTCAAAACCTGGAAAAGTCCAGTGTGAACAGAAAGCTCCATGGACAAACAACCTGATCTGTTGGTCAAACTGCATAGAGAGGAGAACAGAAAGGAAATGGTGCAATCCAAACACAGACTTTTAAATCCCCAAAGAGAGCAATTGTAAAGCAAAACAATCCCATTTCTCCAATATTAACAATAAAAAAGCAAGCATACTTGTCTGTTATTGTACACAATTAAGAAATGAACAAATCCCTCTCCTCATTTAGTTACACTCTGTTGATAAATACAATGAATTCTTTCTTTACTATATTAGACAACAGATGTCATCCACATTTCTTAAGATTATTGACATTGACCTTTGTGTGTCATTGACTGAGGTTTTTATGTGTCAGTTGACAGTTTTAATTCAACACCCACACCTTCAACATGCAGTGTCCTTTTTAGAGTTCCAATCCTCGGACGACTTCTGCTCAATCTGTATAATATGCTCCCACTTTGCTAGATCATAAAGAATCACTGCTAAAGAATCATTGCTATTCAACATGGACATTCCTAGTGCTGTCTTCAAATAAATTTGCCCCCCAGCTACAGTATGTCTAAATCAAGGTAAAAAACTAGATGTCAAAACTTTCTTGAACTGAACACAGACAAATCTGAAGTCATATTGTTGGGAATAAAGGAGCAAAGACTCAAGACTGCTGCTCTATGTGGCATTAACTCTATGTGGCATATTTTAAAGATCTCCTACTTGTTTTTAAACCAAGAACCTCTGTATTAGAGAACTTGTTCAAAAGATACAGTCCCTCCCACAACTTAGATCTGTAGATCAGTTCCAACTGGTACAACCCAGTGCCTGCTCTGCAGGGAGAGGCATCTTACAGTGGTGCTTCTATGAAACCACCTCCCCCTAGATATAGACCTCTCCCACCATCTCCATTTTTGAATTAAAAAAAAAAGATTAAAGAACTGTAGATGCCTATAATTAACCCACTCCTCCACCTGTGCTCTATGCCTATATGTTATGTTTTTATGCTCCTTACTTTTGTGATGCATTTTGTACTGTTTTATTCTATTTATGTTTTGATAAATATTTAATCTATTTAATTTTACAATGAGTTTTTTCATAACACGTTAAACAGATTGGGTTACCGTTTGTGTGGGCTAATAAAACTTGCCTTACCTTGAATTGGTAATAGTAAAAGGTCCAAAGTTTACCAAGAAATAACCACACACTATAACCACCAGCATTAGTTTGATCAGATGATGCAAGGGAGAATAGCTCAGTGCTGTTTATGCCATATGTCTCTGACATTACCATTCAATTTTCACAACAGAAATCAAGACTAATCAGACCAGGCAATATTGTCCAAGCTAGGACTGACAGACAGTGGGGTCACCCAATGGTCACCTATGACTGTTAGATAGAAAGAATCTACCTACACGCTGTTGCTGCTCCCAGCTATATAATGACAAACACCTGACCTGACGAAGACCTACTGTGGTCGAAATGTTGTGTAATAAAATCACTGGAAGCAGCAGCAACAGTGTGCAGGTAGGTACGGAGAGCACCCATGAGTAACGGACAAAGAAAAACTCCCCTCGATTACTAATAATTCATTTTTGGGAAGAAACCTTGGGCAGATCCACGCCTCATGGGCTCAACCCACCTGCCGGGGGCCTATAGAGTATCCATACAGTCAGCAGTCTGATACATACAGTAGATTGACCATGGTTTGCACAGAGTAACAGCATGAATACAGAATGCTGTCTGAGAGTTACTAGATGGTAAGAAAAATATAGTTTGTGGGACAGTCAATAGGGTAGAAGAATCAGGGGATGGAGTCAATGGTTGGGGCGGCATTAGAGTTCATTGGATGGAGGTCGTCATTTAGGTAGTGGTCATCAGGCGGTCCAGCAAGGCCAGATCCATCATGGGGCCTCTGGGAGGAAAGGAGGCTGGTCCTGGTATGTGACTCCGGAGAGGTTGGTCGGCATCCATAGTGGGGTAGGGGTTGGTGGCAAGGAGGTAGGGGCAGACGGGAGGCTCAACACTCAGCCGGGATGATTGTAAGGTGTAGGGGCAGAAGAAACAAAAGTCACTTACATTATGACAGTATGACTCCTATGATTACCGTTCAAGATTCAACATGCTTTTTATTCACAGGCACTCTTCTGTTGTATTGAGGGAGTGTTTCAATAACTTTAGCAAATGCCTTAATCAGTACAGACAATTTGGTCCCAGAACTGCCAATCAAATTATATTTTCATCATAGTGCATAAAAATCCAGTAAGCCATTAGTAATACTCAGACCAGTTTTTCTGGCACCAGCAACCATGCCCTGCAAAATCACTTCAGTCACCTTTCTCCCATAGGCATGGTTTGAGAATGATTCAGGAAATCATTTTGTCTTCAGGGCTATGTTGGCTGGCTTGAGGCTGGTTGAGTGAGTTCCTGATTAGGTATTTGCTGTAATGAACAGATATGCTGCAAAATGGCTGGTGAGTGCCATGTCACATTAGATACAAAGACGGACAGCTGTTCCCAGCAGTATGTCAGGCCCCATAGATCGGTCACCATATTTTAGCAAAACTTCTTGTTTAAGCTACCCAATCAAGGAATGTATGTGATGTAGGACTTTGGTAGTCATATAAATGATTAAACCGGTACAAAAATTATTAAATATAACTAAAGTAATTTGCATAGGCAGGGCCATTTCTAGGCATGGAACTAGGCTATCACCTAGGGCACCAAATATCAAGGGGGCATCGCAATACATTTATTATGGCCTAGTGCATAGGCTAAGTTTTGTCTGTGTGCAAAATTAGTGAAAAAGTTCTGCACAGATTTAGATGAAATGACAGGATATTAGGCCTACATGTATGCCAAGGGACAGATTTTCATGAACACCATCTGGAAATTGTATTGTCAATTCGAAAAAGTGGGCCCAGATCCAGATTAACTGTTTGAATGGAATAATAAGAACACCCTTTCAAGGCATTATTATCAAGGGGCCATTGAAGTTGTTTCCCTTCATCGAGCAAAACAGAATGTGGGATAAATGTCTCATTTTCTTACCCTACGACTTGTTAGTTTCAGGTTGCATTGATATTAAAGTTGCCAGTCCCGTTTCCTTTCATTAACCTAGCCTACGTCATGTTGGCAGATTAAGTCTGGAATCTCACATGTAGGTCAATTTTAGCTCTGACATGCTTGAATTGTATGGGACTGTTCCCATAAAGCACCTTTTCAATGATGTTCTAAAAAGCACAAAGGATAAAACCCCCAGAAAGACTTCTCAGCTGGCAACATCACCAGACTCGCAATCGAGCAATCAAACTCCAATTCAATTAAGGATAGGTTATCTTACTGCGGAATAACAAAATACAATTTGCCGTTCTAAATTAACCTTCACATGTAAAATTGTATCATGTTACTAGGCGGAGAGAGTTTCGCTCATCATATGTGAACGTAACTACATCCCGCCCCCTCTGTTTGTGAAGTTATAAATTTGTCTCTCCGCCTTGACTCAATGGGATCGCTCAGCTGTGTGATTCTCATCGGAATGGGCGCAACATGGCGGAAACTAGGGGGTTAGCAAGTACTCTCTCTGTGCCCAGACTCCTGCGGTAACCGTCTTCTTGCTTGTAAGAAGTTAGGAAAACGCAGCGACAGTTGCTAAGATGTCTGGACGAATTAACTTGTTTCCGTGGACCACGAAGGCCGTGTTGCATTTTAATCGTAGATGAGACGCAGTGAGAAAGCCCTTTGACATGAGTTATCCAGCAACAGGTAAGAAGCCGAGGCAAGTGCATCATGTTTGTAGCGCGTCCTGGATGCTTTTAGGGTAGGCTATAACGTTGTAACCCGATTTCTTTGCCCGTGTTTTACATTCTTTTTCATGGCAATGTTTTATGTGTTTAACATGGTGAGTGAAGTTTTTCCCTTTAAGTATTTGAGGTAGGCTATGTGATCTGTCCAAGTCTGCAATGTTCTCAAATATTGGGTCACGGAAGAGTCAATTAAATTGTGGTTTTGAAGCATGCAGCAGCCAAAAATCCAAGCTGGAATGAGGGGAGAGGAAGGGTGGGGGTAGCGTAGCTGAGGTATTTTCCATTTTGCCAAGTTGGGGGAAAAAAAGGGTGAATAGTTTTGTAAAAACATATTTTTCAGTTATCCAGAGGTCCTCCTCCTCTACACCACTGCCTGCGGATCATGTGTTGAACTCGGGAGCAATCATCTTTCCCGGTAAAATTGTTGCTTTGTCTCTTTGTTTTAAGCCACATTTTAACTTCACACTGTAGTCCCTGTGCTCAATAGAAACACTTTTTTTTTTAAATTAACTTTCATTTTCCTGCAGCGCATGCAATTTCAAAGCACTTTTCTTTTAACAGGTGCGTTTGACCAACAAGGATGCCCCTTGGTTGTGTTCCCAACAGACGCTCAACACAAACTCTGTGATCTTACCAAGGAAGACATTAGTGGCTTCGTAAACTACTTTTTACGTCTGCATAAGTATGTAAACCAAACCTATAGGTCTAGATGTGGCCTATAGGCCTCACATTGCTGCTTGATAGTTGACCTAGATGATGCCTCACCCTGAAATTAATTTGATGCGGCTCTAACAGTATTTTTCCTTCAACAGTGAAAGCCAGGAGAAGGAGAGCTTGGTGTCCATAGTTGTTGACTTAAGGCAAGCTACCCTCCCCACCACAAGATGCATTACTGACAGTTTACAGCTGTTAGAGGTAGGCTTAACTCTTTCAGCATGTGTGGGTATTCCCATCATTGCAAGCATAATGTCTCTTACAACTAGGCTATTTTTTTATTATTTAATTGTGGGTTTTCTGCCTGAATGATCCTCTGAATGTACTTGCATGCTTGGAAAATATTTATTTAAAAGTCTGGACAATGTTGTTTACATTATCTGCAGGCTATGGAGCACATTTATTCAGCCTTAGTAAGAACAGTCCCATCAATTAGTCTTTTCATGACCAACACAGAACTTGTTTGTGGCTCTATTTTCATACCCTAAAGCAGGGTAAAGAATAGAGAAAAAAAAGTGATAGATTTATGTCTCGCACGGGCTTCTGCACAGAGGTTTTCTCAAGAGTCTTAAGAGGCCTCGGCTTTCCATGTGGACAAGGTTTTCTTATGCTTTGTGTACAGTCGCTTCTATTCTTGTTTCTCTAAATCCAATTATGTAACTTAGTTTTCCAGTTTCAAAGGGTTTCTCTTGTTTAGTGTTGTTTCTCGGGGGCAGAATGTAAAGTGCGTCACTTCCTGTTTGATGAGCTCTAAAGTTATGGAAATCATTCCTTAGAAAATCCAAAGTGGAGATTGCAAGCCTGGGTAGTCAGAGGTCTGATTGTGTGAGGGTGGGGAGTAAGTCACACGCACAGAGCTGATCATATGCTTGTAGTTATCTAATAATAGAAGTCGGAGTTGGATTGTGTTATCTGCACTTGATTCTTCCTGTAAATGTCATGTTGCTACTAGACTCCCAAACTGGATGTTCACTGTGCTTTTTGCAAACAATTTTTTGTATTCACCTCTGTTCTAATAGCTTCACAAGAGAACGGTTCACACCTTGTATGTTGTTCAACCCAAAAAAAAGGATGTCCTCAAGCTGTTGCTGAAAGTCCTTGTACCTGGCAATTCAAAGCGATATATTTCTGCACCTTTCAAGGTACAGTGAGAAAATCTAAGTATCTCTCTAGGTATTTGTACCCACTGATTCAATTATTTATTTAATTTGAGTATTTATTTATTTATTTATTATTTTTTGTCTCAACAGCGGATTTTCCTCAAAGAAGTCTTTGAACTTTATAACTACATAGACCGAAGCCAGTTGAGTCCATCTCTAGGAGGATATCTTATCTACAGTCATGCGAGCTGGGTGACCTTTATTAAGGTAATTCTTTTTATGTGCTCATTGAATTGGGCTATATCACTGTCAATGTCTCCCCACCAGATGTTGCTCCCCAGTTGCTCTCCTGAAAAAAAAAAGTTCATTTTTCCTCAAAGATGCGGAAGAAATATGCACTGTAAGGTTCTGCTGTGTTTGAGGGCATGCTTGGCCTCGGCAGCAAGTGTGCGGGATGTTCTCTCCCAGAGCACATGTACCGGCTAGATGAGGGAGATCATGAGTAGTGGTGGTCTCATGATCCATCATAACCTTGTTAATAGGCTTAACACATGGTCGCATTGTCTCTTTCTATTCAATAATGCTGATTGGATGACCAGAATGGCCAGTCCTCCTTTAAAATGCATGCTATTGGGCTATAAGGTGAAGTGGTTTCATGTATTGGAGTAGGAAGGTCTTTTGAGGATTATCAGTTGAATGTAATGGAGATGACAAGCCAGTGGTGATTTATATATATATTTCTCAAAAGGGTCATCTGACAAAGCGTTTGTTCCTTCCTCCAGCCCATAATGAATGGCTATGATGTAGTCACAGGGTATTGTTGGTTACCTTGGAGAAACTTGCGCAATTGCACAACCCAGTCACCTGACCATATTAGCAAATGAATACCCCCTTACACACGTGTGTGTGTGTGTGTGTGTGTACGCCCGCGCGCATGTTTGGTCATCTTCAAGCGAGCTTTTGAAATGGCTCCAGTGTTTATATTAGATGCATCTGGCTTGACATGAACTGTGTGTGCTTCCTATTGGTTAGTTTTCAGGAGGTCCAATGTAGATGTCTGCCGTTGTGTGTTTATTCTTTTAATTGAATGCAGACTTGTTTATTATGTAATGGATGTATTTAAGTTCAAGGATTATTAACCCTGCTGATAATGCAGTTCTCAAAGCGGCTGTACTGTGTGGTGGTGATTTTGTGGGGCCAGGGATTTAAATGATGCATAATTAATAATAATAATAATAATAATAATAATAAAAAAAAAACTGCT
The DNA here is from genome assembly GCA_027497455.2 of Sardinella longiceps. Lineage (NCBI taxonomy): Eukaryota > Metazoa > Chordata > Actinopteri > Clupeiformes > Clupeidae > Sardinella > Sardinella longiceps. Next base: position 2,144,189 of record JAODXP020000025.1, read on the forward strand.
ACACTCTAATCTCCACCTACCGATATTTATGCATTTTTAGCATGGTGAACCTGGATTTTGCCAGATTTCTGTTTGACTGTCTGTGTGGGCAGACTGTCCAAGTAAAGCATTGTATAGTTGACCAACCCATTAAATGTGGGTATAAGCAAGGCATTGAAGCAAAGCAATGCATAGGCTGTTATAGTTCATGTGGTTATTAATTTCACTACGCTAATGTCTCTTCTCCTTGTGGGTCATTTCTGTCTTTGTCTCTATTATTGGAGTTAATTGTCTCGGAGTGCCAACAGTTCACATTCGCTGTATTTAATTCATTCAGTTTGTAGGCTATGGGCAAAGTAGGCAAATGTGGAAGGAGGGGGTAAAAATATGTTGCCTTGAATGTCTGAAATATATGAGAATGCAAACGAAAAATACTGTTTTCTTTTTGTCACGCAGGAGATTGATGTTTTTGTCAAGGAGTTCCTGTCTGTGGTTCAAAAATTGCCTTCATGCATAGCAACCTTACAGACCATCTCTCAGCAGTTAGTACCATCAGGAATTGATGAACTGAAAGACTTTTGTTCAGTTAATGAAGCAAGATTTCAGCAGCTGCGACGGTAATCATGTCATTGGTTTCTCATTTGTTGTTCATTGTGTGGGTATAAACAAGCTGAGGCTTTTAACTGTAATGGGCCCTGTGATGCGGTGTGTGTGTGTGTGTGTGTGTGTGTGGAATACATGGTCTTAACTTTTTGGATTTCTTTGGTCAACATTTTCAGGTTTTATTATTTAATGCAGTGATTTCTCTTATTCTTTCTTCTCTTCTCTTGTTATTGCCAGTGACCTTGGCTTGGATGAGCTGCTGAGGCATTGTGAATGTGTGGTGGAGAAACTGCGGTACCCTGAGAATGACCCATGCTACCAGGCGATGGCTGGGACTGCCATTTTCACACACACAGCATATGACATGCTGCTGAATTACAGCAGGTAGGCAGCCTATTGTTTGTGGTGTACTAACTTGTTCGCTTACTTTTCCACTGAGGAAATTCTAGCCACCTTCCCTACCGGTGCGACCTGTTTTTATTAGCCTTATGTGGGATTTTTTTTTTTTTTAAAGTCTCTATTCTCTGCTTTTCTGTCAGAGTTGTGACAGAATGGAAAGGCCCACAATCATACTAGAATGGTGACAGACTGGTCAAACATGTCTCTACATCCTGTGTCCTTTGCACCCTGCTGTGGAGGATGGAAATCAGCAGGACATCTTAAAATGCCTGAAAATAAAACTTTTTCTTGGGCAGATAGTGGCTGTTGAAATGGCCAGAGCAAATAGATATGGAGGTGAATTGGGTGATGAATTGAAGTTTACCATTTGATCTGCTCCTTCTGTCTGCTAGAATAACTGCAGCTGTGGAGAAGGTGGAGTTGCTGTGGCAACAGGCTTTTTCCAAGGCCCACCTCCAGCTGCGAGTGCTTGAGCTACAGCGGGAGGCACAACAGGTAAGATAATAGCCTGTAGGACACTAGCTTGGCCCATGCTTATTTTTAGAAGCCTATCATTGTGTTTACTTTAAAATGCAGAGACGGTGCACTTACATTTCATGTGAGTGTTCAGTGTGAGACATGACCATAACAGAATTCATCCTCAGAGAATTTAACGTCATCGCCTTGTTACTTCTGTAAAACTGGCTGCTGTGCTCAATAAATCTCTAGGTGTTGCCTTGAACTAGATTTCAAGTTCAATTTGTTTACTGAGTGAAATATTTCACAAATGTCTTCAGAGCTGTAACATCTGCACCTATACTGGGGGAAATCCCTCTGCAAGTTTGACTGCCTGGTTTTAATTTGCGCTCCTTGTGCTTCTCTCTTAGATAACAGAACAGATGGGAGCCTTACGGAAAGAGAAACTTCAGCCATACCGTATTGAAATTGCTAAAGATGCCAACCAGGCAAACTCGCTGAAGTTGGATTTTGAAACTTGTATATACACTCCTGCCATGGTAAATTCACACAGAAGTCCAAGAATATTACATCTCGCCTGAGGGACAACAGTAGAGCTCATTTTATGTAGATGCCCTGTTTTTTCCATTTGGTAATTTGTAGCGGTCACATCCTGTGTCTCTCTCAGGCTTTAGTGCGGCGTGCTGAAGATGTGATCCATACGCTGCCAGAGATACTGCCCCATGCTGAAGTGCTGCCTCAGGAACAGTGGGTAGAGGAACTGGAGGTCCTGAAGGAGCGATTTTACTCTACTGTACAGCTGCCTTATCAGACACTCAGAGTGGTCTCAGACTTCTACCACTACTATGAGAAGGTGGACATTGTCCTTTTTTTTCAATAGAAGTCAGTGCTTACGTATAGGGAAGTCATTTGTTGTGGGCCATCTTTGTGCAGACTTATAACAGATTAATGCTGAATCTTGTCTTTTGTGTTCCTTAACAGGCCAAGTCCTGGTACACTCTTGTCCTCTGTGAGAACTTCCTCCAAGACCTTCTGTGGGGTGGGAACTGTGAGGGTTTCTCTTCACTCCACCGCACTCGAGATCCAGTCTGTGGGGTACCAGTGTGGAGACAAGCGGTCTATGAGTTTCTCCGAAAGAACCCCTCCCCAGAAATGGCAGAGTTGGTTCAGTTAGCACATCTGGCAAATGTAATTGCTGAAACAACATTACAGCAATCAGGGAAACGGCTGTCTCATCGGTAAGTTTTGGATTTTTTTTAACATTTTTTTTTTTATTCTTTCTGTTCTCTGGTTCAAACACTTGACATGGTATTTGAGGAAATTACACTCTTGGTGGCGATTGGCTATTTGGAACGTCCCTTATTTGAAGCACAAGAGTAAAGTTCTGTTTTGGAGATTGATTGATCGATCACCAAGCTGGATTTCCATCCAACTTCCACAATTTTGCTACTCAAATGAGAAATCCTCACTTGGAAATGCAGTCTCCTAAAATGAAAGTCGATTTGTTATTTGTGTAATGGATAGAAATGCACACAGAATTCATGAATACACATATAATGTGTGGAAAATTGTGAATGAAAACCCACTTTCTGGTGGTTCGATGTTTTCACTTGGATGAATGAAAAGCATAAGCTGTGGTATGGATATTGTTAAATGCTTTTATCTCTGCTTAACTAAAGAGCTGATCTGAAATTGCAGTTGCATGATCTTGAGGAAACTGCTGACGTCCCCTGGAGCAGTGCCACTGAATGACCTTCAGCTAGCCTTACAGTGGCAGTATGAATTTCTAAGAGGGAGCCATCAGAACACTCCAATCCCAGACAATATGGACTCCAAAGGGTCTGACAGGATATTGGGAGTTGACACCCCAGGTGGATCACGCCCTCTCACCCCAGAACCAGCCTTCATGCCTGGCTTGCCATTAGAGCAAACCCCACCCACTACTGGGACTCTAGACAGGCTGAATAAGTGGGAGTCTGAGAAGGAAGTGGTACCTCACCAGTCCTCCCTCCTCCCACCCAACATGGGCGCTCCTGGAGCTGGCAAGCCTCCATCTTTGAGTTCTTTTGACTCTGGTTTTGATGGGGCTGGGAGCAGCCATCTGGAAACGGGGAATGGGAACGGGAGAGAAGAGCGGGAGAGACTGGATGCTTTTCTGAGATTGCCTGGAGCCCAAGACTCGAGGCAGAAGCTCCCACCACCCCAGATTCATGAGGAGAACATCATCAGTGTTTCTGATTCTGAAGATCAGACAAATGAGTTTGTCAGTGCAGACAGCCCGTCCTCTGCAAGCATCCAGATCATTCCCAAGATCACTGTGGATTCTCTGAATTTTGAGATCAAGGTCAAACGCTCAGCCACCCTGCCCAAAAACCCCTGGCTCAGTTTGCCTGTAGAGGATCTGGAGAACTCCTACACGGTCACCATCACACCAAACAAGCACTCTCGACTGAGTGACCCAAGAAGCCCAAGCAACTCTGAACGCTCCCTACACATGGACACTTCTAGCAGGTCACGAGACCAGCCCACACAAACTGAGGCTCATGCCAGGAGGCAGACGACTGATTTGGGTTCCAGAGAGCTTTCTGCACACGACAGTTTTGATTCGTCTGAACTGAGCCCAGTCCGGGGCGTTCTCTCCAGCACCATCACAGAACCCAGTGATCAACCAAGCTACACCACTGATGGCATCCCCACACTGATGTGGGACACCTACGATTTCCATAACCTCAGACAGGAACACACTGACGGGTAATGTAAACATTAAATCTTTTTGGATTTGGCTAGTTTGAAATAAATTTCAAATGCACTTTTTACCTGGGCCACTCACTTCCCTGGCAACCCAATAGTCTTGCAATTTTAGTAACTGCTATTTTAATGACCGCTGTGAATTCACTAATCTTGATTTGTGGCTCTTTGATGTCCTTGAACCTGTACAGGTTGTCAAATTCCTTGTCTGAAGTCTCCCTAAATGACTGGGCTTTGAGGGAGCAAGAAGGTTTGAGACGGGTGGAAGAGATCCTTGACCGTGCTGCAGAAATATTAGAGGTCCCATTTTCCCCCTATACAGTATTATTTGGATTAGACATAAGGGCTGTCAATATGATTTTGTATGATTGTGCTTTGAACAAATGTCTGAGGCCCTACTTTTCAAACCTGAGCCCAGTTGTATTAGTTGTGACATTGTCATTTTGCTGTGTTTGGAGCAGGAAGAAGAGAATGTTTTGGCACAGGAGGAAATGCTGGATGTTCTAGTGGAGACTGAGGATCCACACAAACAGTGGGCATTGTGGGCGGGTGAAGAGCAGTTCAGTGTGGTAAGTCATGCGTGAAGTAGTGGCTTAAATCTGTAGCATCACTCATTAAGGAATGTAAGGCACACAATTGGGCCTCTGTTCCTACCATGTGTGTTTAGTGGATTACCCCAGTTTCAATTTGTAAGCCATCTCTTTACTTTGTGAGGTTATACCCCTGATATGGGCTAGAAAAAATATTTATTTATAGAAACAGCTCGTCATGGTTGAATTTTAAGATCCTCTCCCATGTTCAGTTCCCATCATCACTTTGAATGTGATTTCTCCTCCCAGATGTCATCTTGTGAATTAGCAGAATCTGGGGTCATTGGTTTGGATAATGACCCTCCGTCTCTGCCCTCTGAAGATAATGACCCATCAGTCCATGAATTAGAACGTGAAATAAGGACACTCCCCTTCCATTTGGATGACTGCCAGAGCCTGGTTGATTCTGACCTGGAAGTTGCTGAAAGGAGCCAGAATGTTCTTCAGCAAGAACTTCAGGGTCTTCATGATCTCGAGGAACGCATTTTAGAGGAGAACATGAAGATCAATGAGCTTAGGAGGCATGAGCGAGAAGTTGAGGAGTTAGTGGAAACCCCCCAAGGTGGCACTCAGTTGCATAGATCCAGTGCAAATAGAGAAAGGTTTCTGAAAGAGCTGGAGAAGGAGAAAAGGGAAGTGGAGAGAATGGAGCGGAGTCTTCACAAAGAAATGGAAAAGGACAAACGCAAGGTGAAGAAACGTCTCAGCAGGAGCCGGAGAGTAGTGACCTGCTCAGTCATGGACAGAGCCTCCAAACAAGACGCTGTGGAGGCTGGAGCTGTGTGTGAGAAAACTACCACAAACTCCCAGGGCCAAGACCAAAATCAAGAGCCTGGTATTGTGGTGGATAGTTTGAATACTGATGGCTCGCTGGTATGTTTCCAGAGCTGTCCACAAAATAGTTTTTCAAGTGACCCTCTGGATACATGTAAAGATGAAATTGCTCCAGTGGAAATGGGTGAAACTAACCTCTCTGAGGGCAATGATTTGATCTCTTCTAACGGTGTTGGACATGCTAATGGAGATGCAGCAGAGACTATTACTGAAGTATTTGGAGGAGAGCCACGTGACTGGGACAGTAGAGAGTCTGTGGAAGCTCAAGGTTCTGAACTAGGGATTCCAGAAGTAGGGAAAGATTTAAAACATTGGGATTTGACAGCAGTTGGAGAAGATGTTGATCTTAGGGATTTCACAGGAGTAGATAAAGATACTGAACTTGAGGATTTCACAGACCATGGTCAGGAAGGCAAAGTTGTAGATGAGAGTAACGGAAGGGAGTCTGAAGCTTGTTTGACTCCAGATTTACCACCTGATCTAAGTGAATTTGACCCAGGTGGCTCAAGAGAAAGCGCTCCTGTACCAAAACCAAGAAAATCTCTGTGTGTTGAGTATGGTTCAGAGCTCAAATCACAAGAGCAAATTAATGCAGTTATTTACAAAGCTGAAAGCTCTCATCTCAGTGAGACCACACCAATCATAACCCCTCCGCAGCCAAAAGCTCGAACCGGCCAGCCGTCTACCAACCATTCCATACACCCAGATATGATGAAACACGGCAGTAACAACAATAACAACAACCAAGCCGTCAGTGAAAATCAAACGGCTGTTTCATGTTGCAACACTGAAATATCTTTTGGGGAGGCTAATGTGCAAAATGATCCTTCCAAAGACCTTGCGTCAGACCTAGAAAGCCATCACACAGAACATTCAGATATGTCTGGACTTATTTCTGGGGTTGTGCCATCTTGTGAAGAAGCGAATGTGCAAGATGATCCCTCCAATGGTCTTGTGTCTGACCTAGACCATCATCCCACAGAACATTCAGATGTGTCTGAACTCATTTCCACAGTAGAACATGTAGATGATCTGGCCTTGTGTGATCCGATAGAAAAGATCACAAATGAAGATGCCATTTCTAATGGACTCCACAGCTATAGTCTTTCTGTTTGTCCCGTCCGCTCATCTCCTGTCAGTCATCTGATTGACATACACATAAGAGAGGTAGGTGTGTGTACAGTATGTATGTGTGTTTGTCTCTGCATGTGAGGGTGTGCTAGAACAAGTTGTATTATATTAGTAACCCTTTGTAATTCTTGGATCTAGCTCACTTGCTTCTCAAGTTTTTATTTGTCATCTTTGGTTATCCATGCTGCAGATGTCACACTTTAAAACTCCAGTAGTGCTGGACACTGGATCTGGTCTGATGAAGGCTGGATTTGCTGACCAGGATCTTCCTACCACCATATTTCCAACAGTCATTGGTGTCCCTAAATATGAGGTGATTGCATGTTCTAAGTTCAGTGTTCAAAGAGTCTCTTCTCGGTATGACGGCAGATATTTGGTTCTTATCTGATGAAATTTTAAGTCATGAAAGTGCACAATATTTTTGTATGCAAATGAGATGTTTTGATCTACAAGCTGGTGCTCTTGTCCACAGGAGGTCATGAATGGTAGTTTTGAGAGGGACACCTACATTGGCCATGACGCCCAACACATGAGGGGCGTCTTGGCTCTGAAGTATCCCATGAAGAATGGCATTGTTCGGAACTGGGATGATATGGAGATGGTAGGTGATATATCATCTGTCTGCTTTGATCTTTGTGTCCGTTTTGTGACCTGAATGAACAGGGGGGAACTGACCAGACCAGTTATGCTGATGTGTCTGGCAGATACTTGTGTTTCAAAGACATTAGCTGCCTGGGAAATGCGTATGCACTTGGCTACTCTGTTTTTGTGATTTTAAGAAGTCTTTGGTCTTTTTACTGCTGGTTCCATTCTCTGATATCTGAGCTAGATTATGTGCATTATTTTGCACTAGTCTGGGTCTCTGGAGACTTAATACATACGTTAGTATTACGCTTGTCTGAAACCATAGACTTTCATCATTTAAGTCCGCATCTACAGTCCACATTACAACATGGGTTGCAGTAATCGCCTTTTAATACATTTTGTAACAAGCAATGCAATAGACTGCTGTGATTCTGAAGTTGTTTATTTTCCTACAGATCTGGGGCCACACATTCCAGCAGCTGAATGTTGAACCTGAGGACCATCCTGTGCTGCTGACTGAGGCGGCGCTGAACCCCAAGGAGAACCGACAGCGGATGGTAGAGCTTATGTTTGAGGCCTTCAGCGTTCCCCTGACCTATGTGGCCATGCAGGCAGTGCTGGCGCTGTATGCAGCTGGACGCACCACAGGTGAGGCAGCCCTACCGTGGACCTGAGAGGACCGGTGCAGTGATGGCAAGGCATGTCCTATTAAGCTGTGCATTGCTTCCGGGTGTTTGACGGTGTTGGCATGTGATGTGTGCAGGTGTGGTGTTTGACTCAGGAGATGGCGTGAGCCACAGCGTGCCTGTGTTTGAAGGATACTGCCTTCCTCATGCTGTCCATCGCTTCACTCTGGCTGGCATAGACGTCACACTGCACCTCAAAAAGGTAGCTGGCTGGTGGGCAGGATACTGTGCATCCTGGTATTGCTTTTGGAATGAAAATGCCCCCACATATGATCCTTAATCATACCAAGAGATTGGCATGGTTTTATTTCAGTTAGCCCAATAGCATTTTTTTTTTTTTTTTTTTTTGCATTGTTGGCCTTCTAGATGCTCAAGTACATGTGCACTGCAAGTTTCCTATTTTTTAGCCAATTGTATGTTCAGCTGGTTTACTGTGTGCTGGCGTGTGCGTGTGTCAGTTGCTGCAGGAGCAGGGGGTGTCCATGTGCACATCAGCAGAGCAGGAGATTGTGCGGGACATGAAGGAGAGGCACTGCTGTGTTGCCCTGGATTACGCGGCTGAACTGGCCCATGGAGGAGCCTGTAGCACTCCAGCCTATTATACCCTGCCAGACGGCCATATTGTATCACTCACCACTGAGAGGTTCAGGTAGGCTTCTCCACACATCACCTCACACACATCTGCCTCCAACTTTAGGCAATGTCTTGGGCAATACGTAATGGGAAGTGTGTGTGTGTGTGTGTGTGTGTGTGTGTGTGTGTGTGTGTGTGTGTGTGTGTGTGTGTGTGTGTGTGTGTGTGTGTGTGTGTGTGTGTGTCCTGTAAATGATGGCGAGTTCTGTGAACAGTCAGAAGTATGGCAGACTGCAGGAAAGCTTTACCAAAATGGCTCTATTCCCTTGCCAATTTTACTCATGGTCTTTCATGAGCTGATTAATGTGGGTTTTTGAGGTCCTTTTTTGTTGTCTCTCCAAAAGTCGGCTTATGGGGTTTTGGTCAAATTAACTACTGCTCTGTAAGTGTGTTTGTGTAAATAGCATTAAAGTTTTCTTTTGTTGCAGAGCTCCTGAGATCCTCTTTAAGCCTGAGCTAATTGGCCGTGACCACTATGGGATGCATGAAAGCATCTTTAAGTCAATAATCCATTCTGATATTGACCTACGAAGGAGCTTTGTGGGAAACATTGTTCTGTCAGGTACTTTGTTACATTTCGTTTTGTGTTGTTCCTTGGGGTTTGGTTGGGGTGCGCACATCACCAGAAACGATAATCAGGTGCTGTACAAAAGTGATAGACAATGTGATTGATTGGTCTGCACACTGGGTATAAGCTCCAAAAATGCACTTTTTACGGCAACGCTTCGATCCACCAGTGGGATCTTCCTTGGACATTGTTCCCAGCCCAGACCATTGACCGCATAATTCTGCACGTCATAAACAGAGAAAATTGGGATTTGTTTGTATTTATTTTGACTGAAGTGTTTTCCCTCCCTGCTATCCCCTTTCTTCTGTGCTGTTGAAAAAGGTGGCAATACGTTACTGGCAGGTCTACCTGAACGGCTTCAGCTTGAGCTTCAAAAGATGGTGCCCCCTGACCTGGCTGAATGTGTGCGGGTGACGAGCCCAAAGGACCGGGACTTCTCGGTGTGGAGTGGAGGGGCCGTGCTCGCCAACCTGCCCGCCTTCAGCTCGGCCTGGATCAGCCAGGATGAGTACGAGGAGTTCGGCCCCCAGATAGTCTTCAGGAAATGCTTCTAATGTGGATGCTCCTCTCCTACCATGTCAGGCTGGACCGGTATGAGCCAGACTTCCAAATGCTCATACGGTCCTCAGGAACCAGTGCAATGTAAAAAAAAAAAAAAAAAATGTCAAGTGCCACTCATCTGAGCAGTTGCTGGTATGTATGAATGAATGAATGTGTGTGTGCATGTGTGATGTGGAGAGACCACACATATTCTCTCGAATTATGGGTGTTTTTAAATATTCCTGTATGTCCTACAGAATGAAATCAACCAATGATCTAAAGGAACTACAGGGTAAAGAACTAGATTTTTAATCTTTTTTTTTTTTTTTTTTTTTTTTTTTTTTTTTGAATTTATAATGAGCCATCTGATTTGACACCTGCACTTGAATTATGTTCACATGGAACATTAAAACATTTTCAAGGATGCACATCTCAAGTCTCAAAATGTGTTTTGTTGTCAATCAAGTCTGTTTTATCAATGTTTTAATTATCGTAAATATTCCTTAAAGCTATATATATTAAATATAGAAGGATTTAAATATATAGTAACCTAATAAGCTACATAATACCTTCTCAGTGTTAACTTGGTTAAAGGTCTCGAAGTCTGTCTTTCTCTTTTTGGTATGGTTGGTTTTCTTTCTTTTTTTCTTCCACCCCAAAGCCCCCCCCCCCCCCCCATTTGTTGGCCTTGCATTACTGACATATAATGTATATGAAGGATATAGATTCTACACTCTTTACTACAACCTGGACCTGAGGGATATTATGCATGTTTGTTCTATATAGATAGATATATGTGTGTGTGTGCTTTGGCCCTTTGCTTTGTGTGCAAAATTGTTGATTTTTCTCTAAGTTTGTGATTTGACATGCTTCTTTTCTATATATTTATACACATTTGTTTGGTTTGCCCTAATCACATAATTGAGCGCTGCCTTGGTCTTTGAAAAAAAGTGTCTTTGGAGTGTTAAGATTGATTTGAATTTCTTAAGCGTCTGTGTCTTTAGTTTTCAAACCTGAGCTGCCTAGTGTAATATCCCTCAGATTTGGCCTTGTATGTAATGTGTTTGCCCAATGCGTATTTGCACCTGCCCCATACTTAACCAGCCCCCTTTTCCTCTAACACTAGATTGTCTTAAGCACTTTCCATTTGATCACACTCTCCTTCATGTTTACAAGTAAGGGTTTAGGGCTGCCTTGCTTACAGTACATACAGAAGGGTTTAAATGTGATATAACCTGGGTGATGGTGTATAGGCTATTAAGCAACGCTTGCATTCTTGTGTACAAGGGCCAATTGTTTGTGTACCTATTGCAATCAAATTGTTGGTTTGATGCAAAGTGGATTTATTTGTGTGACCAACTTGAATACCTTTCCAATCGTCTTAACAGGACACCAAGTTATGTATGTCATGTTTTACATTTTTACAATAAATAATCCTCCTACCGGAATATGCTTTTGCTTCATTCATTTTAAGTGTTGATTCTTGGTAACCCTAAATGGGTATAATTGTATATGTAAAATGCACACACTGTTAGGCCTACTGATCACCCAGTGGTACAATTTCATGTCCAGATGGTTTAAGTGCTCATATTTGTATCACAGTGAGTTTATGTTTAAAACCACTTTTGAATTTAGGTGTATGCACATCATGCCAAATACAAAAATAATATACATTATCAAAACTATTTTCAGCCCAACTCACTTTTGAATTGACAAGCATGCGATTTTATAATGTCCACTGTGCATTCTTTATTTTACTACGTGCCCCTAAAATAATTTATGGAAGCTAATATCTGCCATTAAAATATAGATAAAATAAAAAGTTAACACATGAAAATGTTTTCCATGCTTCTAGCTGCCCAGGTTCTTTTATTGTCTATCTTATCCCATTTCTATCAAATAGCTTCATGGTATTGATTTCTGTAAAAGTAAAACTTTACTTTTATTTTTTATGGAAAAAAAAATATATAAGCATGTTGATGGTTACCCACTTTGCCTTTGTAGGGCAGTATGGTTCTAAGAAATCTTTGACTGCCCTCTATTGGTGAGGAAATGTTCATTCAGTTCAGCTACACAGTCGAATATTTCATGCTTGAAAAAAATCACAACCGGTCGGGTTTAGACTACTTAACTGCGACAAAAAAAAAAAAAACATTTTTGTTGCACACACTCTTGGACATAATTTAAAAAAAATTACGCACCTCCTCTTCTTCATCTTTGAGTAGCCTACGTGCGACGTGGTACGCTAGAGTGACGTCAGATCACGAAACAAGCATGGCGGTCCTACTTGAAACCACACTTGGAGATATTGTTGTTGATTTATACACAGAAGAAAGACCTAAAAGTAAGTATATTGTTAAATAGCTAATCATCGTAATGGCGAGCGCATGCGTGACTGCAAGTACAACTATTCATTGGCGTGAAGAAAATGTACCTTAAACGTTTTGTAAGGCCAATTTGTTTGAAATGTTGCTAATCAGCTAGCTAATGTTGACTTATTTTTTATTTGGTAAAGTTTTTGCGTTTTACGTTTCTTTACTGCAGCTGTATAAAGATGTCAAAGACGTATGAAGTGTCTGGGACTGATAACACCTTATTACAGCTCTAACTTTAACCATTTTGATAAAGTAGCGTTTGCTGCTTTTGTGTACTAATGTGTACTTTGGCAGTCAACATCACGCATATCATGCAGTTGTCAACTCGCGCAGGTTGGGGCAGACACACTTGCCTTTTCCGAAATGGCATACTGCTATGTTCTATGTGCAACATGCTGCTTGTTCCCCTGCACACACTACTGCTTCTCACAATTAATTACTTAGCAGCAGGTGCTCTACTTGAGTGACTGAGCCCTACTGTACTCTCCAGTATAGCATGGTATGCAAGCAGCAGAAAAGGCCTACTGTCCACATGGCCAGAACCTGCTCTACTTGACTCAAGGTTAACCGGGCCCCACACTCCTGTGATATTCGTCATATAACGTTACTTCACGCTACACACTGCTTTCTGCAAAGATCAGTATACGAGTGGTACGTAGCAGTCAAGTAGTGGACATTTTTAGAAATGGCAAGTATTATGTCTATGGCTAGAAAGCCCGTAGACTTCCATTCATTCAGATCAGATCACATACATTAACGTTACAGGAAGACAGCTGCTAACATGTCATGGAAAAACACTAATTTGTGCTCTTCATTCCCTTTTCAGCGTGTTTGAATTTCTTGAAGTTATGCAAGATCAAGTACTACAATTTCTGTCTATTCCACAATGTGCAGGTAAGAATGGACTTTTCAACTTGGCTGATGGGCTTCTACATTTTGACATAGGCCTAAGGGTTGTTTCTAACCTTCTGTTTGTTTGTAAATAGAGAGACTTCATCTCTCAAACCGGAGATCCCACCGGCACAGGTCGGGGAGGAGAGTCTGTTTTTTGGTGAGTTTTCTACTTCTGGCACTGTTGGTCATGTTGCATGTGACTGCTAATAAATTGGAAAATCAGATTTAGAGGTAGGGTTAATAACATTAAAATCCTGTCTTTTTTACTGTTTTATTATGTTGTTTTCCAGTAAACTGTATGGGGACCAAGCCCGCTTCTTTGATGCTGAGAAGGTCCCCCGGATTAAACACAAAAAGAAGGGCACAGTGTCCATGGTGAACAATGGCAATGACCAGCATGGCTCTCAGGTTCACTTCAATCATTTTAACATAACATTTCAACATAATGCAAAGACAAACGATCGGTACAAATACCTCTGTAGAACAAGCAAACTTGTTAAAGAAACAAACTTGTTAAAGAAAATTCAAAGGATTCCCTTCACTTTTTCAGTCAAGTTGTAAATATTTTTTGGAGCTTAAAGTTTGGTATTTTGAAAGCCATACTGAAAAATGGAAAAGACTCATATATGACTCGACATTTCTCCTCTTTGTAGTTTCTCATTACAACAAATGAAGGCTTGGATTACCTGGATGGGGTTCACACAGTGTTTGGGGAGGTGACCGAGGGTATGGATGTCCTTAAGAAGATCAACGAGACCTTTGTTGATAAAGACTTTGTCCCTTATCAGGACATCAGGTGAGTTGACATTGAGTTTTAACATCTACGATTCTTGTGTTTTAAAATGAGAAAAAAGCTCATTTTAGGATGAGGGATCTAGATGTCATGAAAAAGCATTGGTGGCAGTGAAAGTAGATGATGGTTGATCATACAGGCACTTCAACATTATTTGGAATGAAGTTTGATTAACAGTTGACTGCACTGGCTTTGTGTCAAGAGACTAAACTCTCTTTCATCTTTAGGATTAACCACACTGTGATTCTGGATGATCCTTTTGATGACCCACCCAACCTGCCAATTCCAGATCGCTCCCCTGAGCCCACTAAAGAACAGTTGGATGTAAGTATTTCAGTAGCCCCTTTCAGTGTCTGCACATTGCTGACCTGCGGTAATGTTGCTATTTCTTGTGGTCAAATTCTTTTGCACTCCTGTAAGCAATGTGTCATCGTTAGAATTACCCTCTGTTTTGTGCTTAATTGTGATCTAGATACTAGAGTAACACATCCTTTAACATTTCACATTGGATGTCTGTCCCTTACATTAATGGAATGTGTTTGTTCTTTTTGCAGAGTGGCCGCATTGGAGCAGATGAAGCGATAGAGGACAATGATGGGAAGACCACTGAAGAGATGGATGAAATACTGAAGGAGAAAGAAGCAAAGACTCAGGCTATACTGCTGGAGATGGTGAGAGAGACAGAAGGATGTCTGACAGACAGTGCTATTTAAATGTTTTTTTTTCATGATTTGATACAAATGTGTTGATTAATTAGTTAAGTATTACAAAGATGCCCTAGCGATGAGGTGATGCAGAGAGAGTAATACGGATGTTGGACTTATCCAAAGCTGATGAGACACATGGAACGTTTTGACCAGTGTTGCTGGCCAGTGTTGTTGTTATGGTTAACCATCAGTGGGTTTCCATGCCTGATGAAGATCCCATAGGATCGAAAGGCTGCCTTTTGAAATCAATAAATTTACATGGAGCATACCCGTTTTATATTGAGCAGATCAATCCTTCAAAATACCTGTTCTTCACTGGCACCTGTAACTACATACTTTTTGGATGTGCACACCTTCTCATTTCTCAGTTTTCATAATAATTCATTTCATAATAATTCATTTCCTCCAAAGACATGGAAGCAGCTGTGTGGTTCCCTAGCAGTACTGTCATCACCTTAAGAGTGGGTTTGTGTTACTCTGTACTGACTCTGGAGCTCTGTGTGTGTGCTGTGTCCCAGGTGGGGGATCTGCCAGATGCAGATATCAAACCTCCAGAGAACGTGCTGTTTGTCTGCAAGCTGAACCCCGTCACCACTGATGAAGATCTGGAGATCATTTTCTCCCGCTTTGGATCCATCTCAAGGTTTCTGGACTAAACAATCTGACTGTCTGGAGCCTAGACTTAGTTGCAAGCTTCACGTTCCTGTGTTTGTTGGCACTCCAATTAAACATTAGCTAAATGTTTATGTTGAATAGGGTACTCACATTTTTGTTGGGTTTGTTTACTCAAAGCTTGACATGGATTTTTAATATTTTTTGTTGATTTTCTGTATAAATATTTTCTGTGTTTGGCATAACAGCTGTGAGATTATACGAGACTGGAAGACTGGAGAGTCATTGTGCTATGCTTTCATAGAATTTGAAAAAGTAAGTTTATACTTTTTTCAACAGAAATGTCTGCCAATTTGAAATCAAAATATCTATTTCTTCTA
This sequence comes from Sardinella longiceps, assembly GCA_027497455.2. Classification (NCBI taxonomy): domain Eukaryota; kingdom Metazoa; phylum Chordata; class Actinopteri; order Clupeiformes; family Clupeidae; genus Sardinella; species Sardinella longiceps. The sequence goes on from JAODXP020000025.1 coordinate 2,159,702, forward strand.
CCTGTAAATGTCTCTAATTTCCTGCCCTGTAGGAGGAGGACTGTGAAAAGGCGTACTTTAAAATGGATAACGTGTTGATTGATGACCGCCGGATACATGTGGATTTCAGCCAGTCCGTGTCCAAGATCAAATGGAAAGGCAAAGGTAAAACTAGGTTTCCCCAATGAATGCAACTGCAACTGTGCTGAACTCTTGGCTGTGTTGAGGAGTGTAAAAAAAACAGATTCCAGACGATTGTTCAGTTATTTATATATTTTTCTCCAGTGTGCATGATTTAATTTAGTTTGATTTAATTATTATTTGGTTTAACCTTTGGAAGGATGATTTGATCCTCAGTTGAAATATTTAGCTTAGTGATGAGTCTCTGCTCCCTAAAGAGTGCATTATGTATTTGCAGGTGGGAAGTACACCAAAGATGACTTCAGAGCCTATGAGAAAGACCAGGACAACAAGACCAAGTTGGCCCTCAAAGACAAAGCCAAGCCCAAGCAAGAGTATCCTTCTGACTATCAGCTCTGTCACATCTGTCATCCTGTCAGTGACTTCCTAGTCGAAGCCTGACGCAGACAATGTGGCTATGCTTAAATATTGTTTTCTAAATACTGTTGGCTTGTGTAGAGAGGACTTAAGTTAGTGTGTCTCTGTGTTGTTCTGGTCCGCTGTTTTTCCTTGATGAATCCCCATCAGTTCTAGATATGACTTGCTGCTTGATGACGAGGAGAAGGAGGAAGGGGGAAGCCATCAGGTGTTTGACAGGAAGCAGAAGGAGCGGCCGCATCACCACCATCGCGTGGACGAGGAGGACGTTAGAAAGCCTAAGAAATCTAAGGTCAGTAAGAAAGCTCTTCCATTCTTTTTGCTGCTTGTACCCTGCTGGTTTTGTCTGTTAGACCAATGGAATCTCACTTGCTTTTCCTGAGCCTCCAACCAGTGGCCAAGTCATATACTGTCGCTCCGCACTGATTAGCAATGATCACGAATAGCCACTAATCATGGCCAACTGGCTTTGATCTTCATCCTCCTCCCCCTCTCAGGATAGTGATGAGAGTCGGCGGAACAAGAAATCGAGTCGTCATCATTCCCGTTCACGATCCCGTTCCCGGGACAGGGACAGGGAGCGGGACAGCCACCATAAACACCGTGACAAGCACTCGGACAGGCATCGGGACAAGCACCGGCACGAGAGCAGCGACAAAAGCCGTCACCATCGCAGCCGTAGCCGCAGCCCCCGCAGACCGAAGGACAAGGAGCGCAGGTGAGGGGGGCGGGGTGATACCTGTCTCCCTCTCTGGAAACCTGTACACCTGTCACCTCTCTTCCTCCCCTAATCTGCTTCTCAGCTCGCTTGCTGCTCTCAATCCATATGTGTGGCTCTGTCGGACCATTAGCTGGACTCCCAACCCTTAGGGGAGTTACTTCACCTTCACTAGGTGCTGTCTCACAAAACACTTGAGGAGGAGGAGGAGGAGGAGGAATCGATCACTTCACACGCTGTGCTCAGCTCAATCTCTCTGTCTTTTTTTATTTCAGTCATTCTGGGTCTGTGTGAGGGTATTTTCTTTGTGTTTGTAGAAGAGTAGAGTTGGACTAGTAGTGGCATGAACATGATGCATCAACATTCACAAGCTATTGCTGACAGGCATTTTAGGAAGCAAGTGTGACACTGTCTTTGTTTATATGAGGCCATGCAACATGAAACACTGATTTTATTTGATAAGATCTGACTTCTGATAAGATAAGACTTCTGTTGACAGGACTCCTGTACTCGTCACATCGAATTCCATCTTCCTGAAGTTCATGTCCTGTTTATAACCTTAAGTGACTATACAAATGCAATATCTTGTTGAGAACACCAATTCCTGTGATTTTACTTTGAAATTCTTAATTAAATGAATTCATATCATACATTGTATGTTGAGTGCTGTTTGTTGTTTGTCCAGCAGGTGTCAGTGAAATACCATTTTAACCTCCACCACCTTCACCAGTCACCCTCTAAACATTATGATGTGCCCCGATGCCAGTGGTGGGCAATTATTTTGTCTGGAGGGCCATTTTAGGTTTTAGATATTGACTGACGGGCCAGTCAACCTGTTGATGGGGTTTGATGCTAGTAAATTGGCAAACTCAAACCAGTAGCCCAATTTTCTGGAGAGGACATGTTAAAATGCAGGGTTAAAAGGGGGATTTGTATTTCATGAATAATAATAATAATAATCTAATTTGCCTTGGAATAATTTGTCATTTTGCCATTTTGGAGGCTCCAGTGGCCAGATTAAAGAGCATGTGGCCCCTGGACCTTGGGTTGCCCACCTCTGCTCTAAGCACAGCAAACAAGATGTTCTAGTAGCTTCATACATATGGAAAAAATATTCATCCCCTGTTAGTAAGGTTGAGTTAATGAATAATAATAAATATGGCTGAAAGTAAACTCTGGAATTGGTAGGGCCCATTTATTAATACTTAGTCTTAATACGCACTGTGCTGCCTCAACGCCTCAAGCAATAATAAACCTCCATTGCCTTTACTTTGTTACAGGATTGTGCAAGTTAGTGCAATGTGTATTCATTTCTTGTATGAAGAGCTTATTTATTGTGGAATAATGTGTGGAGCATGTATTTCAACACTCTTATCATGAATCATGTTTTCTGGCCTTTAATGTGGTTAAACAAGTTGACTTGTAGTGTAGCATTCATCTGATGCAGGTATGAAGACTGATCTTGAGCGAAGGTTACACATACTCTTCTGGGATTGCCACACTAGTCTATTTCTAGATGCTGCAGTCCACACAGGCAATGTCAATGTTGACCTTCCTTCATTTGAGGAAAGAAAGAGCACTCGTGACAATGGTCAGAAGTTTTTCTTCTTTTTTATTAAAGCATCAAGCTCAGTACAGATATATTTAGCACATCTTGACCAAGCAGAGAATAGCAAGAGAATTAGAACAGCAAAGTCTTCCCTTCGACACATCCTGATACCAAATCCTGTCCTGGCACGCTTCCTCACTAGAGAGAAGGCTGGTGGTTCCCACCTCTCCCCAGGCATCTCAACACCAGGAGAAGGCAGAGGAGGAAAAAAAAATAAACAAAAAAACCCCAAAACAAAACATGATTGATTATCTAGCCGCTTAACTTCAGAACAAAATTTAAGTTTGGAACACTGGTTAACATCCAAAATAAAAAATGAAAAAACACAGACAAAAAAGAAAGGGAGAGAAAAAAAAGAAAACCCTATGTAATTGGTCCGCAACAGAAATGCATCCCTTACAAAAAATGTATTGTAAAAAAATAACTTTACTGCAAAAAAGGTCATTACTAATCTTGTATATTTAGAAAGTAAACAAAACAAAAAAACATTAATGCTCCAAACCTGTCAACTTCAATTACCCATTTCTCAAACTCGCGCTCCAAAATATGACTTCATCCAGAAAATAAAAGTCTGTCTGTTTGACAGTGCTTATGCTAAGTCCTCGCTAATACAATAGAACGCTCCTATAGAACTATGGCTGCCTCTATACTATGGCGATAGTGAAGCTGAACGCAATCTGAAGGCAAAGATCTGGCTGGTCGGTCCTCTGGCCAAAGAATGGAAAAAGAGAACAAAAGCCACTCCTCAATCCACAACAGGTCTTACTGGAGGAGAACGTGCCAGCTGGCTACGCAGCGCAGGTCCTTGCCTCGCCATGCGTCGCTCCATTGAAGTGGTCCACTTGTAATAATCACATTCTTCTTCAGAAACTAAGTCTGTGTCGGTTTCAACAGTGTGCAACTCGCATCTTTTTCAGAGTCTTATAGGAGCTTATCCGTGTTCTCGCCCTCTCTCTAACCAAACTCATTCCTATCCTTTTCAAAACAAAGAGGGAAGAAGAAGAAGAAGAAGAAAAAAAAAAATTCCCAGTTCTGAGAGCAGTTCAGGGCTCGAGTCTCCAACCCAACTCCACTAAAAACCTGTCTCTTCTCCTGCTCTCAAGTCAGCACATTTCAACACTCAGTCTGCAACCTCTGGCGGGAGAAGCTTCATGAAGACTACCGACTGGCCAATGGAAAAGAACAGTCCCCTCTTCAAAATGCCTTTCAGCAAAACTGCAATCCAATGACAAAGGCCCACGCGGGTCTGTTTCAATGCCAACTGAATAGTCACAGACCTGCTCTCAGCACTTTACCATGGGAATAAAAAAAAGAAAAAGGGGGATGGGGGGAAAATAATAATAGTAATAAAAAACAAAATAAAAATAAAAATAATTAGGAAGGAGTCACCACTTGTCCTCAAACACATTATCAGGATGCCCCTACCCTACTAGCTACTGTTTTTTTTGTCTTTTTATACATGTTTAATGGAACTAAACTAGAGGACTAGTGTGGGGGAAAAGCACATTGATTTCACGTTTCCCCTTTTTCTTTCTCTTGACTTCTACATGAGGAAGGAGAAACGCAGCACATACAACTGTCAAGCAATACAGCACTAGTAGTCACATGCACCATTGGAACACAGGAGCTTTCCGTTCACGTAAACAAAAGGGCATTGATGCAAACTCCAAAAAAAGTGCAGTGGAGTCACATTTGGGGGACCAGGTCATGACAGTGGGGCAGGGGGACAGAGAGAGAAAGAAAAAAAAAAAAAAAAAACGTCTGTGCACAATAAAATTAATAAAACGGCAGTTTATGCAACAGTTGGATGTGGAATGATCCGGGATGACCCTGGCATGCTCAGATTGGTTGCAGCCCATTGTGTGGGTCACCACTGTCTGTACGGGAGGGGAGAGATAGAGAGAGGGGGAGACAGAGAGAGAGACAAGAGAGAGAGAGGGTGAGGGGACAGGGCTGGACAAAGAGAAAGTGCTTTGCTGGGCTAGCGCTGTTCTAAGCAAAAGAGTCCCAATTCATTCAGCACACTGACGATCCTGATGTGGAGGGGAGCCGCGTAGCGGTGGTCAGGCGTCATTCAGAGCGAGGGCAAGCAGGTGAGAGCGAAGAGACTCTACACCCCACCCCACCCACGCCTGACTTGAAACAATAAGTGCAGTGCTGTTGGGAAGGCCAGGTGTAAGGGCCCACCTGAGATGGCCTCAGGACAGAAACATTCTCCAGAAAAGGCCAACTAGAACCTATTCTTTTCTCCTAGCACCCTCTCAAGTAAAACTACATTCAAACTCCAAAAAATAGCTCTCAAAGTGACTTAAATACAAATTACATTCAATTTGGGCTAGAACAAAACACCCAATCTGAAACTAGCCGACTATTAGTGGTGAACATCATGACTTAGCAGCAGATCACATAACCACAGGTTAAGGTTGAAATTTTTGCCAGTACAATGACTGATGGACTTTGTGTTTTCCATGCTCCATGAGCCATTAGTATACACTGCACAGTGACCTTCCATACACTACGCTTCAATTTGGTGAGTGGTGCACTGAAAAGCAGGTTATTTTTAGCCAATTGTCAGGGGGGGGGGGGGTTCAGGGCAGACACTAGTAGTGTGGGGGGGCTGACCCAATTAAAGAACAGCCTCAGCATAGGGGGCTACACTGGCTGGAGTACAGCACCAGACAGGAGTCAAGCAAATAGACAAACATTTCCCCTACTGATTAACATTATTTTTGTGTTAATTTTAGCATATATCTATTATTTATTAACCATATTTAATAATTTACAGTTATTTGCAGTTTTGCAAAAGGATATTTTTTACATTGGTGGGAAATGGGCACAAGCTTCTGCTAGCCTGCCCTAAATAGTTTTTTTTTTTTTTAATATATATATATATATTCCCAGCATGCTTCAGCTTGAGAGACGGAGCGAGAAGATAAAGATGAAGAGGAGGAAGAAGAGGAGGGGGATGCAAGAGGCACTGACTGCAGGGGGGGGTGGACCCACACAATGTCCAGTCGACTGCCAGTCTGAAGGGGCAGCCCAATCTGAGCGTGCCAGGGCTCAGGCCTAGTGCGCACGGAAGCCTTGTCTGTGGGGGATGAGGGGGGACACCTGCAGGAAGGGGCCGCGGCGGCAGAGAGGGGGGCAGAGAGAGAGCCCCCGCCCCCGCCGCCCCAAACCAAGCTGCTGTAATTCCTCTACATGCACTTCAAGATCACAGCAAGAATGAGCTAGGATATCTACACCAACAGGAGAGCTTTCATGCAAGAAGGCTAAGTCAAAGGTACAAGTAGTAGGCATACGATTCACACTGGACAGGGAGAAACTAAACCTCTCGGCCGCGCTGCTATCATCTTCGTCACGGCCAAGAACCTCAACACAGAATGTCAGAAGAACAGAAGTAGTAGAAGGAGGAAGAGGAGGAGGAGGAGGAAGACGGCGGCCGAGCAATCGCTCTCGGCAGCCATCTTTCTTTTTACGCTTTTTCTTCATTTCTCTGATTCAGCTCTGCTGGTTCTGCTGGCGGTTCTTGGCGTAACTGTTAAAAACAAAATTGTAATCGTTGAACTGGGCCAACTGGCGATCCAGGCGCTTGTAGCCCTCGAGTTTCTGGGCGGAGGAGAAAACACTGCGACATTTGGAGCTCTGGAGAACAAAAAGAGAGGGAGAGGGAGAGAAAAGAAAGAGGAAAATAAACTCATTTGATTCATTCTGTAAATCGGTCCGTGGCCATAACACAAGACCACTGAGACATGAAGACATGGCAAGCTTCAGTGGAACTACACTGGAACATACCTGGTTGACAAAAAGCGTAGTCACAAATTTTCCTGGCTTGAAGACATCCACAACCTTGCGGATGAGCTCATCGTAGGATGTTTGGGAAAGGTTGGTTTCGAAGCTAACGTAGGAGAACTCTGGCTCTGGAGTGATGTGGATCGTCCAGTAAGTTCCCTGTCAAATCGATCGATCAATCAATACATGCAATTGGATGGGCACACAACTCTGCCCCCATTTGACAGGAGGACTTTATATACTCTATATGTGCACAGATCAGTTAAACCTCTTGTCCTGTCGTACTTACATCCGTTTTCATTCCATTCATTGAATATCCACAAGGGTTGAACATTGTGGCATCAATCACTGAACCTGGGATCAGGTCACGAATTCCACTCATCTGTGATGAGGAAAGAAAGGAAAAACAGGTTAAGCGATTTAAAAAAAAAAAAAAAAAAAGGTTAAACGGTCATTCTGACATTACCTCTAGGCCATGCCCCGTTGCTCAAGGCGTTAACTAAGAGACGTTTCAAAAGTGCTTAACTGCATGCAACCTGCTGATGCAATAAGGCTGACGGTTGCATTTTACAAATAGCTAAGAAATGGATAAGCGCTCCACACTCCCACAGGTCGAATTACCATCCTTTCTCGAGGTGACTAACGGCTGACAGTAAAAGGGGGCCGTACTTACACGAGTGACATCATTTGCAGAAACACCGTCTTTCATGTAGAACTGGTCCATCACCGCTGGATCGAGATCACTCATCAGAACTTCCAGGGTCTGATCTGCATGCTTGTTCTCCCAAAACTCTGGCAGATCCAGAGTAAAAAGATACCTGAGGATGAACAGCAAAGACAGTGGCATTAGAGGGGAACAACCTATGACAAGACTCTCAATGGGTTTACTTTGAATGGTTTCAGAAATCTCCTTACCAGCAGTCAGAATTCAAACGGCCCATACAGTAGGCTGCTCCATCTGAGGAGAGAAACACACAACATTATTATTCCACAGGACAAGATGAAGAGGATTCAGCATGTCATGCCTCACACATTTCTACCTGGCTTTTAGGGAGCTTACTTGGGAAAATCTGGCTCAGAAAATCCACTTCCTCCTGGAAATTCCGGTGAGGAAACTCCTGATGGCTGGGCTTCATGAAGTTCTTGCGAGAATAGAAGAAATTCTGCAGACACACACACAAACACACATTTGTTTAACCTCCCCGTCAAAAGTAGAGTTAGTTTGTCTCAGTCTCCAAGAACGAATGCCAAGAATGCATTCACCCAATGGCTGATAAGGTTTCATAACATGCACATTAAACGAGACTGCCTGTGGGACATCATTAGGACTCTTGACTGTCTGCAAAAAGGACAGGCCGTGTTCGGCCAGTCTTGGAAGAGACTCCCCCTCCCCCCTCCTCACCTCGATGGCATCAAAGCCGCAGTACTCTCTGGCGAGCTCCAGCAGGGGCACCAGCGCTTGTAGTAAGAGGGTGGTACCACATGTCTTCAAAATGAAACGTCTCTTGGAGACAAACATGCTACTCTCACTGGAAAAGAAGAACAGGAGAAAAAGAAGCAGATGAGGATTCTTCCCTTATCACCCTTCAATGATGAGCTCAAGCGATATCACCTTCACTCACACTGCTTATCAAACACAGCTTGCTTTAAAATGGGAGTCAATAAAGTTAGATAAGAAGCATGGCAACAGTGGCTAAATATCCAGACACACTTTCGCAGCCGGTAGTTAATTGATAAACCTAGCTTAGACGCTTTAGCACTCTAGTTTTCTTAATAAAGTCTCCGGATGGGTTTGTTTACTTTAGAGAAAGCAGGTTCCAGGCTCCTCTCTGCTCAGGTTTACCACTACAACACCTCTGGCTTAACTTGTCCAAGATCATCACCTTCTTGCAATTCCCCTTCTGGTATACTGCATTAGAAAATTCTCTCTATAGAGCTTCTAGAGATGCAGCGCTTCCCCTACAGACCTATACCCATTTCTTAGTAGCCTTCTGTCACCGATGTTGGAGCTGTGGTGATTTGCTCTGGCCAATAAACAGTGGAAACGGTAGAAGTACACTCCACGCGCACACGCAATCAGCTTTCCCTGTCCAAATTCTCTAAAGCTTGGGGGGGGCATAGGGACATGACAAACCAGACCAGAATAACTGGCTCTACCCTCGGTGATCCCGGCGATGGCTCACGGCTTGGACACACCTAATCAGACGACACTAAACTGATTAGCGCATTACGCTACAGGTAGAGGTGAAGACACACTGGGCTCGCTCGACCTGACCTCAATCACAGGGCGTTGGTCAGGAACCGGACACCATGTGACTACGCTCAGGGTGGGGACACTCAGCAATGAGTCCATCACTAAGAGCACTGAGCCAGCAAGCAGAGTTAAAGGGAAAAGGCTACTAAAGAAAAGGAAAAATAAAAGGGAATCTACTTTAAATCAAATTTCTAAAAGGTGAATAAAATCTTCATCAGTGATGTGGGTGAAGCAAAATTGTCCAGAATAGCACATTTTTTATTCTATCCATGAAAAGTACATTTGACTATGCATTTATACATCCCTTTGAACCTAAACGACACGAGAATTTATTCAGTCTGGTTCTCGCCACAACAAAAGCCGGCTGGGTTGTTTTTGTTATTTAAAATGGAGTAGAGCAGCCAGGGCCGTTCTCTTGAGCAAAGACACGCGTCAGCAAAGACAGGCTCACTGCACAGGGAGTGAGAGCTCTGTTCCCATGACAACAGTAGGCAGGGAGACGAGAGCAAGGGAGAGAGAGGGATCAGGCGCTCTCCGAGGAGGCCGACATGACGACAGGGAGACGTGCTGGCGAGGGCATTGCTGGGGAAAATCTTTCCCCTTCACATCCTTGGCTGAGCTCTAGTCTTCCCGGCAAGGTCAGGTGCCGGTCAGACAGACCGAGGCTGATCCCGTCCTCCAAACGCGCTCAATAATCGCACTCTCTCCTCCAGTGATGCAAGCGTCTCTCTCTCTGTATGTGTGTGTGTGTGTGTGTGTGTGTGTGTGTGACTAGCTGAAAGGGAAGGTGCCCCACACACACACTCCCTGCACAACCCTGCAGGCACCATCTGAAAATTCTCTTACACACTTCCCAAATCCTTAACGAGGAGTGGAGTCAAGTTGCTAGTAGGTTTAGTGCCAAATGAGAGCTGTGTCACTCTGGAGCCGACTAAAGTGCGTCCAAACAGGTCAGAGCCAGGGGCAGAGGTCATCAGCACCAGATTAGCCACTGAATAACATGTCTGGACCAATCAGAGAACTAGCCAGTGTGTCTGAATACAAGAATGGCTCTTTGTTTTGAGTGCGCTGAAGACAGCACAGGGAATTCTAAAGGAAGTGGGCATAAGTGCATATTACAGAGGGCCAGAAAGCAGTCGAGGAAGCCCATGCGACTCCCACTCTCGAGGCAAATCCATGTTTTAGGGCAGAGACGGTGCATAGTCACAGAGATGAATCAAACGCCCAGCCATCGGAGCATTTCTTACACGGGACGGTCGAACAGAGCTTCAGCTCTTTTTAATCCCAGCGGTCTAATCCCCCCGGGAGTAAAAAGGGAAAGGGGCAAACACAAGGAGAAAGTTGGAGGCGGCTGAGGACACTCACCTGAGTATATAAGCTTCCTGCTTGTCAGTTTTTGTCACACTAATGATCAAACAATGCACATTCTCCAGAAGTTTGTCCCACTCAAACCTGCAGAGAGAAAGAGAGAGAGAGAGAGATGCAAATTAATGCAAGTTATACTACAGAGGTAGACAACTTTGTATATACAAATAGTGTATTGAAATGGTAAGCAAACTCAAACACCACACCTGAATTTGCATGAGGTCATCTGATCTGACTTTTTTTTTTTTAACACCCAACTCAAGCTTTACAAAACAAGTCTATCAGTGGTGTGCAGGTTGAGCACAGTTTTTAGCCTGTTCACTAAGCTGCACATTTTATGAAACATCAAGATAAGCTCTACAAAAGCTGGATCAAACACTTGAATTACAATAAACAATCCCCACAACCAAACTCCTAGCATGTATTAATAGGCACGAGCCATTTAACAGACGTTGCCAAGGCAATAAGGGTCTATTTTGAGCGGGGGACTTCAAACCATAACAAGACCTGTGAAGCTAATATAAAAGACAGGTGAGGGGACAAAGGCAGTGAGAGGCTACGCTGCATAGCCGTGCTGGCCTCCTGCCACCTGCCTCTCCAATTCAAGGACGGCTTTAGAGGGTAAAGCCACTACAGCAGTGATAGAGGCACTCTCCAAGTAAAGACTGGCCTCCACTGCTTCGGTTTCTCTGCACTGCCTGTCGGCTGTGCTTTTATGAGCAAGGGGGAAAAAAGTATCTGAAAACAAATAAATAAAAACGTGACCCAACCGCTCATGGGCCTTGGGAGGAAAAAACGCACTACATTTACAGTAGCACTGTTCATCCACAAAGGGCAGGAAGAGACCAGCGTCTGGTCACAGTCCGTTTTTACAGCCTCCAAACAAAGCACAACATCAGTGTGTGGCAAAGGAGGAACAGCTGCTGAAAGCCATTTGCCCGCTGAACTCAGTAGCACATGACGTCCAATACAAACACTACCTCAGGGCAGCAAACGTCGCGCTCCAATAGGTGATGAGCAATAATAGTTCAGTAGTGTGTGCATCAGTACAGTCGATAAGAAAACGAGCTCCAAAAACCATTTCCTACGGGAAGATAAGGCAGCCTTTTTGGCCCGTCACATGCTCATAAATCCTGTGCATGAAATTTTATTTGTTTTCCCAACGTGCAGAGAAACGGCAATCAGAACGTAATTCAGTCAGCAACTGCATAGGGGATTAATGTCGCAGACAACAAACATTTCACTATTCCCATGCCAAAACATTTTCCTAGAAAGCTAAATGACATAGCAAAGAGATTGCCAATTGCCGCTGCATATCCACAAGGATATTGGACAGATGAACAGCACAGAGTTCAGTTACTGCACACTTGTGACACACTATGGCTACACACTTCCGAGTGGTCAACCGTCAGAGAGACCAAAGCCAGTAGATCATGTGTCAGGCCTGGGGAAACTGACACTGCAGCTATTTCTGGTGGATATGGCCTGTGACACCTTTCAAAGGCAAGAATGGGCTGAGGTAATGTAAGGATATAGTGTGGTCACAATGGAGCAACCAAAGCCTTGTGTCCAGTCCTGTCCAAGGGTAGCATCCAACGCAAAACAAGTTTGTGTTGCTGTCCCGTGTGGGGGAGCGGCAGGGACTTGGAAAACTTTTTAGGCAACACTGAGCATATTGTAAAAGTCCTTCACCACGAAGTTGAAAGAGGGCTTGCAAATAGTTTGTGATTTTAACAGACAAACTGAAATTTCAATGTGCAATATGTTTAACGAAACCCAACAGAGATGCAACACGGAAATGAACACTAACTGCAGCACAGAAAATATATTCCATTAATCATTCTTCAAAGTGAAGGCCAACAGGAGAAACAGGACCTTGAAACTTGGTCTAATGCACTAATTTTTGTAGTCTAATTGGGCACTACACTCATAACAATACATTTCATAACACAAGGATAAAAGCCTTATCTTCACACTTCAACTTTTATCACTACTAGCCAGTTTCCTTCCTATTCAAGCATACCTTGCACTGTTAATCTTCATTACAACCCTTCTGGTTCGTTCATTTCAGTACTTATTACAATTACAACAGTTAAATCACAATCCAGCAAAACCCAAGACATGACAAAAAATATAGCTTTATAGACATTATAGATAACACTTTAACTTTTGAAATGAATGAAGAGAAAGCAAGATGTTTTGTGTGACAAAGGGAGCTAGACTAGTGAGATTTGTGAATCAGATGCTCTAATGGACTTATTTGGACATTGGCTGATGCCCAGCTCCCGTGATCTACTGAGAGCTTTCCTCAGCCATTAATCTAACCGGGTGCGGGTAAACTAATACTCTGGATCCTGCCATTCTCTCCCTCTACACAAACATGGCTAGTCTTTGTCAAACTATGGCAAAAAGATCAACAGTGGCATGACAACATTTTTGGAACTGCATAGTTAGACCCATGTCAAACCTAGAAAACAAAGCACTTTGTCATGATAGATTTGAGGATATCACCCTTCCTCAGGTATATATATGTATATATATGGCCTACACAATACACATCTGCATAATCAATAAAGGATTATGACTCGACCTGCCGTTTAACTCAACCTGTGTGGAACACAAGCTATTGTGCACTTGAAGGGACCCCTGGGTGATGGTAGGCCTATTTCCATGGTCAAAAGCTACACGTCACCCATTATAAAATATCATAGCTGGTCATTTACATATATATTAAAAAAACATCCCAGGGCTGCACGTGAGCAGCGTCTCCTCCCCCTTTCTACCTCCTCTGTCTGCAGTCCGCAAACCGACTTGGCAAAGCAATTCAAGTGAGTTCCAGGACCGAGAAACTGCAGCCATAAACTTCTGAGCCCACATGCTTCCAACCAATCAGCGACATGGGAGGAGAGACTGTCACGACCATAAAACGTGACACATGGGCAGATTAACTTGGTAGCAACATGGGAAGCAAATGTGACCCGCAAAAACTAGTCAAACGCCGGGTTTAGTAAATTAATCTAAAGCTAAAATCAAACAGTAGTCATTGCCTTGCAGCCATTAATTAACCATATTGAGATCCCATATTACGCCTGCGCTTAACCTAAACTACACATTTACTTGAAAGATATGTGTATGGCATTACTCTTCAGCAGGTAGCATCTGCCATTTAAGTTCCCCCCCGGAAATAAGAGTAGCGGTCAAGCCTACATTGTTGCAAAAGTGTAACGGAGGTCAGTTGCTTGTCTGGCAAGAAATGAATGAGAAAGTTACTCCTGAATGGGAACCGTCGTTTGGTTACAACAAGTAGACATTATAGCGCATTCCATACGCATTTAATGATGACCATTCACATCCTGTATTAATAATCCTCTCATCACAAATCGAGCTCTTGATCTCAGCAGATGTAATAAATCTTGGGGAAGCATTGCGACATTTCGCTCAGCCAACTGCGGAGTATCGCGGGCAATGCCACATGCTCAGGCCCACATGCGTCACACACAAAAAAGTCGAGCACAAAAAATATGAACGAGAGGTACACGAGCCCATTTTTCCATTTTATGCCGTTTTTCTTGTGTTTAAACATTCGCTAAGGTTGTATTTCGAAAGTGCGAGTGCAAGATTAATGCCACGGCTTTTCAAAGAGGACTAGGCTACTGCGTAGAGTAGTTAGCTCGTAAGCTAACACCTAGCTCAATTGGCGCACTCGCGTCTGCGTTAACCATTTGACTTCAACATGGGGGGTGGTGAAATATAATTTCAACACCAGTCTATCTGAATAAACTGACTATATTAACCTTAATGGTTAATTGAATACACTGACAACTGATGCTCGAAGTTGACGAGTTGAGCTCGAAGACGTGCTGCGTTAGCCACTACTGTTACGATTACCAGCAATATTGCCGTTCATTCATTGATTGGGGAGCTTAAAACTAACCTTAATGAAACTTGATTTGATCATCCCTATACTGTCAATTGTTAATTTGACAAAAATCTAAAACGTCATGTTAGGGATAAAGGGTTCAGACTGATGAGAAGATATATTTGATTAAAATTTATTGGAACACTGAGAAATGGAAGATGGTAGCCTGCCGCGAGCCGTGTACAAGTCATTCAAGTAGAAAGTCAGCTAGCAAGCTAGTGTTGGTCAGCTAGCCGTTAACAAGCTAGCACAACTATCATTGGTCAACGTCAAAAAATAATAATGATACTTCTCGACATAGTACTGCTGTCTGTAGCTAACCCAGCAAGGAATGTAACGTTTATATCCAACTGGGCAGGCAGTGTTGTAACGTTACGCGACCATTGACAAATGACTCAGAATGACAAATGAGTTTTGCGGATGTTGACTACAATCCTTGTGAGCTAGGGCATTCGTTTACATGACTTGTCATTACAATCAGCGGTGACGGTAGGTGTACAAACCTTGGGATGGTGCGGAGGTCCCCAGTTCCTTTGGTCTCATCTTGCCGGGAGAACCACACCTCCAACAGCTTCTCAGTCCCTTCGAAGAAGTGTGCACCGTTCTCTTCCATCGTGAGACAACAGACACCAACAACAGAAATTACACGTTGGTTATTTTCTCAACTTAATTAGTCCTTGCTTGATAGTTATAATTTACTGTCTAGGTACAGTCCTTTAGCAATCCAGATGTAGTTTCTTGGTTTTACGGTCTTCCCCTTTACAGAGAATGCAGTGAGCGAGTGCTAGCTAATATCGCCGGCCATACTGTGTAAAGCGCAGATTGCAGTGTGCGCGGTGGTTTTATCTCCTGGTCTGATACGTCATCTTCAAGTTGAACGTATCACAATTTAGAGCTCCTCCTTGGTACATTTCGATTGGTTTTAGAAACTGGCAATTAAACCAATGTTGCGTAAAGGCATTTGCTCGGAATGGAGTCGCTGATGGCGGGCTTGTCCATATGGGCTATTTATAAGTGAATATTGCGACTTCCAAAACTACATCTCATGGAACATTTCTTGGAAAGCGTAACATTATTTTAACTCACATGCATGCTAAATTGGAGAGAATCAACATGGCCAAATTACAGTAACTAAGAGCTGCAACCCGAAACAAAACTAAAACCTTAACATTTGGCAAAATAGTCCCATATATACCCAATATTTAATTAAGGAACACTATATAGTATAAAGTGGTTAGATCAGGCTATGTTGAGGTATAATTTGCTAAAGACGTTTACTGCAAAACAAACACATTTGCAATGATTGGATCGTAAATAAAAGTTTGGTCCAGAGGCATTTCTTGTATCGTTGAAAAAAAAAAAAAAAAAACATAATATTGATGCCCACTTTTTTTCAAAAGCTGTATGACTACGCAAGTGCAGCAGCCGCAACGCGATATGCGGATTGTAGTTTGACCGTCTCTGCACCTTCATCCACACTGTTTAACTTTGAGTGCTTAAAAAACTATATTTCCCAGATACCCTTGCGTGCCAATAAAAAACGTCAACGAGCCAGTGAACATTAAGCGGAGCAGACCAAAATCCCAAACAAGGAAATGGTGGGGGAATAAAACGATCAGATTATTTAATTAATGCATGTAATAATTAATATTTTATTTTATTGTAAATTAAGATATATTTATGGGTTAAAATGGATTACGACTTCAAAACGAAGCTCGCGGCCGACCGAGAGAAGGTGGAAGATCTGTTCGAATATGAAGGTTGCAAAGTGGGTCGAGGCACCTACGGGCACGTTTATAAAGCTAAACGTAAAGACGGGTAAGAGAGAAACAATATCTCACTCCTTGTTTAGATTTCATTACATTTTCATAAACATTTCGTTTGTAGTGCCCTGCTGGGTCGAGCTGGGAGTTGTTTGAATCGGCCTGTTTGCTTCCCATGGCTGTTTTTGTTTTCATGTAGGCTACGCACTCTCACACTCACTCTCACATCGGTCCTCCCCCAAACAACACTGTGATGTTTATTTTTTGTCAAGAGGCTTTAGGGACAGGATGCTTAAATGCAGCACTTTAGATGGGCAGTTATTGAGCTAAAGGTTAGCAACATGTTAAGACTTTATCTTGTCGTGTTTTTGAAGTCCCGATACAAAACTTAAGTTGGTGACAGAACTTGCTCTAATGCTTCCTAAATGTATGGAAGTCCTCAGATGCAATCAGCTTACAAGATGAGATGCAATCAGTTGACACAAGACACCTTCCCTCCCTGTCATCAGTAAAGAACAAAAGAACAAAACATCTTCAACATAATGACATATGCCTACGCCATGCGAATGAATTGGACATTTTGGATCATTTAATACAGATAATTAGGCTATTCCAGGCTACATCTGTCAGGTGGGCATGCAACGTGAGCCTGATGCTGTGGTGGAAATATCTTAAAGGCTACTGATCAGCAATGCAAGATCTAGATAGCTGAAATAAAATAAACCCATCATAACGGTCTGTAACTCAAAGGCCGCTTGTTTATGTTATGTTTAGGCCAATGTGCAGCTTAGCAAATAGACTGGTAGGCCTTCTCCAAACGTTCTATGGGTATTCTGTAAGTCTAGTAGGCTAAGCCAAGCTGTTGCTGCCATCAGTGAAAGAGTATGCATTTATCTTTATATATCTGTTATCAATGTTAAATCCAGCCTATGCTTAAATCCAGATAGATGGAGTAGCCTACCTACATAACTTGCTACCATAAAAAGCTTTTTTTCTCAAATAATTTGAAACTGAACTGAAACTGAAGTTCTGTGCAGTTTGAAGTAATCTTGCCTACTAGAAGAAAACAAACACACTGCTAATCTACATCTTAAAAGCTAATAGCATACTTTATCTTTTTGTCTCTTTGCACAATCAACACTTCATTGCTTTCTTTTAGCAGTCTTTCAACAGCTGTTTAGGGGACAGTTTGGATCAACTTTTGGATCATCATACAGTATCTATCTAATTCAAGCTGTAGCATGACATCCTGACTGTTTAGGCTATTTCATAGGCCCACCGCATTTTTATAATTTCATGTAAAGGACAAGCTGATGAATTACATTCACAGGGGTATGCATCCATTACTTAAACAATATAACGCTAATGGGAGTGGAGGTTGCGAGCAGATTTGGCCACAACAGTAGTTTGGCAGCAGGCACGAAATCGAAGGATATGTGTCATAGTTAACCATGAGTGTTCCTTTGCTTTTATCTGTCCTATTACAACTGACTGTCTTAAGACATTTAAGACAAATTGTGTTTCCTGCTGTTCAGTTTGTCTTGCTCCAAAGCAACATAACTGTTTAAAGCTGTGAAAGAATAGAACACTCATGTCAGCCAGGTCCTTGGCACTTTCCATGAATCTGGCTGTCCATTGCATTTAATGATTGCTAACTGTAAAGAGTCACTCATCTCCACTCCTAATGACGCTTAGAGTGTGTCCAACCAGAAATTCATAAATAGTTAAACCAGACCTAACTGTTATTCAATCTCTGACATTTTAGACATTCTGACATTCTGTAGTTTGGGCTGAAACATTATTCAGTTTCTGTCTCCCATCTATAAAGTATTATTGAGAGTCATATTTGATTTTCACTGTGGGTTTAAATGTACTAGCTTGTAGTTTTAGCTACTCAGCCTGCAGTGCCTGTTGGTGACCCATTGAGCATGGAAGGGTGGTAGGAGCACCAGTGAAGGGCAAAGGTCATGATGCTTTGGTGCAGTTCCAAAACAGGGCCAAAAATACAAAACACTGCAAGGCCATTGGGGAACGTCTCAGTCAGCTTGACACCATTGGAATTGCTTTGGTAGAGCATCATGTGTTAGTTTTGTTACCTTGTTGAATACCAAGTTGAATAGTCAACTTACCCGGGCAGATAATTATCCTTTGCAAAAAACATTCAGTGGGAAAATAGGATTGGGGCTTTTGAGTCCCTCTACTGAATATTTTAAAGATGTGGGTAAAGGGAAACGTGTTGTCTGTGCTGGGAGTACTGCTCGAAATGTATTTATTTCATCATTCACTCTGTAAGATCACTCAAAAACTAGCTTCATTGCTCTGATGGTTTGACTGAGGTCAGAGTAAGTAATTATTAGATGCTGTCCATTGTCACATTTTCATTCTCTTTGCAAACACTGTGAAATCCAAGGCCTTTTGTTTGCATGATAGACTAATCAGATTAAGCCAAATGATTAAACATTGTTTTGTGAGTGCAGAGTTTAAGATGTACTATTTCAAGAACAAAGACAACTGTAGTGTCAACCTTTGTGTCTAACTGTTCTTCGCCAGAATGAGATGTTAATATTAAACTCGTTTGGAATTTGTAAGGATATTCTTGGATTAAACTTCCATTGCAATTTGGTTGCTGGTGGGAAACATCATTTGGGGGTGGGGCAGGCAGTAATGCTCATCTCCGCATATAAAATCCTACATTTAATCTGATCTACTAGCTGACACATGAGTCTGTCACAGTGTTGGCCTGTACACCCGGAGGTTGAGCCATAGCCATTGTAGAGGGACTAGAGCCAGTGTCTAAAGACACACTAGAGGACACCCTGTGGTCTCATCAACAATCATTTTCAGCACTGGATGCCCGCAGCGCTTCTAGAACTTTCTAAAACTTCATATCTAATAGAGTTGTTGTCAGACATGAATATCTGTGAAAATTCACAGTCAGTAAGGCAGATGCTTTACTTGGACTTTTTAACGCCCATATCAGCCCCTAACTCTCTTATCTGTCCCCCATGCAAATAGGGCAGTCAGTATGACGCCGTTTGTCAAGTGCATGTGCTGTAGATAACTGGACAGAAATTGTTACCACAGTTTGGTGGAGGTAAAATGTAGCAATGAATACAGCTATCTAAAAATGATTTTTCTGCAAAAAGTAATCTTTATTTTCTGGTGATTGGCTGACAGAACTGCTTCATGCATATTCTGTGTAGTTGTTGCGAATAAACCTTCATATGACTATATGCCCTCCAAAGGAATTTGAAGATTTTACCAAAACAAATTGTCTCATAAATGAAATAGTGGAAAGTTATTAGGCCTATATGTTGCTACAAACGGGCAGTGGCAATCACACAAGATTTAAACAATTACACATTAATTCTGCTATTTTCAGTAAAATAAATACAAACTCATGATGTCTTTTTCAATGATGAAGGTGTCCTTGTATGTCTTGGGCCTGTCTTCACTCTCCTGGTCAGAAGAGTGAGAAAGAGTGGAGAGAGAGCTGGGGTGGCATTAGGAAGTGATTGGATTGGGTTGAAGCAGGTTGGATTCTAACCTGGGTTCCTTGAATCGTATCTTGGATGGATGCTGCACCCCTGATAAACATGTGTTGTTTGTTAATCAGCAGCTGAAGGTTTATGCTTGCTTCTCTACAATTACTTAAAACAGTACAGTGACTTTGAATGGGTTTCTTAGTTTTATTTTACAAGTCTCCCTTGTGGTCTTGAATGAATGGCTATTCCATTTTTTTAATCTGTTTGTTCAGTAATGATGCAATATGAACTCTGTAATATTCAAATTATGGGCTTCCAAATGCTGCTTGGGGCTTCCAAAAGTCTTCCGATGGCCCTGGTTGCTGTTATGCAATATCTTTGCAAAGAGAAGCTGCATGAGCTCTGTAAAAAGGAAGGGGGAGGGTTTTAATGCAAGACATGACTAAGGAAGAGCGAGGTAGGCATGCTACTTCATGTTCCTGTTTCAGACTACTGCTACTGGCCTGGAGGCTTCATGTCCAAATGATGATGAACAGCTTTGTTCTGACTTTCCTGGAAGTTTATGAAGTCTGATAGACTACTTCATAATCAAAAGAATATTTAATAATCACACATCACTCCCTCTCTGGTAAATGTGTCACATCAGGGAAAGTTCACTTTTATGCACATATTGTCTCATTTCTCTTAGCAAACGATGCAGTTTTTCTATTGCTTCTTTTTTGAATCTCTTAGTCTGACATTACCACAGTCAGCCCATGTTTGTGCTTTAAAGAAAAGCAAACTCATACACAAGCCTACAGTGGCTTGCTGTCTATCTTGCCCTGCCCTGCTTCTGCCTGTGAATCCTAAAATCAAAACAAAGCATACCTCAGGCAAAAACCTACCATATTAAAAAAACAACCCTAGTGAGTGCATCTCAGCTGGGCAGTTTGCCCGTCTGCTGCTGAAGCTGCCCTGGTGCTTTATGAGTTGGAGCTCAGCAGTGGGCTCAGACAGAGGAGCCCAGCAGTACTCCAGGCCACTAGTGTTTGCCCTGGGCCTGAGGAGGATGAGGAAGAGGAGGCTAGCTCAGGGAGACTCTAATCTATCCCATGCTCAGCAGGAAGCAGTACTGTATGATTTCAGCAGGGCCATGAGAGTTGCCTAGAGACATCCCACTCAAAGTTTGTTGGTTGTACAGTAAACTTGAACAAATGGCACAGAGGGAGTGTCATTTGTACAACATGAAATGGAGTGCAATACATAAAGTACAGCATGAAAAAGACTACTGGCATCATATATTTTGTTGTTTTATTTTCGTTTCTACATGAACATCATGGTCTTATTAATTCAAGTATTTGAGTGATATTTGCTCAGTCTCTGTAGAGTTTTATGTGAAATCATGTCATTTTACAGGGTGATCTGATGTCAAGTAGGCAATACCTACCACAGAGTGTACCAATCCAGTCGCTCTGACTAGTGGATAAAAGACACTCTAACACGTATTGTACACCTTTGTGTTTCCACAGGAATGATGAGAAGGAGTATGCACTGAAACAAATTGAAGGCACTGGAATATCGATGTCTGCTTGCAGGGAGATAGCGGTAAGTGTAGAGCACCGAGTTCCTCCATGTCCTCAAAGGTGAGCAGTGTCTGCAGTGTCTCTGGGTGTGTTTGCTTACATGCTATCTCTTAACCTAACTGAACTGACTCTCTAACCAGTCGGTTGCCATTGTTCTCTGCTATGACAAACAAATTTGAATAAAACAGAATTAAAGTTTCAAAGAGACCACACCTGTTGGTTTGGCTTGGGTTTTATTTTTTTGGCCTGCTATGAAACCACCATCACCAGAAAAATTAGGTGTGTGAGTTTTGGTGCTGTGTCATATTGTGGTAAGATTCAATCTCGAGACAGAGGCACACATTTCCTTGTTGTTTTATGGTTTTATGGTTTCCTGTTCACATTCATTTTGTGTGTATTTATGGACCATGTGGTGTTCCATCATTCCAAACCTTTTCTGAAGAATGAGGAAGATGAAAGCTCAGTCATGTGGATTGTGGAAGGCTGGATAGGTGCAGAAGAAAGTGGAAGGCTCATTAGCCTATCTTTGAGAGAAGCATGGCCCTCTTCACTGCTTGTGTTTGCTATGGCCAGAGCTTTATCTAGCTCTTAGGCTGCACGAGGCCCTTGTGAAGGAGTCTGTCAATGTTATGTAAGGTGCCAGTGCTTTCTATAGCACATACTGCATAGTGGGGAAAAAAGAGAGTCGAGAGTCATTCTTGTTAAGGTGCCAAATAAACTGTCGTGGAAAGTAAACACTCGTGTACACACGCAGGCACGCGTGCACACACACACAAACACACACATACAAATGAATACAGACCGTATAATTTAAAGTTAAAGGGTTTTTTGTGCAGCTGTATGGGGCTATGTGCTTTGAGTATGTAGTGTACTGATGCCTAAAGCAGAACTGCTGGTCATATTGGACCAAAACCTGTCTTGCATCAGATCAGATTCAAGTAGTTTACACTGTGGAACTGCAGTGTTGTGTTTTCCTAGCTTGGAATTGTTAGTTTTTTTTGTTCCATTTTGGATTTCATTGGGCACGTACATTTTAAACATTTTTAATTTTCTGCAGGTTTGTATGTGTAACCCAAATGAAAACCAGTTGGCTTGACGTGCTGGCTTTGTAACAGGCGTGTGGAGAGAAGCAGTGAGGGCGAAGACGGTAAAATCCTGTTGTGTCCTCCCGTAGACCCTGAGGCATGTGCCTCTGCAACATTCTCCAGTCAATCTGGCACAGAGGGGCCGTGGTCCAGGGCTCCTGACTGCTGATTGGTAGAATATTCTGGAAAGTGGGAGGGGGGAACAATAGAAAACACTCAAGAGTCATTTACAGCCACATTTACTGTCATGTACACATACACATACACATACACATACACATACACATATACATACACACACACACACACACACACACTTTTTATTTATTTATTCTTGTGCAGAGTTGGTATGAACAATGTACAACGTTATGTTCCTTTTCCCCTCAGAAGTAGAAGCACAGTCGCAGGCACAGAAGTAGAAGCACAATCACATAGAGGCACAGACACAGAAGTAAAAGCACAGTCAAAGAAGTCGATATAGAAGCACAGGCACAGAAGTAGAAGCACAGTCGCAGAAGTAGAAATAGAAGCATGGTCGCAGAAGTAGAAGCCCAGGCACAGGCACAGTATGAGTTATAAGTTGTGCAGTGGTGGTGGTCATCTCCAAACACCTGTGCTGATGACTTTGGCATAGCGACCAACAGAGAGGTGCGTAAAGCAGAGCAGAATAGCCTGTGGCCAGGGGGACTTGACTCGGGAAGTCCTGAGGGATCTGTTGTGCTATGCAAAATAAGTATTTACTATGCAACACACACACACACACACACACACACACACACACACACACACACACACACACACACACACACACACAGGGTCCCTGTCATTGTCATTGTCATCTCAGTGCACAGAATATAGCAGACCCTTTGCACAGGAAAGGCCCAGTCTCATCAGTGTCAACATGTCTGTTGAAACTGTGGCATCCAACTCATTTATGTAAAAAAGAATATGTGGTGTTACCCTGCTAGAGAGCAATTTGAAATGTGGTCCTGTTTTCCTTACTTCCAGGAATAGTCCTGTAAAGTCATAAAGCAGTAAGCTGAGAAGCTTTGGTCTTTAATGGTGGGATTGAACACCAAACCAAACTTGCCCATAAAATGGGGCTGCTATGCCACAGACGGGACTTTCTTGCCTTCATATGACGTTAAAGCGTGAGTCAACCTTAAAAACACGGATGCTCTTTCCAGTTGGTGCTGTTTGTAAACAAACAAGGGTGAGCTCTTTTAATCACGAGACGTTAAATCTTTTTTTATTATTTTCGGTCAATATCACCCACCATAATTATGGTTTTTTGGAAGGTTGGTTCAGCAAACTCATTTAGTCGGCAAAGTTTTTATTTATATTCCCACAGAGCTGTCGGGAAGGCATGGAGTGGCCCTTTGAGTATGACCTTAGTGATCATGTCGGTGCTTAGTCAACAATGTTCCCAGCGCATCAGGCAGCGCCCTGTGCCCTGAATCATCCCAGCAGTGTGCTGCATGGTGCACCTGGCAACATTCAGGAAAGCGTTGACACAGCTTTCAAAACAAGACCCTGTTTATTTTTCAAAGAGTGTTGCCCTGTAGTCAGTCATGCTTTAAAGACAGGATATTACAAATTGAAAAACTTTTCTCTTTTGTCGATATCTAGATCATTATAGTTGTTAATAATGTGAACATCGCATTTGTCTGCATGTCTGGGGTCTGGGGGGGCCCTTGCACCAGTGGTAGCTATGCCACTGTAGTGACTATTAGAATGCTCACATAGCCTAATATTCTCTGTATCAGATGGGAAATTTTCTTTTGGCAAGGGACATTTTACATTTCCAGGTCTACATGGTTGAGCAGAAAACATAGTGGAGGTGCTACTACAAATTGATTAATGATTCATTCATATCAACGATCGATTCAACCTAGCTCTCTCACTGCATTGTTCATCAAATCAAAACACAGTTTAATAGTCTATTATCTCCTGGTGCCTCATTTACACCGCTGTCTCTTCTTTTGTTTTTATTCGGTTTTGTAATTGTAACAGTACCCGCGGTATTCTGTGAGGACATATTGTAAGCATATACATCTAGTGTTAACCCGCTATCTGCCTTATTTGAACGTTCGACAGGCAGCAAGAACAGTTTAACTTGCGTGCAGCCTATTTGCATTTATTGCATTTTTGCCCATAGATTAGCCCGTAATTGCCCAGCATTACGTTTGATCCAACAGCTGATTGGAACACAACTCACTTGATTAGCCTAATGTTCATTTTTTTTCATTCACATTACACAGTTAATAGAGACACAGCTTAGCTTCTGCTAAACATGTAGCATGTAACCTAAGCCAGGAGTGAAGGGAGATATTTAGCTCCCTTTATTTCATGTTTAATTCCTTACTCAGAAGCGATTTGACCAAAGTTAATAACTAGGCTCAGGAATTTGGTGGCTTCATAATTTTATTAGCACATGATTTCAGCCTCTAGTCTTCTGCCAGAGACTGTTTCTTTGGAACTGTGCTGAAATCATCCCTGCCCAGCTATGACAACCAATCGGCAACAAGTTCCTACTTACAAGTGGAATAGTGGAAACACGCCTATAGAGTACCCGAGGCTGTGTGGGCTGATGGACAGGTTTGTCGGGTGCACACACCCTATTGCTGGCGGCAGACCACAACACAGAGTTGCCCTTAAGTAGGTTTAGGTCTGGACTGACATCTAGCCATGGAGCACAGGAGAGTGTCAGTCAAAGCTTTCACTGGCGCACACACCCAAGGTTATCTTATCTTATCTCACTCACTGGGCTTCTGGGAGCCCTCATGTGTCACTGATTCAGGAGCATGCCATAAACACATGCAGGGGTTTTCACCTGCACACTTCTTGCTTCTGGTTGACCAATAGAGCTTTCCTATATAATAGAGCAGAAGCACCATCTACCACAGCACTGGTAATATAGGATGATGAAGAAAGCTAGGTCTCCATACTGTAAAAAAATGTTTCCGTATTTAGTGTTACCTGCCAACTGCTAATTGATTAAACTTTTTGGCACAATGTTTCTATCTGCTATGCCATCAAAGACACCTGGATTTTTTGTTTGTTTGTTTGTTTGTTTGCCTAATGCAGTGGGCTGCGCACATAAGAGAATAAGAGAGGTGGCGTGTCAGCTGCAGACGGGGGCAGAGGTGCTGCTGCAGCCTGAGCAGCGTGAAGCTGTAAGGGCCCCTCTTCGCTGCCCTCAGTGGAGAAACCCAAACAACATGCAGCCAACAGCATAAGAAAGGCACCACAGAAATTGGTTTGCACCCCTTTGAACGGCTTTGCTTGGCTCAAACAATGGCCTCTTTGTGCTTCTCTAGAGCCTGTGTGTGTGTGTGTGTGTGTGTGTGTGTGAGAGAGAGAGAGAGAGTGAGAGAGAGAGAGTCCAAGTAGTTTGGAGCTTTTTTGGCATGCGGTGCACAGTTGATTCACTAGAACTGTGCCTGCTGCCATGTTGGAGGAGCTTGATGTGACGGATAGTGGCGGGAGCCTGGAGCAGCCAGAGCCTTTATGGCTTGTGGGGTCATTTGTCATTGGTGAATATTGCCGAGTCTATTTCAAGGGCTTTCTACACACATCAGTGAAAATGCTTCTCTAGGGTTTTACCCAGACTTGGCAACAGTGAGCTTCGGAGTCGCCACTTCACAATCAAAGTCTTCGGTCGTTTACTCTGGAAGAGTTGCATTTATTTCTGCATTCGATTTTTTACTCAATCTATTTTACTTGTACTTTAAGAGACAGTTTTTAAATAAACAAGACAGAATTTAATAACTAAGCCTATTTGTGGTATTAGCTATTTGGTAAAGAAAGGCTTTGTAGGCATAGCTACACAAAACCTCCTATAGATTTTTTTGACAGCTATTGTGATGGCATCCTCCACCCATTGTGAGAACTGGCGTGTCTGTCTCCACTTAAGGAGTGTGTGTTTCTGATGCGCTCCTGTGGGAAGAGTTTGTGAAATACCCGCTGAGGGCGGATGAGGGTTTGAATGGCAGAAACCCCAGTGACATGTTTGAGGCATTAATTCCCTAGGTAAATCCTCCACGATGATTGAGGCTAGACACACACACACACACACACACACACACACACACACACACACACACACACACACAGACAAACGCGCCCACACACTCACACACACAAACACAGCACACATGGATCCACTGACCCACATGGATCTCTGTGGCTTCTTGATGTCAGCTGAGTCTAGCACTCTGAGCAGAAAGCCTTTCATTGCAATGGGAGCTAAACACTTCCATTTGTGCGCTCTGTTTGCCCAGAGCCTATGCTGTTGTGTAAGGACCGTGGTGGACATTAGCCTAGCATAACACACAGAATAGGTCTCTGGGGTTGTGTTGCCCAACCTAGTCTGAACCCAATGCCACTTTCCACTCTCAAATCTACTTAATGTCATGACAATCCAGAGATCCGGGCCTTCAATTAAGATTAGGAGCAAATGTCATCTCCACCCTCCATTCAGTTCACCCGTCTTATTAGCACCTAATTACTTGTACTCCACACCCATAAGGTAATTGTACTCCCTTTTTGACATGGCTGAATGTTCTAGAACAACAGGATCTTATGTCAATCTTCCTATACCATATGCCTTCAGCTAGTTTATGACAGGTTCCTTCCTAACATAAAGATTTAGGGTTTTAAGTTCTAACTACTGTACCTTTGCCAGGTATTTCTGTCTTTGTTGCTATTGTTAGCCTAGTTTCGCTAAGCTAGGCTCCTCCCCAGCATTAACAGAAGAGTTAAGGGGTTTCGCAGCTGTAATTTTCCACTAGTTTTGGTCAATTTGAAGTTCAGTCTAGAGGCCCCATGCAGAGTTGCCGACTCTGTGTTACCCAATGCAGCTGGGTTTAGGTCGAGCAGGTGGACCTTGTTTGTGTAAATGTCCCTCTTCTAAGTAACCAGGGGCCAATTGTTTGGGTGCACTTATAATAGATCATTGTGAAGGCCTCATAAATATGAGCCATTGAAATCCATCGGGTGCATTGTCGTGCAAGCCTCCACTTGCTTCCTCTTGGTCTGCTAGTTCCTGTGTGCCGTAGCTGCATGGGTTCATTTAATTCATGCCAGATTGTTGATGACTCCAGTCATTCCTCAGATTCAAGGCCTGCTCTTGTTTTTTTTTAGTAATTTTGCAACAATTGCGTTTGTTGAGGTCGTGTGCTTTGCCTCACCATAAGGCCTAAACTTTAGGACTGCACTGCAATGGCTATTTTGCATCATACTGATTTCCTTTGATTGTAAGCTCAGCATAAAAACATCTGACTGAGTCCAATCAATCAATCTTGACACAAAAAATCCAGAACAAGCCCACGGGACTTTTTTTGGTTGTTGTCCCTGAGGTGTGTTGTCGTTATTGGTTGCGAGTTTGTCGGACCTTATTTAACAGGCGTCTTGGCAATGGTGGCGTTGCCTGGGCTGTTTGTGACTGACGCTAATAGGATCAGGATGTGTTGGGTCTTGTTTTGTTTCCAAGCTCTCACTAAGACGTAGCCTGTGGTTTGGGCTGTTGCCAGGTGAGGGTCTGTCCTGGGCCCGTGATCTGGGTCTTGGGCACTCTCCGGAGCTCTGAATTTTCCATGTGTGACTTGCCAGCCACCTTTTCTGGGATTTTTGCATAGTAGTTTAATATATTGCCATTATTGTGTTTGAACCAATTATGGTATAGCCACAATACTATACAAAAAGAATAAACTTTATTCTCTTTGGATAGAATAAAGACTTTAATAGACTATAGACAGTTACTACATTAGTAGTAACTAATCGAAATTGTAATGTGAAATGCTAGATATTGTAATCTTTTAATTTCAGTATGTAGGATTTCTAGCAGATCGCAGTCAAAGATGAGAACATGAAGTCAAGTGACAACATTTCCAGTGGCTCCAAAAATCAAAATGCTATTGAACCAGTGGACCTGGTCAGAGCACAGTACTGAGGTTTGAAAATGGGCAAGCATCTGGCTTTTGTTTACTCAAGTGTGCCAGACCTGTGTGGATGTGAGGAGATCTCTCTCTCTCTCTCTCTCTCTCTCTCTCTCTCTCTCTCTCTCTCTCTCTCTCTCTCTCAATTTCAATTCAATTTAAGAAGCTTTATTAGCATGACCATAATGTTATACGGTATTGCCAAAGCATTGTTTGGCTTTTGTTTACTCAAGTGTGCCAGACCTGTGTGGATGTGAGGAGATCTCTCTCTCTCTCTCTCTCTCTCTCTCTCTCTCTCTCTCTCTCTCCCTCCATCCTTACCTCCATCTCTCTCTCCCTCCCTCCCTTTGTCCTTACTTCCATCTCTCTCTCCCTTCCTCTGTGGACCCAAAGGCCCTGCATAGTTTGGTTGTGTTTGATCAGAATACTGCCTGATTATTGTCTGCACTCTGTTGCCATGGCCACAATGATGAGCTCCCACTCAAATGGTTTGTCCAGGCAGGATGGCCATCATTTACAATTTCATTACCGGCCTGAGACCCATCCCATCCCACTGTCAGTCCAGCCATATTGTCTGGACGAATAGCTTGTCTTCTGTCTTGTCTCTAGGGTTAAACTCAGTAATGATTTTATCCCTGCAACCAGTAGGGTATTTGGCTATGGCCATGTATGTTAATGTCTGGATAGTGTGATAAGCGGAGGTCTTGTCTCTTGGATTGATCAATCATGTTGGCTTTGAGGCTTAAAGTATTTAGCCTAAGTTTTATTTAATTAGCACCTAATTTGGCTAAGGACAGTCAGATTGTTTTGTCTTGATTTTTAGGAAGAGATTTAAGGTTGACATTTTGTTTTTAGACGATGAAGTAATAAATCAAACCACAAAATTTAGCTGGTTTGTTTTCAGCCTCACTGTGCTTTCTGTATGCCAGTGCTTTGGCCCTTGAATAATGTTGGTTGTGTGTTTACTGCATCTTGAATAATGTTGGTTGTGTGTTTACGGTTAATGTGTCTGTTAGCTAAGCTTTAGAAGCTCTGTTTTGTCTTGATTTTTAGGAAGAGATTTAAGGTTGACATTTTGTTTTTAGACGATGAAGTAATAAATCAATTCAGCCTCACTGTGCTTTCTGTATGCCAGTGCTTTGGCCCTTGAATAATGTTGGTTGTGTGTTTACTGCATCACACCCTTTTTATCAGGCATGCCAATCTAGGCATAGTTAGTCTTCTTTGGCTCTGATTTGTGCCAATAGAATGCCACTGGTATTTGGGTGGAGCAATGATGTGCCTTGTTGCCCTTCATTGCTTTCATACAAGCTAGCTTGTGCTTGAAGAATTTCTTTTCTTTCTCTTCCCTGAAACAAACAGCATGCACAGATCATTAAGATCTCCAAAATGTTTATTTGTTCTTCTCTGGTGTGGAACTATGAGTTACAGTACATTTGTTTCCCGTGGCTAAGAGCCAGCTAGGTTCTCAGTCACTCACTCACACTCTCACACACTTGCGTTGTGTGTAAAGGGTTAATGTGTCTGTTAGCTAAGCTTTAGAAGCTCTGGTTAAAATCCAGAGAACAACATGTAAAAGTAAAATGAAGAAATCCTGAGTGGAAATGACTGAGCATTAGGACTGTCGACATTGCTTGAGGATTTTCTTAGTTGACTTTGAGGCCACACACATACATCTGCCGCCATCTGCCATGAGGTGTGTGTGTGTGTGTGTGTGTGTGTGTGTGTGTGTGTGTGTGTGTGTGTGCGTGTGTGGTATTATGTGTGGAGTTCGCTTAATTTTCATCTCTGACGCAACGACTATCTATCGCTCCTTTGAAGTGGCTGGCACTGCTTAGGAAAGAATTTGTTTTGTGATGTTATTTTTGTAACTCCAAACTCGTTAGATTCTCTGTCATCTGAATTGTCCCTCTGCACTTTGTGGAATGTCTCACACACTAGTGCCACAGATCCGCCGAGTCTCTTTAGAAAACCACAGCAGCTTCGGCTGATGACCAATCAAATGTCTCGTGCCAGTTCCATCACAGCCTTTATTTGTATTCAGTGTACCGTTGTGCTCTGTCCTCCACAAACACATCCAGCGTTGATGGGCTTTGCTCTCCACTGCTTTGAATGATAGAGAGGCAGAGACAATGTTTTTCCACAACTGTTTGAAATTCTAATAGCAGATCCTAAATACAGAGCCAAGAGAAATAAAAAAAAAAAAAGAGGAAAAGAAGGCCAGGTTAGAGCTGCCGAGGAGAGTAACCTCCTCGATGGGGAAGCAAGGCTCTTAAGAGTGCCTCTTAAGGAGCGCATTTGGAGGGGGGGGGGGGGTGTAGTCAAGGTTTGGAACCAGGCCAGTGGCAGGTCTCCTCCTTGCCAGCCCTACGCTGAAACGGTGACCCATTTTTGGTCCGAAAAAAAACCCAGCCCTCAGGACACTCTGGCTAGTGTGGCTCAGGAAAGTGAGGTGCATGCTACAGACTAAGACCTATAATATTTACTTTTCTCAGCATGTCTCGCTTTCTTTTCAACTTCTCAAAGTCTTTGGGTAGTCCCTCTTAGTCAGGGGTGGGCAATTATTTTGGTAGAAGGGCCACATTGGGTTTTAGATTTTGACTAACAGGCCGGGCGTTAACAGTCAACTGTAAATTGGCAAACTCTCAAGTAGTCCCACTTTCTTCAGAGGACATGAAGTTTACATGCAGGTTTAAAAGGGTGGGATACAACAAATTTGACAAAATCAGTCATATAATCTATGTCACCTTGGCTAAATGAGAAATGATTTTATTTTGGGAAAGCTTCACGGGACGGATTGAATAGCTCAACAGGCCGCATGTGGCCCCCGGGCCTTAGTTTGCCCAGGTCTGCTCTAAGTGGTATGGGAGACATGGTTTGCGAAAGCTTGAACGTTACGCAGATGATGCAGTGTGCATTGGCTGCAGCAGGGCTCTTTCCAGTGCTGATGGAGCTGAGCTGGCGTGCAGTCAGTCAGCTGCGATGATGAAGTCTCACCAAGAGCTGGTTGGCAAGGAGATGATGGGATTATCTCAGTCATTTTATGAGTGTTGGGAACAGAAGGCCTCTTCAGTGATTGCCTTTTTCTTTTCTTTTTTTTGTTGTTGTTGAGCTGCATGGTCCTGACCAACGTCAATCCATGTGCCATGATCTTTCATTATCTGGCTTGGGTTAAGCAGCTCAACTTTACATCATTATTTATTTATTTACTTTATCTATCTCTCAATCAACCAGACAGGACTGTCTCTGAGAACATTGCACAGTGATGGCGAAATTCCTTTTGGTGGACCAAAGGCGTGCCATACACCTAATTTTTCTTCTCTGATGTGGCATAGGCCATGAGTCACGCCCATGCAGATGGGTTTTCTGCAAAGACAAGTCTCTCTCTCTCTCTCTCTCTCTCTCTCTCTCTCTCTCTCTCTCTCTCTCTCTCTCTCTCTCTCTCTCTCTCTCTCTCTCTCTCTGTCTGGTTCTCTGGTGGATGCAGTGACAACAACAGGCTGAGTCACCCATGGGTCTAGCCATGGAAAATTCTCCCTTGGGTGTCAGCCACCTCGCTGCTCTCGCTTCCACTGCCGAGAAAAACAGTGGAGCTCAGCTGGGGTGACTCAGAGTTTGGTCTCTGGCCAGCGCTCCTCAGGTGGATTCCTCTTCAGTTTCCACCCAACGTCCTCAGGACAAATACTACTGCAAACACACTCAGTAATTAACCGATTAAGTACCCGGATGTCCCTTTTGACAAACAGTTACCCAGATACCCTACAAAACATTACTTTGGTAGAAGTTAAAGCCATGTTACTCAAGGGAAAGTCTAAAGGTATCTAGTTTGAACTGTGCTTATGCATGTGAAGTAAAGTATAATTAAATATACTTAAGTAATGAAAGTAAAAGTACAAGAAGGCTTAAAAGGGTACTATGTTTCCCATTGGGAATTTAGTGGATTAAAAATTTGAAATTAAATCAGGAAATGTGGTAATGTAAAGGTGAAATTCGACAGATTTTTAACAACTCACAAAAGTATAGATATCAAATCACCCCCAAAAACATACTATAAATCTCTGATCACACTTCTGTCATGTTAGAATCAAGTGAGCCATTAGGTCAGTTATACACTCACTCCCCTGCAAAAATGAATGTGCAATTCTCCTTTTCTAACACATTCCCCCTCTGCAAATGGACAACATCCATACAGGAAAATGCACTTGGAAGAGAGATGTACAGTAACAACGTCTGCAACTTTTATGAGAGGTTTTGTAAGACCTTCTTTCCTCTGTTTGTGCTTTTGTGTGCACTGTCGACCTGTGGTTGAAGTTCTTTAATCCATTGGAGCAGTGTGTGCTGTGCTCCAGAGGGGCCTAAAGTGGCCTAAGTGGCTGTGGGTTGAGCGTGAAAGCCAGTGGAGCTGTGTAGCGTGCTGTATGTACAGTGCAGGGGCTGCTGGCTGTGTGGGAGCTCCACAGAGGGGCCAGACAGTAAGCCCTGGGGCTCACCGGCACAATGCCATGGGCTAGCCACGGGGATTAGATCGCTATTAACCAGTAGCCACACTAACTGCCTCTGTAGCCAGTCCGCTCACTGGACAATTCAAACAGTGCCTTCACAGCTCCCTCTGCCCTCCTAGCTGGATGCAGCTCTTGGCTACCTGCTTGCTAGTGTGTGTGTCTGTGTGTGTGTGTGTGTCTGTGTGCCCGTGTGTGCACAGGTGCTTGTATTTGCTGTTGTGTCTAGCCTACATATGTGTGTGTATATGTGTACAGAGGTTACACTTACACACAATATGCAGTGGTGCAGATCTTCCAAGTAGCTCTAATGTTTTGGCACAGGCTTTGTGGTGACAGTTTAGTGGCTGGAATCATACTGGCCAGTACTTCCATTCAGAGAGAGAGAGAGAGAGAGAGAGAGAGAGAGAGAGGTCTTGTTGCACAGAGTAATCACATCAAGCAACCCTGTAAATAATACATGGCCTTACTTCTACAGTTTACAGCATTAGCCAGTGTCTCCCTTACAACTTCAGAGGACTTGACCTTTCAATGTCTTCTTTTGATGTGGTCTTCTTTGGTGGCTTTGCTCTTTAGAATCTCAAGGTTGTTTTAAGGCCAATTGTGTAATGCGGATCCATATCACATGCCCTTTATCAATGCCATCTAGAGTGTGTCATCACCCCCCTCCTTTTCGTTTTTTAATCCGAATGCCTGCTTCCAATAATGATCAGGAGGAACTCATCAGCGTGGTGTTGAGTGATTTGAAATTACCTGGGTGCCTTTTCTCAAGGACATCAGTTATAAAGCTTCAGAATGGACTACAATGAAAAGGGTTTCTACAAGTTCTACATGAGTGTGTTTCTGCCTCAGAAGAGCTCAGGGACGCTGAAGTTTTATATCTGAGGGCAGTGCCAGAAATGACTAAACAAAAGGACTTTTCACTGGCTGACTGGAATGCCAGATGAGCAGTATCTCCATAGCCAAGAGGAAAATGTTGCCTTGACCTGAGTAGATGTCCCCTACTTGTCATTTTGTAACTTTTGTAAAAAATTTTATACAATTTTTAGACTCTTTGCTTATGATTTTGTTGCAATACATTGCTGAAAACCCTGTGGTATGTGAGTTAAGTTTCTACATGTTGAGATTTGTTTGCAGTGGCTCTAGAACGTTAAAAAATAAACAATTAAGAGAATCGAAAAAGGCGGGAAAAAAGATTTCTCCTCCATGCCCATGCAGTGGTGTCTGTAGCCTAAGGTGCTCCTACTACTTCCCACATTCCTTTGAGTGACTCAGAGCTCTCTCCTGCGTCACAGGGATCTTACAACATAGCTTACTCTCTCCCAGTTACACACACACACACACACACACACACACACACACACACACACACACACACACACACACACACACACTCATGGCAGATGGCAAAAGTGTGAGTGCTGTATGTGTCGTTGTGGGTGTGATGGTGTGTTGCCTGGGTGAAGCTTAATCATGGTGGACTTCCTATATAATCCATAGTGTGTGGCTTAGGTAGGCAATGATATGGGAGGGAGAGCCTTGATGTTGGCATCTGTATGTTAGTGGCAGTGTCATTCCTCAACACCTCAGCATGCAGAGAGCCTGTGCTGCAGAAGTGCATGATGCTCTTGTTGTTTTAGCTTTGGTGAGGGAATGTGTGTGGCTGTGTGGTTGAGAATGAGAGACAAAGGGGGCCACACATTGGTCTGGTATCGTAAATATTACCGGCAGTGACCGAGTGTAATATCTCTCATTTTGGAGGGTGTTAGTCTTTTATGCTGTATTAAAATGAAGAGTATATCTATCTAATACTGGCATCGAAAATCAGTGATTCGTCAAAAAATGGTAGACTATTAGGCAAGGTGTGGCAGAGTGAGTCAGAGAGGGTTAGTGTGTGAAAGTGAGGGAGACAGAGTCTGTGTGTGTGTGTGTGTGTGTGTGTGTGTGTGTGTGTGTGTGTGTGTGTGGGTGTTAGATGTAGTGAGACACTCTCAGAGGTCACCTGGTACTCAGACTGGCCATATTAAGGTTAGCCATATTAGGGTTAGAGTTCTGTGAATAAAAGCAGTTTGTCTAGAACTAGCACAAGTTAGCCGGAACTCTCAAAGCACCACCAATGAGGGTTTAAGTAAGGAGGTCA
Source organism: Sardinella longiceps (assembly GCA_027497455.2). Lineage (NCBI taxonomy): Eukaryota > Metazoa > Chordata > Actinopteri > Clupeiformes > Clupeidae > Sardinella > Sardinella longiceps. The sequence continues at coordinate 2,194,369 of JAODXP020000025.1, forward strand.
GGCACATTGGTCTGGTATGGGAAATGTGTTACTGGGAGTGACAGTCTACTATGCAGAACACCTTCCATAATGCCACACATAACATTCTATTTTTTTATGTATTGCAAATCTGCATAATCTACTGTTAGTCTTCCCTCACACTGGAAAATAATTTCTCTGGTCACCAATTTGGTTTTACCTTTTAAATTGTTTATGTCTGCTGAAGAACCTCTCTCACAAAACCATTTTCAACATCCAATTTAATGTGTTCTAATGACATAATTGTGTTAGTGTGTGTCTGTGTGTCTGTGTGTGTGTGTGTGTGTGTGTGTGTGTGTGTGTGTGTGTGTGTGTGTGTGTGTGTGTGTGTGTGTGTGTGTGTGTGTGTGTGTGTGTGTGTGTGTGTGTGTGTGTGTGTGTACTGTATGTGTGTGTGTGACTCCCAGTCTAATAATCACTGCCACCTCTCTTTGCCCCCCCCCCCCACAGCTCCTGAGAGAACTGAAGCACCCCAATGTGATCGCCCTGCAGAAGGTGTTCCTGTCCCACAGCGATCGCAAAGTGTGGCTCCTCTTCGACTATGCCGAGCACGACCTGTGGGTGAGTGGACGTGCCGCGCGGCAGACGGCTCTCTGCCAGGCCCCCCCTTGTCTTTCCTGTCTGCATGGGAGACGTGCTGGATGCCAGGAGTCTGGTTCCTGGTGTTTCTTCACAGTTCTAGTTTCACAAGTGCAGTGCTTGTCCACAATGGTGCCACTGTGACTGCTGATTTTGCTGGTAGCTCAAGATCACAAATGCACTCAGAGAGCACAGACCTCCGTCAAGGCAATATGGGCAATGATGCAATATCAATTTGAATTCCAGATGGTGTCCTGGATCACCGATTACCACCAAAATTGAATCATCTGTTACTTGTCCAAATGCAAACGTTGTCCGAACATTTCATCCATATCTGTTCAGTAGTTTTTGAGTTATTTTGTGCTCAGACAGACACACTCATAGATAGACAGACGCCAGCGAAAACACAACCTCCTTGGTGGAGGTAATAAGCCAACCAATCTAACTCTAGATAATTCCAAACCTCAATCTTGCTAATGAAACATACGCACCAGTTGATTCATGGTTTCATGATTTGATCACGTGAGTGTGTGTGTGTGTGTGTGTGTGTGTGTGAGTGGCACACGTTTTTTGATCCAAGAGTCAATGTAATTTTGTTATGTGGGTTAAGCAGCGAGCTGATATGAGCCTAATCTAATCTTGCTGTTTGTAGCACATCATAAAGTTCCACCGCGCCTCCAAGGCCAACAAGAAGCCTATGCAGCTGCCCAGAGGGATGGTCAAGTCCCTCCTCTATCAGATCCTGGATGGCATTCATTATCTCCATGCCAACTGGGTGCTCCACAGAGACCTGGTGAGTCCCCCTGCTGCACATACAGCTCAGTGTAAACAAATCCCCTATAGATACTGTACCCTCCTGCTGTTCTGCTCAAACATGTTGTTGCAGGGTGATGTCATTGAGTGCAAATGCTGCACAGCTCCTAGTGTGTAATAGCGCAACAAGGAAATCTTGTTAGTGCAGCAAGGAATTGGAAATCTGAAAACTCACACATGGCAGACACACACACACACACACACACACACACACACACACACACACAGACACACACACACACACACACACACACACACACACACACACACACACACACACACACACACACACACACACACACACAATAAGGGCAGTCTGGAATGCTGGTCAATGATGGAAAGATTATCAGATATCCACACCATTAGGGCACACTATGAGTATATTTGCTTTGGACAGTGAATGTAGTTTCCTTTTTTTATCTCGATGTCATACACGTGGTGAACACAATTATGCTTGTTATCAATCAGTATTGCCTCATCAAGGACTACCGAAAGCAGGTGAAAGGTTAGTGATACCGGTTAGTTACGCGAGGAGATAAGATGGTGCCAAAAATAACCTGCCCCAGTGTCAGAGGAGTAAATCCTTGGTGGAGTGTCAGACTGTAAGCTGCCCTGTGCTGCACGCCCATGGAAGGACATGTTGCTTCACTTGGTCAATTCAGAAACCCTGAAAGTTCTTTGAACTGCTTCTTTTTCCATTTGTGCAGTGAACTTTGCTCCTCGAGTGTTACTAGACAGAGAACGTTCAGAGAAGTTCTGTGAGAAACGCTCCTTGTGTAATGAACTAGAACTTTTAAAGGTTCTCCTTTGGCTTAGCTGCCTTGCAGGGGCTGTGGTTTCATTTGGCTTCAACGGTGCCTTTCATGAACTGCTGCCTTCAATGCATTACCCCCCAAAATGTAGGGTGAGGGTTGAGGGGGCTAAAGGGGTTAAGGTAGTGTCTGCCTGGAAGGTGCTGTTTGGGGCAAAACAAAACCCATCAAGCCTCTCAAGGCCTCCTCCTGATGGCCTCACTTGTTTGCACTGGAATCCCAGTGTGTTTATTATTGTTGAGCTGGCTGTTTAGAGCAGCGAGTTCTACCTCTTATCCAGCCCTCTTATCCCCCTCAACCCCAACCTCCCACCTTCACCTCACCCCTGGCTCCAGCCCCAGCCCCAGCTCCAGCCCCCAGCTCCGGCTCCGGCTCCGGCTCCGGCTCCGGCCCCGGCTCCAGCCCCAGCCCCGGCCCCTGGGCTCCTGGCGTTCCTGTGAGACTCTCTCCTCCGCTGGGTTCCCACAGTCCCTTCCTGGAAGCACTGCCTGGTCACCTGCCTTGCATCCCAGCTCATTGTTGTGGAAAAGAGCCTCTATGAGCAGCTGAGCTTCTGAGTTGAAGCAGTGGATGGGGTGTGGGGGGTGGGGGTAGATGGTGAGGTCATAGTGGTCGAGGGTCAGGAGAATTTTTGCTGCCCCCGCCGATGCACACACATACAAACACACAGAGTTTTATCTGATAGTTGCCTTGACCCTTTTGGAAAGTGCGCTCACACACACACACACATGCAGACTCATTTAGACACGCACACACACATACACACACACACACACAAATGTATCCTTCCTTCTGCAGATGTTAGCAGTTTCTATTGAAATGAACTAACTCAGTACTTCTCAACACTTCACATTGTTGCGTGCAATAACGCTTCCAGGGATTCTCAGAGATATTTTAACCAGGCAGCGCTTTATGAAGGCATCGTATTCAAGTAGCAATAAAATGTCTACGAAAGAAATACTGGTTGAATTACATTGCTGTGACAGCAGTAAGAAGGAGTTAGTGATAGAATGGATGCAGACTTGTTTGCTTCAAAAAAAAAAAACATGTGAATTTTGTGCACTTGACACAGCTGTTGACTTTTATGGCCACAACAGAGGGAATCCGTTTACTGGGTCGTAATCCCCCCTCACCATCATCATCATCATCACGCAGGGAATCCCAGCGAGCCCTTGTGGCGTTCCCACTCAGATCAGAGCAATCTCATCAAGGTCACAACCTCTTACATAACCAGGGAGCTCCCAGCTGCCACCGTTGGACAGGAAGTCTCTGTCTCGCTGCCCTTCCACACCGAGTCAATAGAAAAGCCTCATTCAGTCGCCAGTATCTCTCCAGCAGAAACAGGCTGGGTCCTCTGCTATGGCCAGATAACAGTAAGAGTAACAGATGTCTCTTCTGCTGGGCTTATGCAAATCAGTGCTTTCACTGCTGGCTACTGGACTTGAGGAATACCCAGCTTAAGAACACTTCCTATTACTACTAGTACTAGGCCCCACTCAGATAGGTACAGTATGCATACTTCTTTCCTGCCAATAAACCCATCATCCGTCACACAGGCAGCCTAAGCCACTCAAATCAGTTGCTTTGATTACATGCTGCCAAGCGTGGCGTGTCCTTGTAGCCTTTGCCATGAGAACGCATCGTACTTACAGTCGGCTCTGCTGACACTGGAATTCCTTGAAAAGCAACGTAACGTGTCTACTCTTGCTCTGCAAGGATCCTTTGGGTGTTGAGTGTTACAGACCACTCTTAAAGCGTCGAGTGTGTATTCAAAGAGCGAAGCTCATACTACCCAAAAGCCAATTCTCTCACCACGGCTCTTAGAGCCAAGGACAAGCTGAGGCGAGAGGATTGAAATATGCTAGCATCCGGATGCTAACCCAGAGCGGGTCATGCAGTTTAAATGAATGGTTGCTGCATGTTCATGCTGATGGCTAAACAATTTCTGTCATCTCCCATGGAGGCTAAAAGCCTGTTATCATAGAGGCAGTCTTCCGCTGGTGAATGGCTCTGTTACACTGGGACTCCAGGGTGTTCTCTAGGGCCGCTCTCTATCTGATCAGCGGCTAAGGTTAATGCTCTGTCGTCTCCGTTCTCACTGTGTGCTTAACTCTTCCTGCCATTGTGGGTTTGGGTCTGCGTGCGTAAACATCACACACACACACACACACACACACACACACACACACACACACACACACACACACACACAAACATTGGTGACAGTGCAGCGGCTGTTTTTGTTGTCATTACGCTCTCGGCTTGTTTTGGAAAAAAAGGGGGGAAAATACCGGAGCTTTCAATTTGCAATGGCCGCAGCGATCGTAAATCTCGGCCTCAGAAATTACAGCGTGTCGGTGGCTTGGTGGCTCGGCACGAAGGGGCCGTGTTTACAACAACAAGCCTCGGCGAGTACACACTGCTCCTGCTCCCGCTCGCCCTGCCTGGCGCAGCCAACGCTGCTGGCAGTGCTTAAGAAGCCACAGACAAATTTCTGCGACATTGATTGCGCCTCAGGGTTTTTTTTGTGTCGGTCCGTGGCCTCACAACACACACATTTGCCGACACTCTCACAGCGCAGCATGTCACGAATGCATCATGGCGCTTGTTAATTATTCTTGGACTGTGTCTTCTTTCGATTCTGCTAGGGTTTGTGTGTGTGTGTGTGTGTGTGTGTGTGTGTGTGTGTGTGTGTGTGTGTGTGTGTGTGTGTGTGTGTGTGTGTGACAAAGCTGTGGTGTCAGGTTGCCAAGGTCAGGGCAGAGGAGATGCGTCGGAGAGAGAGGACTGGAGCGGCCGGCGGTCCAGTGCGGATGGCGAAAGAAAGCGAAGCAGGCGAATGATAGCGATTGATTCTCTGTCTCCTGTTGAGTCATGAGAGGCACACACACACACACACAGGCCCCATACAGTACAGACACTGGCAGCTGCTATGCTGTGGCAGATGGAGCTGCAGTGGAAAAATCAACCCCCATCCTCCCATCCATCTACCCCTCCATCCATCTACAGTACCCTTCCATCCATCCATCCATCCATCCATCCATCCCCCACTCCTCTCCTCTCCTGTCCTCTCCTCTCCTCTTACAACAACAACAAAAAAGGCATGCTGCAGTTAGCTTCACATTCTCTCTCAAGTGGGGGTGGGGGTCTTAGGAAGTGTGTGCCTTGTGTTCCACAGGAAGGTGTGTGTGGCTGTTTGCCCTTCAGTCTGTGTTATTGTACATCTGCATAATGCATACATAAAAGGCACTGCTTTTGCTTGTAGTATACGGTGTGTGTGTGTGTGTGTGTGTGTGTGTGTGTGTGTGTGTGTGTGTGTACATATCTGTCATGAACAAGGTATTGGGTGCAGCACAGCCTGCATTCCAAACCTCTCAAGGGACTTCTTATCTTGCATCATGTGTGTGTGCACGTGTGTGTGTGTGTGTGTGTGTGTGTGTGTGTGTGTGTGTGTGTGTGTGTGTGTGTGTGTGTGTGTGTGTGTGTGTGTGTGTGTATAGTGTGTTGAAAGAAAGACTGGAGCCACTGGAGCAGCCCCTGGTAACAGCATGTCTTCCATGCCTCCACCAGCCCTGCGCTTACATAACTCTGTCCAGCGCTCTCCACTCTCTGCTCTGCCTGATTCTTGCTGCACCACTACCCCTCCCCCTCCTGTGTCCACACACACACACACACACACACACACACACACACACACACACACACACACACACTCACTCACTCACACTCACACCACCTCCCATCCCCCTCCTATAACCTTGTTATGTAACAGCCTCTATACCCTCTGCATGCACACAGTATGTGTCTATTTGTGCAGTGCCTATGGGATTGGTGTATTTGTCTTTGTCTTTGTGTGTGTGTGTGTGTGTGTGTGTGTGTGCGTGTGTGTGTGCGTGTGTGTGTGTGTGTGTGTGTGTGTGTGTGTGTGTGTGTGTTAGCAAGAAAAGGAAAAAATGGGAATGAACAAGACAGAAAAAGGGATTTCTTTGGTGTGTTTTGGCACTGAAAAAGTGCAAAGGTGTGTATGTGTGTGTATGTGTGTGTGTGTGTGTGTGTGTGTGTGTGTGTGTGTGTGTGTGTGTGTGTGTGTGTGTGCGTGCGCGTGCGTGCATGTGTGTGTGTGTGTGTGTGTGTGCGCACTGGTCATAATCCAGGTCTTCTCCTTCTGTGGTTTTGCCTAGTCGGCATGTGAGGAACAAAGCTGGTTGATTCCCAGCTCCAAAAACTTAACGCTAAAGCTAAACACCATAGATAATGCTACAGATACACACCCAACTAAATTAAACCTCAGGTACATTCCGAGCTTTCTAATACCACAGGTACAGTGTGTGTGTGTGTGTGTGTGTGTGTGTGTGTGTGTGTGTGTGTGTGTGTGTGTGTGTGTGTGTGTGTGTGTGCTGGTCAGAATCCAGGTCTCCTCCTGTGGTTTTGCCTAGTCGGCATGTGAGGAATAAAGCTGGTTGATTCCCAGCTCCAAAATGCCAATTTATGCCAAGTGTCATTCATTTTAGGCTTTGACATTTATAATTGCACCTAAATGATAGCCACGCTGAACTTAACGCCAAAGCTAAACACCATCGATAATGCTACAGATACACACCCAATTAAATTAAACCACCGGTACATTCCAAACTTTCTAAAACTACAGGTTCATCCAGAACAAAGTTACCAGAGGCACACTCTGAACTGAGTAATACCACAAGCACATACTGAGATAGAATAGGTTCAGGCAAGTTAAATGTTGTAGATGCTATTGGACAGTGTGTTCAGTCCGCTACTGTTCACTCTCCTAAGCCATGGGCCTATGCATCTACACACAACACAAACCACATCATTAGATTTGCTGATGACACAAATGTGGTGGATTTGATAAGCAGAGACAACAAGAGGTCCTGTACAGAGATGAGATGACACAGCTCAGTAACTAGTGCACTCTCAACAGTGCTGAATTCACATCTGCACCTCCCCCTCCCCTATCCTGACTACCTTCTACAGAGGGACCACTGGGACAGTCCTCAGCAGTGCCATCACAGTGTGGTACGGTAACTGCACTGCTCCACAACGAAAGGCCCTGCAGCGGATCGTGAGGACAGCTGAAAAGATCACTGGGGACTCTCTCCCTCTCTCTGACATCTACAACTCTCGCTGTCTACACAAAGCCACAAGCATTGTGAGGGACATAACACATTAATGCTTTGATTTTCCTGATCTGAGATTAGCATTATTGCTGCCATGAGTATTACCCTATAGTGTGTAGCTAGCCGTGAGTGAGCATGCAAGACTACCTAGCTATGTCCTCATTTTAGGTGCATTTCTAATGAATGGGCTGAAGTACAACAAAAGCCATTTCCTCTTTTGTAAGCTGAGTAGCAAGAGCTTCCCATGGAAATCAAACAGTGAACCACACTTGTTTATTTTTATATATGCTTTTGATTTGATTCCTTCATCTTACTGTATGTACACTATGTGATTTTTTAACATGGCTTTCTCACAGAATTCCTGTACTCACTCAGGCCCATCATCACCTGGGCGTCATATAAAGGCCCTAGTCAAGTAGCTAGTCATGCAGCCATGATGCTGGGGGATGGAGGTTTGGTGTGGAGGAGTCAGCTCCTTTGGGATCAACAGAGATTGTGAGGCAGGCCTTCTTGCCTGACCTTATTAATGCTCCTCTGCATGACACATTCCAAAATCTTGTGCAAATCCTTCTCAGAAGAGTGCAAGCTGCTATAGCAATCCTATACAAGGATTTAGAATAGGCTGTCATAAACCCTCCTGTGTTTGTGTGTAAGAGCTACTGTAGGTGTCCCAATGCTTTTTACCCATAATAGTTTTGTCTTTTTGTCTGTATAGTGCAAAGTTTTGGCCATTTGATCACCACCCTTTAAAGGTTTTAATGGAGCAGTCTAAAGCGGTCCGCACACCGGCTCCGATACAGTGCTGAACATTCCGCTTCCAACATTCTATTCCATTGTTTTCAATGCAACTCCGCACACCAGTGCCGAACCCTTCCGCAGTCGATTGTGAATTACAATTGAAGTCTATTTTGTCGGAGCCGCATTGACATCCATTTTTCCGCAGGCTACTGTGCTGGTAGACAATTAGAAATTGTCGAATTCGAAAGTGCTCCGCAATGCTGTCGGAGTGTGCGGATGGCTTAAAGGCTCCTTGGCTATCTGATTTATGACGGCTGTCAGATGTAAAAGTCTCTGAGACATACTCAACCAATTGCCTAGGGTCAATACAATTCAAACCATAAATCAGCAGTCATAAAAGGGCATTACTAAGATTATCGAAGGAAGAAGAACTTGAAGAAGGCAGCAGCCATGCTGTCAATCTGATGGTAGCCCACCAATAGAAACCCATCTAGTCGAATATTAGTGTAGATCCCGCCCATAATACCTAGTCCAACTTCAAGGCAAAGCTTCTGTTTGATTTCTAAGGAGGTCAAAGGTGTGCAAGAAATATTTGGTTACCAAGCAAATGTTTTTATACACCTTGATTTTTGCTTGCATAGAGTTTTATAGTAGATGTATCTTTAGAGTAACCCTCCGAAGAACACAGAAGTCTAAGCAATGTGTTTGACCAGAGAGCAGGCTTCAACCCCCAAGGACAACTAGGCTAGTGTATTGAGCGTAAATGCTGTCAGCAAAATAGGATATAGGTCATAATTTAATCATGAGTGGTATATAGGCTAGAGAAAAAGCACAGACAAAAAGACCAGCGTGAGGAAGGCTGGGAGCTCTGAATTAGTAATGAGACAGCTCCCTCAGGTTGATGTCAGGTTGCCTTCGGCACTTTGAATGCTTGCTCTCTGTCCCTGCCACAAATACACATTGTACACATTACTGACCTACATGGGAAACACAGGACTTATGGAGCTATGGAAGGAATCCTTTTTCATTTTGGTCAGGGTTTCCTATAGTCTGATAACCGTTATATCAGCTCCATCTATTTGGTTGATATATTTCATTTCTTCTTCCAATTCTACAAAGGTATAACACTTTCAAGTATAAACACTTTCCAGCAGTATTAAGTGCTATAACATTTTTCTGTATATAGCCATACATCCTTTTCTAATGCACAAACACATGCACCCATGTGTACATTTTCCATCACAGCTCCGTTGTTCCATAAGCATGTGTCCCCTGAGAGTTTCCTGCTGCTGTTTGTCCTTTACTCTAAGCCCTGCCGACAAAAAACAAGCGTCTTATTGATATGATGGCATCATAGCATCACATGACCAGATAAGGAGGATCCTCTCGCTCTGTTTGTCAACGCCAGCGTCTTCTCCTCGGTGCCTTTGAATAATGGACCGCATTATTAGCTCTGTTCCCATAGCAACAGGCTCATGTTTTTCCCGCGGAAGGCGTGTTGGCTTTGCACATGGCAACCCGAGAGATGGCTCGCGAACAGACGGCAACGGGATGAAAACAGATGCCGTGGCGCTTTCGGGAGCTGGGGAGAGAAGGCGCAGGCACTCGCCACGGGAGAGGAGCCATTCACTTGCAAATTGGGCTCCACCTCTGCCGTTCGCTGCACGCTTTCATGCACATCCACGACTTGTAGTTGATGAGGACAAGAAGAGCGTTCTGGGCGCCTGGGGTGGGGTGGGGGGGGGGGTTGATATTCTGTGCACAGGTGAGGTGCTCTGTTGAGCGCTACAAGCCACACCTGAGGTGTGTCTCTCTCAGAACAACTGTTGAACAACTTTGTTCCACAGAGAATGTTTGCATTTTGTTTATGAAGATTGCGCTTCATACTGACATGCAGTTATTTCCTCTGTCTGCATCTGACAGCAAGAATGAAGTGATGGCTTTAGCAGGTTCAGACAGCTGAGAGAATCCACTTCCCTTTTCTCCACACCTGTGGCTGTTTGTATTTGCAAGCTGTGACGCTCATAAAAATACTGATGAGAGATCCTCAGTTTGGCCTCTCACTGAGTGGAGTTGTCTTCAGAGTTTGGTTTGCAGTACATTTCTACTGTTGAATCTGCCTGTTCTGGACAAAACAAATATTTCAAAACAACAGAGACAGGACGAGACTATTTTGACTAACATTAGGGTTTGTTATTAGAACCAACACCTACTGTACAACACCTGATAGCAGAGCTATAGTCTGGCTGCTTAGTCAGATGTTTGTCAGGATGTTTGTTTTTCCAACTTCCAACTAAAATAACTAGAACAAGTTTCAACATAGACTCCACTCTCAATCATGTCTTTTGTTTTTGTCTTTGTGGACTTGCTGTTTGCTCTTTTGACGTGCTCTTTTTGTTTTGGGACAGAAGGACAGTGAACATTTCTGTAATAATAAACAAATGTCTCATGTGTACATTTGATCACATTGTAAATGTATGAAATGTATTCGATCACATTATACATTCATCATCTAATAGATTCAAATGATTCTACAGTATAGATTCCACTACCAAACTGAAGGGCTTGATGTACAGTACAGTATTACTATACTCTCAAAAGTGAGTCTCCACTCTCAGTATTCCGTCATATCTTTTCATGGGACAACACTATAGATATTAAACTTTGATGTAACTTAAATAAGTCAATGTACAGCTTGTATAACAGTATAGATTTAAAGTAATTATCCCTGTTATTTTATAGTGCCAAGCGCTATTGATAGCCACCTCATTGACTGAATTTTGTGCAACGCAGACTGAGATAGCGAAACAGCAGCTACTGGTAACAGAATGGGGCATGCCAAAACGAAACCAAATCGATTAGGTTTCTTTAAACATGCCCTATTCTGTCAGTGTTAGCTGCGGCAGACTCTTCGTTGCACAAAATTCGATCATTCAGGTGGCTATCAATAGCGCTTGGCACTATAAAACAGCAGGGCTACGTGTTGATTCACTCCGGATAATACCTTTAATGAAAATAACTCAACATACGGTCATTAATGTCTACACAGATGGCAACAACAGTGAACACACCCCACTGTGAACATGTACAACTTGTGCCACTTGTACAATTGTGCTCACATTTAGCAATTGTAGTCACATTTCACGGTTGTGCTCACATTCACCAGAACTGCACAGATTACCAGAATCCTCTCCCACTCGTTGTTGATGACATCACAGAGCTGGGGGAAATAAGCCACATCGCTCTCCTCTGCCTTTAGCTTAGGGATGTGCCACAGGTGCTCAAATGTGTGTGAGGGAATTCCATTAGAAAGCTGTGCGGTTCTGGAGAATTTCAAGTTACGACATGATAATGGTGCCCACACAGGATATTGACAGTTTGAGCACAGTTGGTACATGTTGGCAGTGGGGTGTACTGTTGCCAGTTGTGCAGAAGTGCAATGAAAGGACATTATCTGTACTGTTAAACCAGCTGTACTCCTTGACATTGAATCAAAGTTTAATATCTATACTGTAGATAGATATAGCTATGACAGAAAGGTTGCAAAAATGTGAGGGATGTACTCACTTTTGAGAGATACTGTATGTAAATAATTAATTAGATAAGTAAGTTTAGATAGGTAAGTTTCAGAGACCCTGAAGCTGTCAATAATCAAATTGACTCTCTTCCTCGTCTCTCTCTCTCTCTCTCTCTCTCTCTCTCTCTCTCTCTCTCTCTCTCTCTCTCTCTCTCTCTCTCTCTCTCTCTCTCTCTCTCTCTTTCTCTTCTCATCTGTCCATTTCTCTCTCTACTACAGAAACCTGCTAACATCCTGGTTATGGGAGAAGGACCCGAGAGAGGCCGAGTGAAAATCGGTAAGGAAACACCAATACGGCACCAACTTATTTTAGGCTCCTAGTCTTCCTCCAGAGATGGGCTAAGACAGATCTAGGTCAGATGTCTGTGGGGAGGCTCCCTGGCACTCAGTCCTCCACTGTCATCCACCAAGTAGAGAAAGTGATTGAGAGAGTGATTGAGAGAGAGAGAGAGAGAGAGAGAGAGAGAGAGAGAGAGAGAGAGAGAGAGAGAGAGAGAGAGAGAGAGAGAGAGAGAGAACCCCCAATGGCATTGGAAATTCTGACCCTTCACTTAATGGCCATCAGGACGCACCGATCGAGCACAGTCAATGTGACGTAATCGCTATCGAGATCTATAGCTTATGCTGTCATGTCCCCCTTTGATAAATACTGACTGTACCATGGTAGTGGTCAACCCCCTTTGATGGCCACAACTGTCCGGCTGCTGGTTCAGCCAGGACAAATGGAGTGACACAACTCTTTCCATTTCATGTCTGTTATCACGCCATCTTTGCCATATTACCAGTGCCATCATTGGAAATCAATAGTCATGCCTAAACATAGGACCTTATGACCTTGGCATGATTGTTGTTGTATGATCATATTCGGTCATGTGAGGCTCTCTGGGTAGAAGGCTTTGTCTGGCCTGCTGGCTTTAACCTTCACTAGGGATCTGGAGGTCCCTGTGAGTTGAATGGACACACACACACACACACACACACACACACACACACTCACTCACTCACTCACCCCACCTGCCACCCTCCCAACATTGCATAACACACTGGGGCTATTCTGGGATGATGTCACTCGTCTCTCTGTAACATTGGGGTCTATTTTTACCCCAGGCACCCCACCCCCGACATACCTATCCCCAGTGATGGGTGATGGGACACATGTGCTGTGCTGTGCTGTAGTGTAGTGTGGTGTGGTGTGGGGAGATAGCTGCTGTGGGACCCAGCGTCCAGGTCGGATGGCTGGTCAAAAGAACTCCCCTCTGTCCTCATATTGATGAGTGTGATGAATGAAGTGATAAGACTTAATCCCTTTTAAGATCCTGACATTTATCGAGCTCAAAGCCATTACTTCTCTAAATATGACTCCAAACGGAACATAACTTTCTAAAAAGAGAACCTAACACCTCTGAATGGGCTTATAACCCATTCGCACCTTTGCCTTTGTTTTTGTTTCCATAGCTGAGTACATAACAACCAGCTGCAGTGTGTTAGTGTGAGGCATTCTTCTGATCACTTCGGAGTGTGGCTTGGTGGGATTCCTAACCTGTTCTGAATGACTTGGTGTGGCCTACTTCTACTGTGTTAAGAAGCCTTTCCATACGAAACCTAACACCCCTTCTCAACAGCCCTCCTGCCTGAGAGAGCAATGGAATACCAGGCCAAAGCCGCTTAGCTTGTTTTTGCAGCATTCACCCCCAGTATTTTTCCTTTCCTTTACGGGCACAGTGGCCTAGGCTGTGTGGACTAATGTCATGGTTTGCTTTACAATATTTATGCATTTAATTGTGTGTGTGTGTGTTGGTGTGTTGGGGTGTGTGTGTGTGTGTGTGTGTGTGTGTGTGTGTGTGTGTGTGTGTGTGTGTGTGTGTGTGTGGGGTGTGTGTGTGTGTGTGTGTGTGTGTGTGTGTGTGCATCCTCTCTCTGCAGCGGACATGGGCTTTGCGAGGCTCTTCAACTCCCCGCTCAAACCACTGGCTGACCTCGACCCGGTTGTGGTGACATTCTGGTACCGGGCTCCAGAGCTGCTGCTGGGAGCGAGACATTACACCAAAGCAATTGGTGAGCCGCAGTCCACATGAGTCGACGACAGGCCCGGCTCCACACGGCCCGGCTTTGGCTACGGCCTTCTCTTTCACGTCAGTGCAGAACCACTGATTATACCATGTCTGCACCTCACAGGGAACTGGAATAGGAGCCTTGCAGGCCTGGGCTGTAAGCAGTTGGAGAGGAGATCAGAAAAAAATAAAAAAACATGTCACTTTTTTACACACTCCTTAAAAACACACTCCAAGACAAATAGTCATTTAAACATCAAGGTGCAAGTTTCGCTGGATTCCGAACTTTGTTATACAAAAGTTCCATTGGGTTCCAAACTGGGTTCTAGGTTCCACTTTCCACAAAATTCTTGAAATGATCGTCCGAGTATTTTTCTCTGTTCTGCAAACAAATTCATATCAGGACAATTACTGACTGCCTTCTGCTAAAGATTACAATCAACACAGTTGCATATTCGTAGCCCTTAGGGTTGCCTAATAGCCACCAGTGAAGTTGCCCTCTGTGTCAGAAAGAGCACAGTTCTTATGTTTGAGTTTGCTACCCCCCTGCAAGATCAGGTGAACTTATGGAGAAAGATTGCGTTCTGAGTAGCCCTGTGGACTTTGCACGTTGTCTATTTGCTTGCGTCTCTGCCGTGCCTTGTGATAGCCTAGGTGTTGACACTGCTGCAGTGTGGGCTGTGAGTGTCAGTGAAAGTGACCGGGTGATTTCACTTCATAGGGCCTTAGTGGACAGCTACTCATGCGCTCAAGAATGTCCTCAGTACTGTGAACACACACCTACAGTTGGAACTTCCTAGCAAATACCCCCCACCCCCCCATTACCAATGAATTTATGTGATCATCTAGGAATAGTTGGTAAATGATAAATTACTTTTGCTACTGATCTAAATTGAATCCTTCTATAACACCTTCTTAATGACTTAATAACATAATGAAAAACCACTCCAAGATGGACTTGGCAGGGTTAAATCACACATCACATGAGCAGGTTAGAATGTTTTGGAAGAGAAATGGCTTATCGCCGATAGATATGGCTGAAACTGTTTGTTTGTGTCTCCATCTCTTTGTCAGACATCTGGGCCATCGGTTGCATCTTCGCTGAACTGTTGACCTCGGAGCCCATCTTCCACTGCCGCCAGGAGGACATCAAAACCAGCAACCCCTTCCACCATGACCAGCTGGACAGGATATTCAGTGTCATGGGCTTCCCAGCAGGTCTCTAGGCTGATCTCAGATAGGAGCAATAGTTTACATACCAGTAGGGCTATTTACAGACACTTTTCTTCAAAACAACATGAGTTCATAGCTTATCAGGGTTTGGGGATTCAAGCAGCTCTATGTTAGCTCCACCATGCCCTAGTTTGTGTTATTTACAATCATGGCTTTTCAGAGTCATTGATATCATGTTATTATCCCATAATGGGGTATTTGCTGACCCTGAGATTTGTCTAAAAAAAAATAAAAAAATAGATAAAATGGTTGTGTTTTCAAGTGTGGTTGTAACATGTTATGTGGAGGCATTATTTTTAGATTTATTTAGTTTTTTTTTTTTTTTTACTTGGAAACATTGGAGAGCACAATAAATGTGTTTTTGTCTGGGCAAGCCTGGCTCTATTGTTTGCAGGAAGGCTGATTTTTAAAAATAGTCCTAAAGCTCATTTGATTGGGCTCAGTTGGCTCCCAGGTCCACAACTGTGACAAACAAGCCAAACGTGCCTGACCTGCTTACAGTATACTTAGAAACAGTGCAGTATACTTAGAAACTGTTTGCATGGTAACTGAATAAGTTGGCAAATACAATTAAACAACACATTAAGCTTGGATCCTAGCATCAAGGTTGTTTTCAAAACAAAAAATACTATCCTTTTTCCAGTCTTCAGGCATGAGACAAAGATGACGCTGCCATTGTTAGATTGTCTTTTTGAGCAGGTCAGTGTGACCCTTGTTTTGTGTTTGGTTTTAAATGAGTGTCACGAATCCCACAGATAAAGACTGGGAGGACATACGGAAAATGCCAGAATACCCGACGCTACAGAAGGACTTCAGGAGAACAACGTGAGTAAGCATTTGAGCGCGTTTAGACACGGCGTATCTGAGGCAGAGCATGTGCTCCCTGTCCCTGTCCTGGTTCCTGGATCCTGGAGTTCCTAGAACCTGATGCATGAGAACCTCCAGTGTTGTTGTCCTAACATATGCTTTCTATTCACAGGTATGCAAATAGCAGCCTCATCAAGTACATGGAGAAGCATAAAGTGAAACCAGACAGCAAAGTTTTTCTGTTGGTATGTCTCTCAGCTCTGTTGCTCTGCCAGCCTTCCTTTTGCCCACTCTGAGAGTCGTAGGGCTCGCACCAAATATGGCACTTTGATGAGAAATGCAAATGGCAGAGTTTGCAAGCCAAACCCCTGGCCTACGCTGAGGCTCAAATTTAGCCTGGCAGCTTGGCCACAATTGCTTTTTGTTGGCA
Source organism: Sardinella longiceps (assembly GCA_027497455.2). Classification (NCBI taxonomy): domain Eukaryota; kingdom Metazoa; phylum Chordata; class Actinopteri; order Clupeiformes; family Clupeidae; genus Sardinella; species Sardinella longiceps. The sequence goes on from JAODXP020000025.1 coordinate 2,210,565, forward strand.
CACTTTGTAATTGCAGAATACGCCAGCCTCGAATCAAGAAATACCTCGTAATTGCTTGCCATTACATTTTTAACACTCCTCCTTTCATGCTTTCACCTCATTGTTATTGCCATTTTTCACAAATTACTTTCTTTTTGTTTTAATGAAATCTTCTTGTTGACATTGTGTGGTTGTGCAAATGAGTGCAGTTCAACAAATCTGATTACTTTTTTTTTTTTTTTTTTGTACTTTAGCTTCAAAAACTCCTGACGATGGACCCTACCAAAAGAATCACTTCTGAACAGGCACTGCAGGACCCCTACTTCCAAGAGGACCCCTTACCTACTTCAGAGTAAGACCCATTTACAGTATACTACCTGCCCCTATAAAGCCCACTCAGACCTACTGCACTACATTTCTCAGAAACCCCTCAAGTCTATACACACACACACAGACACACACACACACACACACACACACACAAACACACACACAACCTGTTCCTGCTATCAAAGCCATCTTTGTTTGAGGCACAATGAAGGCCATTGATTGACACAGTTGTAACAAGGTCACTTTTGAAATCACGTGCTCCCAACAGTGCGAGGAGAAACGATGCTTCACGCTCGCTCAGTCACTCTGGCGTTGTTTCTCTCCTCATGCCCTGCTTCCCAGGGGTGGCCTGGATACTCACTCTTTCCCCCAGTTCTTCAAAGAGGGGTGTGTGTGTGTGTGTGTGTGTGTGTGTGTGTGTGTGTGTGTGTGTGAGGGGGGGGTGGTATCTCCTTAGCACCTGCTTACAACACTGTAGCAGTCTACGTGCTGCCTTTGCAGTGTGTTGTGTCTGAAGTGGTAGACGCTGGTGCCGTACATAACAAGTGCCTTTTGTCCTGTGCAGTGTGTTCGCTGGATGTCAAATACCTTACCCCAAGAGAGAGTTTCTCAATGAAGACGAACCAGAAGAGAAGACTGAAAAGGTGAAGAAGAAATCTCACACAATCTCATGCTTCACAAAGCACCACACACTCAGTAAAATGGCTATGTAATGAAGACATCTCACACAATCTCATGCTTCCCAAAGCACCACAAACACTACAATGGCTATTTAATGAAGAAATCTCACACAATCTCATGCTTTACAAAGCACATCACACACTTCAATGACTGTTATGAGGAAGTCTCACACAATGTATTGCTTTACAAAACACCACACACACTACATGGCTGTGTAAGATCAAAGCAGAGTTAGGCCCATATACTGTATGCAGTGAAGATGAGGGGAACCTTACTCTAGTCTGTGTCATGCCACACTCAACCAGTGCCAATCGCTCCTGTTAAGTGCTGGCCAACAGTGGAGGAGGAAGACCCAGTTGTCCCCTAATCCACTGCTTCTCAAACTGGGATCCGGGGACCCCCAGGGCTCTGCAGCACATTGCCAGGGGGTCCGTGAAAAAGTTTGTTGCTAAACTTAAACTTAAAACAGTAGTTCTACAGAAAAATGCTTCTGCACTGTCAAATTTTGCCAAGTGCAATTACAGTACATGCCTATTTAAAACTACTGCATCTGAAAGAACAATTAGCTAAATTTTGTCGCTATCAAGAGGGGTCCTTGGAAAAAATTCGGCTCCATGAGGGGTCCGAAAGCGACTGTTGACTATGTCATACAGTCTGGCCCAATGCAATTGAAATAGGTTTCCGTTTGGATATGACATATTCTCTCACCTGGCTCTCACGCCTACAACTTTCGCTTTCAGTATTAACAGATCTCTGGCAAGTTCTGATCTATTTTGACATCGTAGTGGTAATAAATCCTCAAGATCATAGATGCTAATGTCATGTACCAATTTTGTGAATGTAATTCGAAAGTGTGGGGGGGGTAACAAAGGTGTTCCTATCCTGTAGGACTACAACATTTTGAGACATCGCTCTAAACTGTGTGCTGATTGGCTAAACCGTGGAGCAACCGAGAGAAACGGAAGTAGGGGGGCTTTGACCAGACTACGTATGCAGATAAAATGTTTAGCGGAGGTACGTAGGATGACATCGCCAGGCTAGGTCCCCGGCCCAATAAAGTTTGAGAACCCGTGCCATAAACAGAATCTGAAACAGTAGAGGAGGGGTGGCAGAGGACAGAACTTACAGTGCTCGTCTTCACAGAGATGGAATACCAAGAATGGCCTGAGGCCTGGAAACAGCAGAGAGAGAGAGAGAGAGAGGGTGAGAGAGAGTGAGTGAGTGAGAGAGAAAGAGAGAATGACTGCTTGGGGCTCTCTCTGACTGACACTCACTCCCCCACTCCCTCAGTAAGTCCGTCAGTCAGTCAGGGTGGAGGCAGCTGTAATTAGAAGGGCCAGAGTGAGTTAAGCCAGCAGTGAGCAGGTGTTGTGGGAGAGGAGACCAGAGCTGTCAGGGAGGCAGAGAGAGGAACCTCTGGGTGTGACTGAGTGCGTGTGTGTGTGTGTGTGTGTGTGTGTGTGTGTGTGTGTTTGTCGGTGTCAGTTTGTGTGCGCGTGCATATGTAGGTAGAGTGTGTGTGTGTGTGTGTGTGTGTGTGTGTGTGTGTGTGTGTGTGTGTGTGTGTGTGTGTGTGTGTGTGTGTGCATATGTAGGTAGAGTGTGTGTGTGTCTGTGTGTGTGTCGGTGTGTATGTATGAATGAATATTCGATGCTGTGACGGATTTGTGTGCATGTAACCAAATCTGTTTGCGTGTGTGTGCTTGTGTGTGTGTGTGTGTGTGTGTGTGTGTGTGTGTGTGTGTGTGTGTGTGTGTGTGTGTGTGTCTTTGTGCACTACACTAGTTGTGACAGAGATGGGGGGGGGGGTTGTCAATCACCAGCAGCTTCCATGAATCCCAAACCTCTGATCGCATTAGCAGCTGCTGTCAAGTAGGCAACACCTGATAGCGGCATTGCGACATTGCAACACAGTCACATTCACATTCACAGGCCCCAGCCAGACACGCAGCCGTGGAGCCATGCAGGCAGCCATGCATGCAGGCGGGTGGGCAGGCGGACAGGCGGGTAGGCCAGGAGACTGGGCCCTCATTGTTTGGGGCAGCCTCCCCTCTGCCCTCTGCTCCGCTCCGCTCCACGTGTGCCAGCCGCGTGAGGTGCCAAGGCCTCAGTGCCACCCAGCCACACAGCCTCCCTCCCTCACAATGTCACACCGCCCTCGGGAAAGCCAAGGTTACATGGAGGGCTTTTTTGTTTTGGCCTTGGTGGCTTGTTTTTGTTGCAGACACCTGCCCTATACTTTCAGCTGTCATTATAGTAGCATATGAGTACAATTGGATCGTCACCTCTCACACACTTTTAGGTGGAAAGAAGTCATGTCATTGTTCTTGTATAGAATGGGATATTATTTGAAGATGACTAACGAGGAAATAAATAGGCTTTGTGAGTGTGAGTGTGTAATGGTGGGTGTTTATAATCTGCTCCCTGGTCCTGCAGAACCAGACGCAGCAGCACCAGCAGACGACGGCGCAGACGCAAGGGCAGACGCAGCAGCAGACGACTGCGCAGCAAGCCCCCTCCCAGCAGAGCTCGGCGCAGACCAACGGCACGACGGGGAACGCGGGGGCCAACGCTGGCGGCGGCATCCAGCACGGCCAGGACCAAGGCCCCCCCAACAAGAAACCTCGCATCGGGCCCTCAGGGGCCGCCTCAGGCACTGGAGTCCTGCAGTCAGAATACCAGGTGAGGGGTCGGAATACCAGAATACCGAAATACCAGGTGAATGTCAGGTGAGGGGTCGGAATACCGGAATACCAGAATACCAGAATACCAGAACACCAGGTGTATATCAGGTGTGGGGTCACCTGGCTTACCTGCTCTTGTTGTTGCCCCCTGCCGATCTCCATTCAACTGGGTAAAGTTCTGCTCACAGTTGACCACAGTTCTGACTCTGAGGGGTATTCCAAGAAAGTGGCTATATGATGAACCTAGTTAACTTAGAGAGAGTGTTAACCTGCTAATAGAGTTGCCTGATGTGCCTGATGGCTTTGAGCATCTAAAGGTGCCTACAGACCAAAGATCCGCGACCAGACAGGCTGTGATGTTCTAAAAACATGGACGGTCTAATACTCTGAAACTGCGATTTGACATGTTAAATCTTTTGCGATGGCTTGCAACTGCTTGCAACAACATGTGATTATTGATTCACACCGCCGCAACTACTCTCTGAAACCGTCTCATCTCGTTGCGGATCTTCTGTCTGAATTGAGCTTAAGAAGACAAGGATACAGGCTCAGGAGTACCTGGTGTGGTGCCAGGGAGCACACCTGAGATCACGGACGTAACGTTTTTCTGTGGTTGTCAGTCTGAACACACTATTTACTGAAGCAAAGTGTTTGAAGTCTTCAAGTGCACACACAGCCTTAGTTTGACTTTTAGCGTTTTCAATTTGGATTTTTACACCTTTGACATGGCATTGGTCACGGAATCTCTGGACATTTGAATAGAGTTTATTCCAGACATCAAAAGTCAGAGAAGGTCCTCTTGTGAACACAGTTAGGGAATATTGGAAAATTTAGGTAATAGCATGTAGTTGTCCCCAAAATGTGATATTTAACTTCCATGCTTCCCTCATGGTCTTTTATCAAGTATTATCTTCTCTCATGCCTTGTTGTGGCTAACCTGTTAAAAGTGTTGCACTGAAAACACATGAACCTGAAGATTACAGATGGATTGGTTAAAATGACCTGCTCTGAATCAAGGCACTATTTCTGCTCTGAATCAAGGCACTATTATTTTTAGAAAAGGTCATGGAAATTCTGCTTTTTAGTCAAGGAAAGTCATGGGAAAATCTAGGAATTTTGAGTTTGACTGTTGTAGCCCTGAGCCTAATTTATTTTAGTTTGTATGTCTTAGTATTACAATTCCCAGCATCTATTTAATAGTAGTGGGAATTTGTTCTCTTATGAATCATCTTTCAACCAACATAGGGGATCTCTTTTGGACTGGTTCATTGTTAGCACAGTAGTGTTATCAAGGGGATTAAGTGTTCCTGTCAGAACAGTTTCGATGTTTGTCACCACTTTGTTTTTTTCTTAAAACTGTGAAACCACAGGGAGCATCTTTTTATGGCCGCCTGTCACGAGCACAGGAGACATGTTCATACACACTCACAAAACCACATTCTTTCAACAGTCAGAAATAGCTATTTCCTTGTCTTTCTGGACCAGTGGCATTTGCTGTGTCCCCTATGGCAGTGTTAAGAAGAGTTGGGAGGGGTACAGTACAGCACACAGCTCAGCTCAGCTTCAGCTCCACCAAACTAAACCGCACACTGGAGGAAAGGGGACACGACCGCCTGCTTTGTGTGAAAACCCCCTCCATCTCACATTTCTCTACTTACTGGCTTAGAAGGGAGTGATTTCCAATAGGCGTGTGTGTGTGTGTGTGTGTGTGTGTGTGTGTGTGTGTGTGTGTGTGTGTGTGTGTGTGTGTGTGTGTGTGTGTGTGTGTGTGTGTGTGTGTGTGTGTGTGTGTGTGTGTGTGTGTGTGTGCATCCAGTACGGCAGCTCTCACTCAGGCTCAAATCACACAGATTACACTTTGTCCCTTTGCACGCACATCAGGAAATGTGACTAATGAGGCATGTGCTTGTGTATGTGTGTGTGTGTGTGTGTGTGTGTGTGTGCGTGCGTGCTTACTGTGCAATATGAGTGGACTTTGGGTCCTACAGTGGTGGCCAAGTGACTGCACATGCAGCTATAGCAATACTCTTTGCCGCTCCACACTGCCTCACCGATAAGAGTGACAGGCAACAGTGTTGGGCCCTTAGCCCATGACACACACACACACACACACACACACACACACACACACACACACACACATACTGTCTCACTGTCTGTCTGTCTGTCTGTCTGTCTCTCTCTCTCTCTGACACACTCACATGCCCCCCTCAGTGCCTCAAGCTATCTATAGTTCTCCATCACTACAAAATATAACTGTACAATCAGAGAGAGAGAGAGAGAGAGAGAGAGAGAGAGAGAGAGGTGAGGGTGTGTGTGTGTGTGTGTGTGTGTGTGTGTGTGTGTGTGTGTGTGTGTGTGTATGTGTGTGAGTGAGAGAGAAGAAAAAGAGAGAGATTCCTGTTGACAGAAACAAGGTCAGAGAAGAGGAAGTGGTGAGAGATGGTATGATGGAGAAAGTAAGAAAACGACTAAAAAAGAACAGCAGAGTGAGACTGCCAGCAGAGGAGAAGAAAGATAGATAAAGAGTAGAGAGAAGAGAATTGAACCTGATGGAACTCGGAGGAAGAGAGTGAGATAGAGTTCAGGGGAAATGCTTAGAGATGTGTAATGCTATTTGTGTGTGTGTGTGTGTGTGTGTGTGTGTGTGTGTGTGTGTGTGTGTGTGTGTGTGTGTGTGTGTGTGTGTGTGTGTTTGTGTGTCTATATTTGGCTGTGGCTGGGGTAGCGGTGTCACCAGCAGCTGTGAGAGTTGTTGAAGTATAAACCCCAGAATAGTGGTCCAGCACAGAGCAGTGAGTGTGTGCGTGCGTGCGTGTGTGTGCGTGCGTGTGCACAGGGTCCAGCACAGTCACCCCCAGCGCCCTAGTTTCCCAGTCCATTGATCAGGCAATTGTAGTTCTCTCTCTCTCTCTCCCTCTGTTGTTTGACATCTCTCTCAGCCCAATGCACTCACTCACTCACTCACTCACTCTCTCACTCACTCACCCTTTCATTTCTTGTCCCAACCACTGTACTCACTCCTCTTCCACGTCGTCTGTGTTCTAAACCTCTGTGTCATTCGGTACATTGTGTGTGTGTGTGTGTGTGTGTGTGTGTGTGTGTGTGTGTGTGTGTGTGTGTGTGTGTGTGTGTGTGATGAGGCATGTTGTTCCATTTCATTTATCTGCACTTGTTTAGACAGAGAGTGTTTCTGAGACTTCCTGACCACCCTGCTTCTGAAAGCTCCAGGCATAGTATAATGTCACCATCTAGTGGACACCATGCGTACTGCACTTCCTCAGGCCCCTGGGCCCTGCCCACTGTACAGAGCCATCTTGGGCTGTGTGTGTGTGTGTGTGTGTGTGTGTGTGTGTGTGTGTGTGTGTGTGTGTGTGTGTGTGTGTGTGTGTGTGTGTGTGTGTGTGTGTGTGTGTGTGTGTGTGTGTGTGTGTGTGTGTGTGGTTCCCAAGCCTACTGTATGCACAGAAAATAAAGCCAACACATACACAGTCCTCAGTTCGGTCTGCAAATTGCATCTCATTAAAATTTCAAATAAATTTGCTGTGAAAATGACTGTATACTAAACAGTTCTGTCCTACTTATCATATTCAATCTGGACCACAAATGTTTTAAGAAACGTCTCTGGTTGTGGATGCTGACTTTGTTTCCATTACTGTGCAGTCTTGTCTTGTTTAGATTGTCTTGTACATGGACATTTAATCAGTAGGATCCTTGAAATGTTGTGTTTGCTGATTCTCTGAGATTCTCTGTTGTCTTGTTTGTTGGAGCTGTATATGTTAACATGTTTCCCCCCCTTTCAACCTCACAGCACTCCAGCTCCCGCCTTGGTTACCAAAGCAACGTCCAAGGTTCCACCCAGTCCCAAAGCACCATGGGATACTCCTCGTCATCTCAGCAGAGCTCACAGTATTCTCACCAGTCTCATCGCTACTGAGGAACCGCAGTGGACGGACCCAGGCTGACCCCCGACCCCCAGCTGACCTCACGCTCAGGCCCTACTGTCACTCAAGGCCACAACATCTGACACACACACACACACACACACACACACACGCACTGCATGCCTATACTTCTCTCTCTGAGAGCTTGTCAGTGTCTCTCCTACCTACTCCACTCCTTACTAACAGTGTATCACTGTTAAACTTAGACACTCACACATACTGTATACTCACCCAAACATACTCAGTAAGTCCAACCCCCTAGTGTCGTGCTATGAAGTATCCTAATTGGTGGAGACATATCGGCCTGTTTCTCATTGGACCCCTAGTACTGATGGAACACTCCTATTGGTGTGTATTTTTGGTGTGTCTAACAGGCCTCCACAAGCAGAGAGACTCCATGCTGTCTGTCAAACACTCACAGTACTGCACTCACACGTCCACTATAGAATCATCTCAAGTCCAAGTGCTCCAGCCTCTTCCCACCTCACTCACTCACCCCTCCTCTAATGGTCAGTCTGCCCTCTTGTGCTTGATCCAGCCTAGCTGACCTGCGCTTCATATCACACACACACACACACACACACACACACACACACACACACACACACACACACACACATATAAACACACACTTCATTTGTGCTTCTCTGAATCATTCCAGTATTACAGCTCAGCACTCCTTTGTCCAAGTCTGCTCCAGCCACACACACACACACACACACACACACACACACACACACACACACACACACACACACACACAAACCCTTCACACAATCACCAGGTCAGCACGTGCATTCGCTTGGGTCCTTATCTCCCTTCACCCGCTGAGGGTTCTGCAATATGAAGGCAACTCAACATAGGAACCAAAACAGCTTCAAACAGCCGCAGCAACAACAACCCCCACCGCCGCCACCCCAGTCTCCTCCAATGGGGACGCAAGAAGAGACTAGAATGTGTGCAACGGTGAGGAAAGAAGAGGAATGAGTCAGGTACCTACTTGGCATCCGTGTACAAACAGACAAAACACATTGAAAAAGAGACTTACGAACCACAGCACTTATGTTTAAACAAAAGAACTCATCCTGGAATCGGATGAATCTGCAGCTTGTCACACGTGTACTATACAGAGCACCTTTTTCTATTTGTTGACAAAAAGAGACTTATTTTGCCTGGTTTTATTGCTCTGTTGAAGTTTACTATAGTTTTATTTTGTTTCTTATATTGTTTATATTTTTTGCCTTTGTTTTATTGTTGTAAATATGAAGACTGATCTGAGAACAGCCCTTTACAGTGTGCATACTCTGGAGCGCTCCTAACAGGCTCTCATCTCAACTGTTGGGAGACCCACGGTGATGAACAAGACAACAGGAGAGGCGTCCAGACCTGCGTTTTGCAAAGCAACAGACGCCACCCAAGTCCCAGTTTTAGGAGCTCCTTTGCAATACACGCAGAGACCAACAGCTCTGTGTTTTCTTTCTTTCTTTTTTTTTTTTTTTTTGGCTGTCGAAATTGGTACATAAAACCAGACAGGAAAAGCAAACGTCAAAATATCGCATTGTTCTCACTCTCATATGGCATTTTTGTTTGTTTGTTTGTTTGTTTGTTTGTTTGTTTGTTTGGAGAGTCGTCTCAGTTGCTTGAGAATATGCAGCGGAGTCCCTGGAGGCTCGTGTCCAGCATCGGCTCTTTACTTCTCCATTGCCTCAGTGTCTTCCACGCTCAAGATCAGCCCCGACTACGCCCAGCCCTCCCTCCCTCCCTCCACAGCTCACCACAGAGAGGGTGCGCCCTCTGTCCACACGCTCAGTCAGAGGGTCAAGAAGACGTTCTCTCTCTCCCTGCCTCTATTTCTTTTTCTTTTTCTCCTTCTCTTTCTCTTTCTCTGGTGCGCCATGAAGACTGAATGTGTTGGCCTCGGCTGTGTCTTTTGTTCTTTCTGACAGTGTGCTGAGTCAGGGTTATTTACAGTCAGGGCCTATGGGACTGGTGAGACAGTGGGCCTGAGTCAGCGAGTGTGACAGCAGGGGGTGGGGGGTGGTGATGTGGGATGGGGTGGGTCAAAGTTCAAAGGTCACTGAATGTGCAGCTAGCAGTTCACCACTGTTCACCAGACTGATTTTCTCCCCGTGCTTTTGTAAGACTCACACTCGCACTGTTGCGTTTTTGTTTGTGAGTGTTATCTCGGTTTGCCTCCAGGAAGAACAAACGCTCTTGTTTTTCATATGACTCAGTCGAAGAAACTGCACCGCTGACCCGATCTCCAGCGAGGCCCAGGAACAACACGAGGATGCTGAGGTTCACCACCAAAATCATCATTGCTCTCTCTCTCTCTCTCTCTCTCTCTCTCTCTCTCTCTCTCTCTCTCTCTCTCTCTCTCTCTCTCTCCTTCTCTCTGTTTCTCTCCCCATATCCCCTGTTCTTAAGCCCTGCCTGTCTCTCAGGGCACTGACTGGACACTCTTTCAGACCGAGGGAATGTCTTTGCACTCTGCTCGTTGTGCTGCTGTGAGAATTGTCTTTTGAAGGGGACTGCACTGTAACACAAGACACAGAAACTAGTGTCAGATTTGTTTTATTGTTTTTTGTTTTTTTTTTTTTTTGAAATAGAAACTCTGACATAGTGTTCCTTTTGAGAGTTGGGGCCCTGGTTATTTCAAGTGGTCTCAGTCTGCACCTTTCAACATAATGGTTGTGGTCTGCATACTTTGACCACACTGATAGAACCAACTCTCCTCTCCTGTTGTGTAACAATCCAGACACCTTCTAGAAGGTGTGCAGATTTGTTTTATTGTCTGTTAATTCTTTGAAGTAATGTTGCCTCCAAATGGCCTCCATGTTCCTGCTGCTGATCCTCAACACGCCCGCACTCTTGTGATGGCTGTTGTTGTGACTCACAGTTCAAAGGAAAATCAGATTGTGTTTCTGGGGAAAAAGGAAATGCTCATATTGCCTAAGGCATATTCAGAAGCCAGATAGATGGAGCACTGTCCTAATCTCTCCCTCTATTGCTATCTCGCTGACACCAGGTTCCTGGAAGCGCCGTCTTAATTCTCTGGCTGGCCTGCCACAGGTTGTTCCAAACTACAGGCAGCTCCTCCAGGTGTGGTCAGTTGAAATGATGGATTTCTCTGCCTCCATGTTGGAAAGTCTTATTATTTATGCATTGTAAATCTCATTCTAGTTTTGTATCTGCCCCCTTCCCCCTGGTTGCCTATGTATTTGACTGCCTGGCACATGGATTGGGGTAGGTGTCAGACAACAGATAAGCGAAAGGCACTGCTCCTTGCGAATCATCACAAATAATCCAACAGGCTTTGGTGTCTCTAGGTGTCAACATACTGTAGACAAAACATCCTTATTTTTCTGTTTTATTGTCTTCTTTGTGTTACTTCATGTGTGACTTATATCTTTGAAAAAATGCGGTCAGGTGTATTGGTCACATGTATGAAAAAAAAGCCTACTAAAAACCAGGGTGCGATTTCGGGGACACAAGCCTAGAAAAACCAGCAGCTTTTCTTTGAGGTATTTGTGTGTGTTTACTGCTCTTGGGATTTTGAAGAGCAGCAGGCCAATCAGCCGTAGTGCTTGAGGTTTTCCAAGTCTAAGCGAGGTGTTAGAAAAGTGTTCCTCTGTATGTGGCTCTCTCCCTGCTCCAACCACAGCGGAGACCTGACTCCCATGCAGGATCTATGCAAACGCAAAAACAAACCACAAACAACAACAACAGAAAAAAAACTAAACTAAAAAAGTAAGCAAGGAAAGCTTTTACTTGTGCCATGCCCTCAGTTTTGTCTTTTGAGAGGCTGGGTATCACACATTTCTTATGGCTAAGAAAAGTCTATGGTTTTTAAAATGAATAGGAATTCCATCTTGAATTGTAATTGTAATTTTAAGTGATTGAGTAATACAGCTGTTTTTTTGTTTGTTTGTTTTTTGTAAAGTATACTACGTTACTATTCTGCTATCGTAGTTGTACTCTGTGATATATTGTAAAAAAAAGACAAAAGGACAAAAAATGCAGAAGCATGTATATTGACTATACAATTGTATTTATTGTTTACTCATACAGTCTATATATAGATAGTCTATATATAGCCTATATTATTGAATAAGTTTAGATATTTCCTCTGCCTTAACCAGCAGGTGACCTCTGTGTGCTAAGTATTGCAATGCTAATTATGATGTAGTAGCAGCTAACTCCATCAGGTTTCAGCTTCTGAAACGGTCTTCTGCTATGCTGTGACATGATATGAGTAGAAGTTTCGCTTTCTGGCTGTCAGCTCTTAACAGTATGCTTAAACTGATACTTTACTGTCACTTTGCTTCAAACCCATCCTCCAGTAAGAGCTCTAGTCTTGCCCTTATTAGCATACTGCTCCATGGAAGCTCTCCTTCACTGCTTTGTTAGTACACCAGTATAAGCATACTGCTCCATGGAAGCTCTCCTTCACTGCTTTGTTAGTACACCAGTATAAGCATACTGCTCCATAAAAGCACTCCTTCACTGCTTTGTTAGTACACTATTATAAGCTACAAAATGCGTTTTTTTTTTCCCGTCTGTCAAGAGATAGAAAAGAGAAGCGTCTGCACCTGACCTGCACTTGAAGAGGTTGGCTTAGCCCATGTATGATGCCCTATGTTTGAGTGGGGGTGTGGGGAGGGGGGGGGGGTTACTTGGCCCAGTGGCAGAGGTGTCCCCTTAGCTCCTGGTGTGTGCTGAAGAGCCAGTAGTGGGACAGAGCTGGGGGAGCACTCAGTCCCGACTCCGTAGTCCTGCACCAAGGGTCCGTAGGAGTGGGAAGTAGCCAATCAGAACAGGGCAGTCATCAGGGTTAGACTGAACTTGGAAGCTCAGGGATTAAAGGGTCTCCCCCGGAATGGATGTGGATTATAGTCCAGGTGGGGGAAGCAGGAGGTCCTAATCTAACATGTAGAATAAACTGGTGCAGATTGGTGCAGGTGCAGCTCTTTGGAAGATGCCTTTTCCGCTCAGTCTAGTTTGTCTCTTCATGTCTTTCATTGCCTTTTATTATGCAGAACTAATTGAGCTGTTCCAGAAGCTTCTCTCCCATGTAGTGTAGACCCCAGTAGATTCGCTTTAGTTTGGATGCAAGCCGTCTCTTCTCCGCCTCCATTTTTCTCTCCAGCACTCAAGACAACAGCATTTCAATGTTTGGACAGTGCCTTTTTTCAGTCTGAGTGAGTGAGTGAGTTAGTTAGTGGTCAAAAACCTCCAAGTTGCCATCTTGTGTTGTGACATTCAGGATTTGTATCTTTTTTTTTTGTTTGTGTCTCACACTTTTTCACACATTTGTTTTATATTGTCTTTTTTTCTCTCTCGTTTCTATCTTTGGAGTTCTTGATTTTATTTACAAACAGTGGCAGCAAACAGCTAGATATCCATTTTCCTCCATTATAGCTGGGCAGAAAAGAAGTCCATGACAACATATTACTTTTTTTTTTCTTTTCAATGAATTTCTCTCTTCTTGTTGATACACAGTTTTGCTGTACATAAGAACACATTTTAAGAAATTCCCATTGAGACGTATTGCTATGATAATTGTCTTTTAATGCACTGTTATTGCTGAATTTAGTCGTTAAAATGAGAAAAAGTATTTAATGTTTTTTTATGTCTTGTCTAGACACTAAAGATATGGCAGTTATATGACAGCTATAAGCCAGACAATGCTCTTTTAAGGAGTTTTTTTAAAGTAAATGTATAGATCTATAAAGAAACATAATAGTATACACACATGTGAGTCATAGTGTGCCGCACCATTTGGCCTGTTCTTCACATTTTCCCCCGTGTAGAAAATTGTTGCATGTGCTTGTCTATACTCAATCCAAAATGTTAGCACTTAAAATCCTCATGTTCCACAATGTGCACAGATAGGCCCACTCATTTTGGCAAGTACCCGGCATCAACAGAAACCTCAAATTGTCCTAAGCCATACAGCAGAATACACTGTTTACGCAGGCTTACCGGACCACATTGGTGCTATTTCCCCGTTTTCTAATTGGCATTCTGACTCTGACAGTTTTCTATTTGCCTTGTCAGATCCTAGTATATGATTGGTCGTCTAAAGTCAGGGGAAGCAACAAAATTGTGCACGTTTTTTTTATGACAAAGCCATTATTGTGAGGATCTTTTTTTCTTTTCTTTTTTTTTTTGGCATCTACTGACAATACGGTTTGGCTCAGTTAGCTAGGGATTGCCCCACAAAGCACCAAAGCACACCTTGGATGGAAAACTGTATCAGTTTTAGGTGTGCCTAAATAAAGCGGCCTACTCCAATCCGAACAGAGGAATGTACTCAAAGATGTTGTCCTCCAGGAACGCTCTTCACTCTGCCCTGTCTCATTCTAGTGACTCTTAAGTGGCCCTGCTTGTCTGGGCTCTTGTACATAGCAAAGGGACTTAGCAGAAGCGAGTGGCTGTTGACTCACCCACTCGCCGTCTCTGTGTTTCAGTGTCTGAAGATGCACATGTGCTCACCCACACTCGCTCTACATAGCCAAAATGTATTACTGCGTCACCATAGCTTTGTTTGGTAGCCCAGGCCATAGCTCAGTACAGGAAATCAACATGAAATAATATTGATAATAATATTGATAATAATAATAATAATGATGATGATAATTATAAAAGACACATTTATACTTGTATGGCTGCTTTTAGCTATGTCCTAATTTCACTGTACAAATGACTGTTAAATGAGGAAAAAGTCATTATTTATTTTATATCCTCTATTGTAATAAAAACCTCTTTTGCTTCAGATCTAAAAAATGATTGCATTTCTGTTGTGTGTGTGTGTGTGTGTGTGAGAGAGAGAGAGAGAGAGAGAGAGAGAGTCCAAGAGGATAAACGAGAGAGAACTGAGAACACTTGTGCGTCTGTATGAGTTGGAAAGAAAGAGAGTGTGTGCTAAACTCTCAGCTGGTATGTGTAAAACCTACTACATTTCCAGATGTTCATTTGTCATCTACTTGTACACTTTGATTGGCCTTTTGATACAGTCTGGCAAACGTGAAATGTTCAAGCACAGTCAGTAGTGTTGCCCACAAGTCCGACTGTATTCAGTTACAACTGACTTCATAATCTGCACATTGCAAACCAAATGATTCCAATGAGTTTGTTGTTCTATGCTGAGGAGAGAATACTTGGAATAACAAATTGGGGTTAAGTCTCGCTGTCTTCAGCAGGCTTCCGCACAGCAGGCGGTGAGTTTGGAGCATGTCCTCCAAAAGGCCCTGGTCTCAGTTTGCAGTTTGGATGTTTAACACCTACAGGGTTTGTGCTCGTCCACAATGAACATAGGAGTGATCCGGCCAGAAGGGCAGTGCTGGCCAGAGTGGGGCTATCAGTATCTGGGCAGTGCCCAAACAAAACACAGTCCAGCTCAAGAGAGACCTTGTGATGCACAGGACATCCAAGAGAGAAAAAGGATGACCCAGGAAGAGTTGGCAGTAGAGCTGCTGTTTCTCAACCTGGGGTCACAGGGTTTAGTTAGTCGATAGGGAACTCTAACTCTGATAAAATATATTCCTCTAGAGACATGCAAGTCACCTTTGGCAGGCCTTGTTTGCATCTACATGTGCATGGAATGAATGCTAGGGAGACAAAAACATTTAGGAAGAAGCATCATGAGTTTATGTACAATCACTGGCTAAAATATGCATAAATATGTGCAAGTAGTGCATACATGACATTCAGAACCATATTGTGTCTTTACGGATATGGCAAAAAGTTTGAAACGATTTGAATGATTTAGAAAAGAAAGCCTGTCCATCAATGTATCTGATGATTGTCCAACCCAATACTGGTTGATGCACTACACAAAATGTACTTTTATGATGGAACCAAAGAAATTAACCGCATAGATTTACTCAAGTTGGTGAATAAATCTTATGCAAGGAATTATTTGCCAGGAAATCATTGTAGTTTCCTGTCTTGGCCACATAGAGGCACTGTTATGAACTTTCTTGTCAGTGCTGAGAATCAGGATCACATGGTTCTAATATTGTCGGTCTTTACCATTACCTTTAACATCAACAATCGTTAATTATCCAATAACCTTTAGGATTTTCTAACTTAAGTGTAAGCGGGGCCAAACGTACCTGAGCTCCAAGTAATCGTTATTAGATTAGTGCCTTTAATTAATGCCAGTGTGTACGTGCCAGTAGTTGCTTCACCTGAACAAACATAAGATGTATCAAACTGGTGTCAGATGTATGGGAGGGTTTTACACGCACACAGACACAAGCAAGGAGCAGCTATAGTCTCCATAGGAAAACTGCCATCCATCACAGTCCCCTAGGGGACGAACCTGCTGAACCCTGGGCCCACCCCCCTGCTAAGCTGCTGCTAAAATCACCAGCTTCAATTTATGAGCAGGGAAAGCATATTAACACTGTCGTGATTCCATTTCCACCCCCTCTCAAAGAAGATGTTGCCTCTCGTCTCGCTGGTATGTTCCTCCGGAGGTGTCTCAGAGTGAATGTCCACTAGAACACTGGGAGGGCCCCTCGACCCCATCAGCTCAACTACTTGTTATGAGACGCCACTTGCCATTGTCTGGCATCGCACAGCTTGCCCTCAGAGTCTTTGAGCGTCTCAGTACAATTACACAAGGTTAGAGTTCAGAGAGGGAGCTTATATCTCACCGCATCAATTGCACTGCTGCGGATCAAAAAAGTTGGAAAAAAAAATAAAAAGCTTTCCAAACATCAAGTGTTGTCCTACTATACTGTTTTGCATTTGAAGAATTATTCCATAGACTCATGTCTTATTC
Source organism: Sardinella longiceps (assembly GCA_027497455.2). Taxonomy (NCBI): domain Eukaryota; kingdom Metazoa; phylum Chordata; class Actinopteri; order Clupeiformes; family Clupeidae; genus Sardinella; species Sardinella longiceps. Next base: position 2,226,977 of record JAODXP020000025.1, read on the forward strand.
CAATAAGGTCAAGGCCCAAGTCTTCCTGATGGAAGGGAAACATACGGCCTGTTATTTTACAGAAGATTATAAGTGGCAAGCCCATGACACAGAGACACTTTAGAAACACAATATTACAATAACACAGGGCCTGAATTAAACACTACTTCTTATTCCTGCTCTCTGTGTCTGCTGACCTTTTAGTCTTCCCCAACAGTACTTAGGCTAACCACAAGCTCGGCCTGTTTCTTTGCACAGAGCATGTGACTACCCAGGACATCTCGCCTCAGATCAAGTCCATTGTTCTGTGCGAGATTACCTAAAAATGGAGGGCAATACGACTCTAACCATATAATCTCAATTTGAATAGCTGGCTCTAGCTAAACCACAATGCTGGCATTTTGAAGATGGCACCAGAACTGGAGTTACAAAAAGTGATGAGGGAACTTGTGAATCTTTTGTATTCTATCTGGTGGGGCTACCATCCAGTATGTGATTAAAATCATTACACAGTAAACCTTCATGAAAAAGAACATGTATGGTCTAAAGAGTTCTTTTCTGTATAATAAATGGCCACAAACACATATACTGTACATGTTCCAACATTGCTATGCTAACTAAAAACACCATCTCCCAGTACAGGGTAAGACAAGAGCAGAATTGAGGCCCTGTTGGGAGCTGACAGGGTAACACCTGTACTATCAGCTACAGAGGAGAGCGAGCTGTGCTGTAGCGAAAGCCTTCTGATAAGGGCACAGCGAAAAACAACATCAGTTATGCCTCCGACAGTCTAGAGGGCCTGGGTATCCGTCTCGTAGCTGAGAGGGGTCACACGGAGACTCAAAGTTTCCAACGCTCAAACACAAGCCTGCTTGTGTGCCCCGTGTGTGTGTATTATGTGTGTGAGTGTGTATCAAGGGAGAGGGAATGGTGACTAAGCAAGGGTCCTAAGTTCAAGGGAAACTTCCCGGCCCTAAGTTTAGTCTCAGTTTTCCATGCACATAATATATTTCTTTATCTCTCATATTGCAAGGATTCCAGATTTCCTGAGGAACCTCTATACTTTATTGGTGTGTTTCATCATCTGCTAGCCTCCTACAGTCTAGCCTACTTGTAGAGTTAGCTGCAGAATGCTGGGGAAGTAAAAATAATTTATAATGACCATAACGTTATTAAAGTACTTCACAGCCTCTAAATACTTGGTGGACTTGGCTCATGCTGAAGTTTATGTCAGACGTTTCTGGGTGATTCTGACTGGTAAATTAGCAGTGGTTGGTGTGAATACTTTCAGAGCCAATGGCTCACCATCTATGTCTAAAACCACATTATAGCCATCCAAAATCAAAACCTCTTCACAAGCCAAGTATGAAGTGGAAGTGCAGCCATTTAAAAATTAACATGCAACCAAACAGAGGAAACCTTCTGTAAGTGGTTGAGATAGAGTTGAGTCCTCTGTTTAGGCATTCCATTTGCAATCTAAGACTTTAAGGGAATTCAACTCCGAGCTTTTAGTGGGTCAGCCTGACCGTGCTTTGGATCAGTGCCTTCTTTCTTCTAAGCCATCTGAATATCAAAGTAGCTGAATTGGGACAGGGAAGCTCTAGATCAGTATTTCGATTGGCAAAACTCAGTATATTAGTGTATTTAGATACTGTAATAATAGTTCTGTCTCTGACTCAGTTGGTCCCAGTGGACCATGGGCCTGATATGACTATTTTGGAGGACCAGCCATATCTCCGGCTCTACAGGCACCCTGGGGAATGACAGGCCCTGGTCTCTGCTTCAAGTGAAAAGCTGCTGGATGTCCTCATTGCCAAAGGGCCTTCTTCTGCGAGGTGAAGCATCTCCACACGGCTGGATGCCTGGTTTTTGTGCAAGGCTCTAAAGGTACAGTACAGCAGATAGTTCATATGTCTTCCTGTGTCAACATCTATGGGGGCACTAAAGCACTGCTTTTTCACTTGAAAAGACTTGGTGTGCAGAACACACAAATGGATTGATCATTTATTCTCATTGGGAACCCCAGAAGAGTGATTTGCTGCCATTCAGAGAATTAGTTCTATTTTGTGATTTCCCAGTGCTGCAACTCCAAGACTAAAATTGGAACTTCAGGACATGATGACTCCATAGAGGTATTTGACCATGGCCTATTCTGGAGTAACACACAGACACATTAACCTGGCCCAGTTTTTTTTTTTTTTTTCCTGTAGTGTAATAGTTGGTAATTCTCTCCCTGACTCCAACATTCCTCCCGAGAAGGTTCTGCCAAAATGCTGAGAGTGTGCCGGCCCTTCTTCTCCAACAAGAAATAAATGACACACTTAATTGAGCGCAACATTGAACCATTACGCTGGCTTCAGTATGGCAACATCTTTGTGAAAATAAATCTCCCCTCGCTGAAATATAAGCAGTTATATCATAAATAATTAATTACCTGACAAGAATATTAACCAGCCTTGGCGTAGCAACCCATGTCATGTGAGAAGAAACAGGTGTCCTATAACAGGCTCAGAACTCTTCATCCACACCCATTAACAGGTTGGACTGGAGTGCCGTGGTGTGTGTGGTGATTCAGCCCTGGATTAGCCATGATTCACCACACAGAAGGCTGCTATTTGTGCAAATGGGTCTCTTGATTAAGACTGCTAATAAATGTCTGTGGTTCTGAAATTGTTCCTCTGACAGTCGTCTCGTCTGCTGAACTTGTCTGTAATGGTTTCTGAATGTGAGGCTGTGGTGTCAGTTTCTCTGGCCCCGGAATGTTCTCTGCCACATCCCAGTGCAACGCTGATCAGGTCAGGGTGACATTCCTGTTCCTACCCCCCTCTCCTTGCTCTTCAAGCCCTGGCCACTGAGACCATTAACTGTCTCTTGTCACTTTCAATAAAGGAGCTTTGGTCTAGTTTAGTAATGGCCCAAAAGTAAAGCCCTGGAAATGGTGAGGACAGCAGAGTGCTCCATCAGGACTACTACCAAAGGAGCCTTGAGGACAACTAGACCAGAGGATGCTGGTCCAGAGCCATAAAATAGTCATCACAACCACAGCCTCCTCACTGTGCTATAAGGTCCGTCAAATGCTACCAGTACCTGAAAGTCAGTGCCAAAAGATTGAGGTGAAGTTTCTCTCCTCAATATGTCCACATTTTTAGAAAAAGAACTGTAAAACATAACAATAATGATTGTATATTAAAACTTATTTATATCATTACATTATTATTCCTTATTTATCAATCAACATAATTATTATTACCTCCGCTCCGCCAAGGAGGTTATGTTTTCGCCGGCGTGTGTGTGTCTGTCTGTGTACAACATAACGCGAAAAGAACTGAGCAGATTTGGATGCAATTTTCAGACAACACGTGTATTGGGACGAGGAAGAACTGATTCGATTTTGGTGGCGATCGGTGACCCAGAACACCATCTGTGACCACATTACCTTGGCCGAGGTCTGCACTCTCTGAACACTTTTGTAGTTGTATATACTTTCGTCCATCACATAGATGCACACTGTACAATATAATTGCAAATGTGACAAAACATTTTCAATTAGGCCATTCCCTTGCAGACATCCACACCTGTCCTAGAAAATCTGGGACTATGTGTGTGTGGCCAGTGTAATTATTGTGTAACAACATAAGTCCTACAGTTGTCCTATGATTTATGCAACCTCTGAAGAAATTTATTGAAGTATGCTTATTAATCACATCCTTTACAGGCATCCAGATGTCAGTAATGCTCAAGCCAATTCTTGACCAGCTAAGCACTTTTGTGATTTTTTTGTTTAGCACCCACAACAGATTCAGAGCGGGTTGGAATGCTGCCCACTGCACTGTCCATACCTGTGACCACAAAGACAAACAGGCTTTGCTCCTTGGGGTGGAGGAGGGCCTCTACGCTTGACCCACAGCTGGCAAGCGTGGTGTGGTGTCCTCATGGCTGACCTAAGAGAGGCCGTCTTTGCTCGAGACCGTGAGAAAAAAACACAGGCTCTGGTCTCTCCCCATGCCAGGAGTGTGGGTGGTCAGCAGCGAGGCTTTTCCCAAGAGCTCCATTGGTGGAGGGAGCTGGCGCACGCTCCAGCACATGCACGAGATTCTTCGCATTTCACTCGCATTCATTTCGGTATTTGATTTTCCTCTATGGCCAGCATCTTTACCAAATTGACACCTACAATGTCAGTTTTGGAAGTTTTGCTTCAGTCACTCACAACAGTGATTCACTAATATTTTGAGGTTTTGTTGTCTTTTGTTTGCTTGAGAAGACATAAACAAAGTTGGTGGACAGAGAAGGAATCACAAGCCCACTGAGGCAGCGAGATTGCAGGTCTTTGAGCCTTGAACTGTAAATTACAGAGTCAGAGAACCAAGGGCGTACACAACAGTCAAAATATTTAGCTACATCTCAAGGGTTCTATTTGGCTACAGAATGTGACAAGAATGGTATGTCAGAGATTCCTGTAGTCTTTTTTTGGGGGCCCTGCCATTCATAATTCAGTAGTAGAAAACAACTACTTTCATTGGACATTTTGCTTAAAAAATGGTTCGATATTACTGTTAAAGACTGAAATAGCATTCACAGAGGAATCTATGACCCATTAATGTAGCAACTTTCAAGAGAGTGAGACTACAGTGCGATCTCCTTGTCATCATGCTCTATGCCTCATCCCACATAGTGGAAAAAACGGCTCAGTTGATTTAAAGACTCCAGGATTTTTTTTCCTCCTTTTTTTTGCTGACTCATGGCTCCTCCCCATCCACTTCCATACAGTGTGTACTACATGGCCCCAAGTGTACATCAAGCACACCTCATTTCAGTGCTGAAAACAGGAATGAAGTATGATAGTTTATTTTTGTTTTATGTGTTTATATTTTCCAGTTCTAAAGAGCTCATTTGTCTCTCCTTTCACAAGATTATACTGTAGATCTATGTCAAAGAGAGTGCATGAGCTTGTGTCAGAATGGAAGAGAAAGAGAGAGAAGGGGAGAGGAATAGAAGGAGAGCCACACTGACTGAATGTGAAAGAGTGAAGGACTGAGTGCTTCACAGACAGAACGTAAGCAAAAGGGGTATCTACCGTATAGTGATCTATAGTATGCCAGTGAATGAACACGTGCATGTTTGTGTGTGTATCTTGGGGAGAAAGAATGACTAAATGTGTGTGTATGTGAGTCACTGCCTTACACAGACACATGAGACGCCATATGTTTCCACCCAGTTTGCCCAAGAACAAATGTGCTGTCCTTCTTTTTCAAGTGAGGTTCCCGCAAGTGCCTGTTTTTTTTTTTTTTTTTTAACCCTCACAACATATCTGAGGCAAATGCAACAAGGCCATGACTTGGTCAGCACCAATTACTAAGAGCATGCCCTTAATGATACACCTGCTGATGAACTCCCTCCTGAGACAGCTTCAACTAATCCCTGTTTAGAGCTGATAGCAGATGAACTGAATGACTGAGCGAGTGGAGCGGAAAGTTCTTTTCACTTTCTTCCGCTTGATGACCTGTATGGACTCCATACATATGTTTATAATCTTAGCCTACCGTGATTAAATCAGAGTTATGATGTTGAGGGTGTGTCCCTGGTTTTAGCTTTCTGTCTAACAGGCCTAAATACTCTACTGGGGGTGATGTGGGTGTATGTGGGAGTAAAACCAAAGGAATGTGGAATGACTCCTCATGTTAACATCTGAGGAAAAACACAACGTGTAGGTCTTGGCTATGTGTTTTGTAGCACTGATGGAGCTTAAATAGGTAAGCATACTAGCAAGGTCTTTCTGTGAGCCTAATAATTCTATGATTTATTTGGAACTGGCCTTCTCAGGACAGCTATGACTAGTCATGTTCTTTGTTAAGGATGGAAGTATTTAGGCTACTTCATATTTGTCATAGTTTTGAAATTGTTGCCATTTCCGAGGTTGTTTTGCTTTTAATGCTTTCAATGTGTACCGACCTTGCCTGTGGAAGGATAAGCGCCTATGAATCATGAATGCTATCTGCTTATGTTCCCACAAGGGCTTTGGTTTGTCACCATATGGGCACACACATAAAAACAAAGTTAAGCCCAGAATATCGGCACCATTTGACACTATGCAGTGAACTGTACAAAGTGTTATGGTTGTGCAGAAAAGGCCTTATCACAGAGCTCATAGGAATAGGTGGGCCCAGAACTAATATAACTAAATTACAAAACGAAGCTTCCCTTCACGCTCAGGGTCTTGCACTTTCAAGCCGAGAGCTAAAGACAGACTGACCACCCACTGAACAAGACCGACCTCCTAGGATCCATTAAATCTACTATGTCTCCATCGAGTGATAACCTATCCTACTGCAGTTGGTTTACGCTATTCACCCTGTCAAAGTGGAAAGTGATAGTCTACAAACAGCAGTCACTTACAGGTACCATCCCATCCTGTAAGAAAGAGATGTAGGCTATCCTTAAAGGAGAATCCTATGTGAATCAATATAGCCCTGTTGTTTGGGCACCGAGTGTGGTCTGTTGGAAACTGAACTAGAAAATTTGATAGGCCTAGGCCTACAATAGAGCAAAAAATGAGATGGTAGATTTGTTACGGAATGTGGCATAGGAAAATGAAACTGAAAGTGAATTTCTGTGCCCCATTCAGTTTGCTGCCAATTTGCCAGGCATCTTTGGTCTATGTTGTATCAAATTCTCCCTTTCTTTTTCACACCTAGGCCTACAGCACCTTGGGATGGAGTGGCAGTGGAGCTCTCTGTCTACAGCCTACAGATGCCTGTAGCAAACAGTAAAGCCAGCATTATTCACTACATGGATAGTGTAAAAAAATGCATGTCTAGTCTTACTTGTATTTTACCCAAGCAGTAGCCTCCATCCTACTCCTGTTCTGTTCTGCCCAACTTACATAAATGGGCAGCTGACCTTTCATGGACTGCATTTGACACTTTAGGCTAGATAAAAATGAGCTCTACACAGCTGAAGATTACTCTAACTATAACTCAAACTAAAAGTGCATTCGCAAATTCCTCTAACCTCGATTCCACCCACATGTCTCGTGTAAGTTTCCATTTGAACAGCGTTCTTTTTTCCTCTACTCACTCTTACGAAGCCCGCCGAACTGCCACTCTTACCCAGTTCTCTAATTTTATTTTCCCTTTTGAAAAAAAGGAGTCTCGCGATAGGCGCTCACTTGCACCGCCGCCATATTGTGTGACAGTATTTTGATTCGTATCTGTTGGCAGCAAGAAAGGAAAAGAGAAAATAAGGGGGGAGACGAGGGGGAAAAGAAGAAGAGCTGTCAAAAGAATTCCCGAGTCTCTGAAACAGCGGAGGGCTGCGGCGTATTATCCCCCTAGTTCTCCGTTCCAAACTGAGTAGGCCAGGGTGCTATAGATTTCCTTCTTGAAGTTCCTCCTCCTCGCTTTTCCGTCAGCACCCCGGCCCAGTGGAGTTTCGGTGGCTGTGTGTCGGGTGTTGAAGGTGGCCCGGGGAGCGGCGGCGGAGACGGTAAGCGAATGCCTCAGAAGAGGCCTAGAAGTCTCTGGAATGATTTTACTGTTGCTGAACTTTTCCAAAAGTTTTAGTAGGAACATTATCAGTTTGTTGCGTTTGCAAATAATGTTGTAAAGGTGTCTCAACTACCGTCTCCCTTTCCCTAGAGTGTCGAAAACTTTCTTATGAAGTTGGCTATTCAGGTGTGAGTTTTTTCTCCTTCTGCAAGTGGAATCGATGATATTGTTGGATAGTGCACGCTGTTTTCAGCTCTTAAAAAAACTCTGTTGCGTTTTTCTTCCATTGTAATAGTTAAATTGCGCATTAAAGTTGAATACCGTGTTTAGTGGGAATTGCGGGATATTTTAAAAGTTTATGCATAGCCTGAACTGTGAATAGCCTAGCTGTCTTGGCTATGTAAAAATTGCTAACTTCGGCTATACATACCCTATATGAACTGGAGTTTCAGCCCTGCTATTGGATAAGGAGGCTATTGCTCGAAATATAATTTGACTGGGCCTTTGTTTTGTCTTTTTAGAAGTTATTAAATAACATAAGTGTTTTGCTAACAAAGTTAGCCATAGCTGACAGTGATTTTGTTAGGCTACTGTATCATTTTCTTCCGCCGACATATACTTCCGAAATGTAACAATTTTGTGACGTTTATAACCTGGTAGTAACTCTTCGAAGACAGTCCATATTCAAAGTTGTTCAACAGGTATTAACAAAGATAGTCTATGACATAGCCTACTGCAATATCGTGACATGTAAAAAAAAAAATAGGTTTCCCCACAACTTCAACAAAGTCCCCTATGACATTCTTATATTGACTTCAGAAATGAGAAAGTTTGTGGGTGAGCTCACCTTATATGTCAGGACCTACTACTGTAAACAACTAGGCTACTGCAAACCCTAAGATGAAAATTCTCAGACTAGCTGGTTTTTGGTTATAGGATGTAAAGTTTGTTGTTTATTCGTTTTGCTAAAGGTTTGACTGACATGGTCAGTCACACTTTGAACAAATCTCAATAATTGTAAGAGGCCATTGCACAGCCTATGTAAATGGGTCATTTGTCAGCTAGAGGCCCAGGTAAATAGGCTATATTAGCCTACTTGTTGAATGAGGCACTGGATTGTGTCAGTTGAACTAATTGCTATTATCTACCACCAAGTAATCATGTTATTAAGAATCCAGGATTATATTTGAAATTACCATAGAAAAAAGGTTATGCATATGTCAAACGTTACGAAAAAGAGGGTAAAAGAGGGTAAAAACTTCTTCCATGGCCTGTTTTGTTGTTTTTGGATAATTACGTGTAGGCTACAATAGTTTTCCATATTGTAGTGTAGATATTTTTTACAAATGCGTAGTAACTGTTTAATCTCACAAATAATTGTATTGCATCTGTGTTTCTGGTGTTCATGAGTTGTAATTGAAATGTGGATAAATAAATAGTGGATGCTTTGACAGTTTGTTCACATGGGACCTTGTAACACGCAAATGTCAACAGAAAAGTGGTGTGATGGCTCACTGCTCACATAAACCGTGTTGTGAGGCATGTGTTTCATGAACCTGAGAGAATATAGTTATGTTCTCACACCTCCACACACAAGTCAGTGGCTACTGGCTAGTGAACCAGAGCATGTCTCATTTCTTGTTAGGATATTTGTTTTGTTTGCTGTTTGAGTGAGTGGATCCATCTCGGAAAGCTGAGATAGGTCATGCACTCGGCAAACCCATGATAAGTGTCAGGGTATCAGTCATTAGCAGCTTGTGCCTATCATGCTCGGGAGTCAACATTGCACTTCCTGACCAACGAGCCGTCATGGCCAACTGTTTATAGGTGCAGGACCCTAAGTGAAACCATGTGTGTGTGGCACTCAAGTCGGCAAACATGTGGATGCACTGTGGAGGCCCACTCATTTGCCACCCCACTGTGGGTGGGGTTGAAGAGTGAGGAGACTGTGTGTGTGTGTGTGTGTGTGTGTGTGTGTGTGTGTGTGTGTGTGTGTGTGTGTGTGTCAGATGTATATGTACTCAGGGTGGTTGGTTGAATTCTAGCAATGCTAGTATGGTCTAATAGTCCAGCCCTTGTACGAGGCCTTTTGTTCTTTAATGCTGGTCAATAAAAAGATTGGCAAGCAGAAAAATGTCTTTCCCAGACTGTCATTGTATTTTTTTCTTTGCACTGTTTTATGATGAGGGGGTTATCCCATATACTGGGTCAAACTGTAAGTTAGTTTGGAAGTGATTTGCTTCACTTAGCAAGTGGAAGGCAGTCGATTTTGCAAGCTTGCAGATTTTTTCTACTGTCCATACACACTATCTACCCCTACCCCCACCCCTGAATGTCTAGATTTTTTTTTTGCAAGTTTGATGGTTGGTGAGGTGGATTTGTGAGAACTGTAGTGCTGCATTTGGTTACATTTTTTTTTTTACTTATGGGGAAGTTTTTGATCCTCTTATGTTCCAAACACTGATCTACTGGGAGACTCAAAATATTATGGTTAATTATTGCCAAGCCTTAAATCCTAGAGCCATTGAGTGTCCTGTTTTTAGGTTTATAATTGACAAAGCTGCTTTTGCTTTTTCTGAGTGTTTTGATGTTTTTGGCACAAGCATTTCTGGCAAATGCGTGGATTGTTGTTTTGTATCAACAGAAAATTGTGTTTTGTTTGTGGAACAAAGTTACTTTGAACATTTTTTTTCCTATGGAAAAGGTAATGCACAGTTTTAGTTGTCACAATGGTATGTTGTTAGTCAGAGTATCTTATTCCCTTACTGTGTGCTTATATCTAGGCTAGTACTGTGTACTGGGATAGTCTTTCCTGTGATTGGTAACACCACCCATGTGCTGTATATTTGCAACAATATTTGTGTGGTCAGTGTGTTAGCCAACGCGTTAGCCAACACTTTCTACCGAAAGCCGTCGCCCTGTGGTTGCGTCAAGTTTGTATGCTGTGGTGAGAGAGAGAGAGAGAGAGAGAGAGAGAGAGAGAGAGAGAGAGAGAGAGAGAGAGAGAGAGAGGTCTTCCCCTCCCCTCCCCCCTAGTCTCTGCCTCTGGGCCTGTCAGGAAGTGAGGTTCTTGTTTGACCCCCTCCACCCCACTAGCACCACCCCTCCCCTCTCAAGTCCCTCCACATCACTCCTTCCAAAAAAAGAGAGGCCTCCGTCTTTCTCTCCTTATTTTCATGTGGAATCCCAAGTTCCACACGGGCTGGTTTCCTGGTCAGGGGGTGACTGTGCACATGCACCACCCGTGACACTGCCGCAGAGGCTCCTGCTCAAGAGGGGAGTAGTGCACTCTGAAGGGTCCTACAGGGAGAGGCTAGCGCCTCACGCCTCTCAAATGGAAAAGACCAAGAGATGAATACCGAGTTGTCCAGGGGGTGGGGTGGTGGGCACACTGCCGTCCTCATCCATGTATGGTATCTTGTCAGTATCTGATCCAGCCTGGCCTGGGGTAATCAGACAGGTTGAACACCAGTGACACCTTCACAGGTGATGCTGTTTTGTTGCTCCCGAGATGAGGGTAATGCAAATGAGTAGAATTTCGAAGAAATGTACTGACAATAAAACCAAATGCATAAAAAACAGAACAGTGTGGGCTCACCATTGTTTTTAAAGTGCTGGTTCCTGTAACATGGCTTTTTTTTGAAAGCTCCCCGTTGTTTGTAAACTGTAGATAAGAAATGGAGTGGAATAGTTTTGTTCCTGTAAATGACTGAGCCCAATAAATAAATAACACCTCTTCTTCAGAAGTCCTAATGAAATCCACATTGCAATTTGACTGTTCCACGTAAAGGGTTGTGTTTGAGGGCCATTCTCAAATATATATTGGCTGCTGTTTCTTTTCTCTCACTTCAGTTCAGAAAACTGGACAGACTTTGTTGTTGGCAGCATCTCTATTGACGGTTGATGTACAACTTATTCCACGAATACAAAATAATTCAGGTGATTTTTTTTTTTTTAAGTGTGAAACCAACTTGTCCATTGCTCATTCATCATAAATAATCTACAAAATCTAGAATTGAAGGCAATTTTCTCATTATATTTACTCACCAGTCTTCTGTACTTCTGCATCACATTTCACATTCACAGTAGTCAATGTGATGCCCAATGTGCTGCCTAATTTCCTTCTAATGCATCTGTCTCGTGTTGGGCGGTGTTCAGTAACTTCCATTCAGTGGTGACCTGTCAGTTTTACAGCTACATGAAGTTGCTGTGTGGCAGGCTGATGGTGTAGCCTAGGCCATGTTTCCTTTGCCGGCTGTAGGAGGTTAGCTAGGCTCCACTTCCAGCATGTTATACAACATACAGCACGCAAACAATCACTGTTATTTGTGCCTCAGGCTGGAAATGCCGAACCCCCTTCAGTTTTCGAATTCCCAAATATATATCTCTTTGAAACAACTGTACTGTTGAAACCGTGAAATCTGGTTAACTCCAACCAAGCGAAAAATCAAAACATTTACAGATAATCAGCTTTTCTTTCGAGGCTCTCTCTCTCTCTCTCTCTCTCTCTCTCTCTCTCTCTCTCTCTCTCTCTCTCTCTCCCAGTCTTTTCCCTGTTAATCCATCTTTTTGCCTTTGGAGAGCAAAAACTGTTTCTGTCATCAGCAGATCTGGCACGGCTCCATGTGTGTGCCTGGGCACAGAGACGAGGCCTCTGGCTGCTTCTTAGTAGAACCCGCTGCTCCTCCCTTCCCTACCCACCCTCGCCCATGTACAACTACCCCATTGACTTCCAATCCAAATCTTTGGAGGGTTTTATTTTTTTTTCAGAGGGTCTGTGCCACATTGTCCCAAAGCTCAAAAGCAGAGGAGCAGAGGTCTCCCTTCCTCCAGGCCCCAAAGCCACCGGAGGAGGCATGCGGTGATGGTGGCAAAGACCAGCTAATTGGGCAAAGCGGTGGGGTGGAAGCCAGCACAACAGGGGTGCCCATGTGAACTGATCATTAGTTTGAGCCCGGCTCTGCTACAGCCATAAGATCCCATGCTGGGGGACCAGCTTGAGCGAACATCATGGCTGGACAGTCAGGCCGTTGTGTAAGCATTTGCAACCAGTGACCAGTTTTATAACCCATCATAACACATAATGATATTGAGGCATGTAGTGGAGTAGCTGTGATATATCTGGTTTAAAGCAAACCAAAGGGCTAAGTGAGCTAGTTTCTCTCCAGAGCGGCAGATGCAGGTTTGCTGTGTGAAAAGTGCAGGCAGGCAGGCAGGCAGGCAGGCTTGAGTGAGCCACCCACCCCAGCCGTACCCCCTCAGGCCTCTCAGATGTTCCCTTTGAACCCGCTGCTCTGTTGTTTCTCCCTCCACCACCGCCGCTTTACTTTTCTCCCATTTGCACTTGGATTACTATCCGCTGAATGTTGTCCCAGGGTGACATTAGGAGTCAGAAGGTTTGGGCTTGCGTTTCGCATGGATGAATCACAGAATTGCCCCTATTGTCAAGCTTGAGCTCAACTATTTGCTCTGGGCTTGTGGCATTTCAACCCTTTTCTTAATTGCAGTTGTCTTAAATCTTCCCTTTAATTAAAACCCTGCTGTGTCTTGCTGTGGCGTTCAGTGTTTGTGCTGCGACAAATCAAAGATTATTAAACTCTTATCTGATGTTGTTTCATGAGATTAGTCCAGATTATTACACTCCTGCCTGCCTAATGGTATGTCACTGTTAACACATTGCGACACGTTGAGCTCTACTTTGCTGCATCCACCAGCAAATGTAAGCTAATGCTGTATTGTGTGTGGTGTGTCTGATGTTGAAGAGGTTTGGCATCCAGTTTCCTGCTGTTGATATAGCTTTTCATTCAACTGAATGTTCTGTATTCCCCTTTGACATGGCTAGCGTTACAGCTGCTTTGTGCTTTTCTGCCCCAGGAAGAGCATGTCAGCACCACTATTCTCTGTGTGACTGCTGAACGTAGCCCCTTGCCTCTGTCATCATTGTCACTCTTGTGACGGTTTCTTCAGAATCCATTGGCAGATCATAGTCATTCTGTACTCACACCGACCTGAGCTGTCAGGCCCATTCATATCTGCACTGCTGCCAGTCTGAAAGTGACATCCTTTTCAAACCTGGCTTGGCCATGCCTTCTTACGCACTTCTGCTTGATTATCATCTCCCTACAGTGCTAGTCTGGATTCCATTTCATTGAGCTTTTTGTGCCTGGTGGCATTATTACCAGCAAACAGAGGGAGATGTTGTGAATGCAGAGCTACAATGCCATCAGTCGAGGGCTTTTTAAACTTAAACTCCTCCAGCAAGCAATCATTTCTCACTACTGAATGGCCTGAGCCACTGTGTGAAACAAAGTGTTGAAGGAGGGGCTTGTTTCATTACCAGACTATATCAAATCCAAGTCATGGTTTCAAGTCATTTGGTTTCACCACCAGCAGAATGTTTTAGTCAGAAAAAAATCATTCTAAACTTAATTGCATTTGCATAAAATAGTTGTTCATGCATCATTAACACAACAATATTCGCATATCTGGTTAACGCAAGATTGATGTAACACAGACATTTGTCCACTTGAATTAATGGTTATTAAAGAAATGAATGTAATAAGCAGTCGTATGGTCTTGTGAAAGACAGGATATCCAGTAATTCACAAAGTAGGTCCAAACAAATACAGTATATTGTATGATACCATCGGCTCCCTTAGTCTATTAAAGGAACACTCCCTCTGATCAATGAGCTTCTCTCATCCTTTATCACCTAAATCTGCTCACATAATCTAGTGGAGTGGGACACTAGCCAAAATATCTAATCAAAAATGCTATGGGTCAGATTTGAGGTGGAGTTTCCAACCAGTGGAGACGGAAGTGATGGTGTGACAGTCGCTCGCATGCTCAGCCTCTGACCACCATTGTTCAGAAGAAAGGAATCAGTACAATGGGTCTTGAGAAGGGGAAAGAACTGAACATTTGTGTCTGGTTTTGGCAGAAAGCAGAAGTATTCAGCTAAGCCAGTGCAGTGCAGTGAATGGGAGTTATTCTCCGCGAGCCTCTGGGTCAGATGTGAATGAAGGGCAGGAGATGACAGAAGTAGGAACTCTTGTGTTTTTACTGTCACAGCCATGCACCCTGGGATTTTGGAAATGGTAGCCTCACAAGCCAGACTTTTGACTCTCTGCAACAAGTCTGCCCTTCATTGCTACTTAACATGGCCAAGGGCCGCCTACTTTGAGCGGAAGAGTCTTGCTGACTGACGTGCATAGTTATCATGCGCAGGGGCGGCCGCTTTCTGAGTGACTTTAAAGGGCAGCCAAAACTGACAAGAAATCTTTCAAACTCGGGGAGTAGCCTAGTTTGTCAATGTCCACATTGATTATTGCTGTTTATGTGCAAGTTGTGTACTTGTAGTGCACAATGGAATGAAAACAAGGCCTTTCTACGTTAGCGGAAGTTCCATGGAAATGGGCTAACACTTCATTGATTGATAGTGAGCATTACCAAAATGCAATACTGTTTGAAAAGCACCCTGACAGCCACGTCCATCTTTGCATGTGGGAGTCCCACGTTCTGCAGGGCAGATCAGATCATCTGAGGTTGCGACCGGGAAATGGAGTGTGTGTGTGGAGGGAGAAAGACTTCTCTGGCAGGATGTTTGTCACACACCCTCACTCATTCAGCTCACAGCACTCACTCACACACTCAGACTCTCACTTCCTCAGAACCGGGAGGGATCTCTGGTGTGATAACCACCTCACTTTCGCTGCAGATCATTTGCCGGCCCACTTCCTTTCCAAGTCAAGTTTACAAAGGGCAGGAAGTCCCATGACCAGCCAGTTCTTCGCATACATCTGGAAGCAAGGTTAGCAGAGGCGGCTCCAGTGCGCTCTTTCTCAAGGTACTTTTGCCTTTTCTCATTCCTCCACTTCCATGCAAGGTCATTTGGGAGAACTGGTGCCAGACGGTTATAAGCGCGGCTTAAAATCCGGGCTATTCTCCGATGGGAATTCTCCGAGACGCGGCAAAACCCTGGCTCATGTCTGACAAAAGAATCTGTCATCAGCCGTAAAACTTGGCCTCGGCACGAGCAGAGTGACCCTTTGAAGTCCTGCGTGGCTTGCCTGCCTGCCTGCTTGCTTGCTAGCTAGCCTGCGCTGTGCGTGTCTCTTTGCAACAGGCAACATGACTGGCATGGACTCCACAGGGTCTCTGTTGTTGTCCAACCACAGCACAAGCTGGAGGGGAGATGTGGCTTCTCAGCACTGTCACTCTGTCTCTGCCTCTGTGTCTCTGGCCCGCTCCTCCAGACAGACATGGAGACAGACAAACTGACTCTGTGTTTGTTTGTGCATTTCAGCTTGTTTGTTTCTCTGTGTGTGTGTGTGTGTGTGTATGGGCTCTAAATGGCAGCGGTAGAGTAGAGATTAGAGAGTAGAGTCTCAGCAGGAGAAGCTGCAGGAAGGACAGGAAGGCTAGAGTGCAGTGGGGTGCCATAGAGATGGTGCAGAGACCGGACTACTTTCTCACCAAGCAGGAAGTGAGCAGTCACTCACAGCACACCTAGATGGGATCCAGTCAGACGAGAGTGTGTGCATGTACGTGTGTGTACTTGTTAAGAGCGTATGCACAATAGGGGCGACAGCAGTGCTACTAGTACTGACACTCACTGGCTGAGAAGAATAATAATAATTTTTTTGATTGTTGTTGTAATGTTGGGGGTCAGTGGAACCAGAAGCTGTGTTTTTGTCGCCTCACTTGGCAGCACAGGTTGTCTTCCCACACTGATTCCACTGGATTGCACAACCATCTCTTTAATGTCTGAAAAGCTTTTTCCTGTGACGGGCAGTGACAAGCCACTCAGGAATGCCTTCCTGTTAGCTGGCTACTGTGTGGTAAAGATGGCTTCTCCATTATTTGACTAAATTGTCTTTGATTCTGCCAGACAGACAGACAGACAGACCGACCGACGGACAGACAGACAGACAGCCCAGCAGCCGTGGCCTCAGGGATTATTACATGGAAATCAGAGAGAGGGAAAGATGTCGGCCAAAATACAGAAGGAGACGCACAGATTTTCCTTTTTTTGTTGGGTGATCTGAGCGGCTTTTAAGGGAATAAATAACTTCTTTGTATGCTGTTAACTCTCTTTTGTAGCCCTTAAAACTTTTTAAAAGATGCTCGTCCGCCGTGTCTCCCGTTTCAAGATGCCCATGCTGGTCGGTTCTGGTGCAGACCACTGGGGGCACGTCGTGCGATGATGCTGTTTTAGTGTGTTCCAGAAGACTGAGCCAATGAACAATGAACTTTAGGAGTTGGCGCCCATTCTTGAGGTTCCCTGGATGTCCTTTTACTGATGCTCAATTTGTGTGTCTGACCAAAAGTTTGGGGTTTGGTGGGGGTGAGGGATGGGGATCGAGGTTGTTTAACTGGATGTCTGTGAATGAGTGCAAGCATGTGTGGGCATGTGTGTCTGTGTGTGTCTGTCTGTCTATCTGTGTGTGTGTGTGTGTGTGTGTGTGTGTATGTATGTGTGTGTGTGTGTGTGTGCTTGTGCGCCTGTGTATGTATAGGTGTGTGTACGCATGCATGCTCTGTGCACTTGGTTGCCACCCAGTACCTCCGTCCATCAGCAAAAGTCTTTACAGTCTGCTGACACTCTTTCATCTCTCTCTCTCCCTATTTGTCTCTTTCTTTATTCATCCCTTTGCTTTGTACTTTGCTGTTTGTATTTTTCTATCTGTCGGTCTTCTCTGGTTATCCCTCTCTCGTCCTATGATTCGCTCTCACTTCCCCCCTCTCTCTCTCAAACGCACGCACACACAAACACACACACACTCTTTCTTTCTCATTATCTGCTGCTGTCTTTTCCTTCACTCTAACTCTGCGAGTGTCTTTTGATCTGTCTGAACATGGGTCCAGCAGAGACAAGACTACCCGTGTTTTTGGGGCTGATTCTGTCTCTCCCCTTCACTCACTCGCTTCATCTGCCCTGCTGTCTGTGTCTGCCATCTCTCTCTCTCTCTCTCTCTCTCTCTCTCTCTCTCTCTCTCTCTCTCTCTCTCTCTCTCTCTCTCTCCCTCCTTCCCTCCTTCTTCTTTTAAGGCATATTGTCTGGGTGTGGTGGACAGTGAAGTCCTCAGTCAGTTTCTTGTAAATGCTTTTGTTTGTTGTGGTTGAGTTCGGTTTTGCCAGGGGCAACTCAATGAAAGCCGTGTGGGTCCCTTTTTTTCCTTTTCTCACTCTCTGCCTCCTTCTGTCTCTTCCACTCTCTCCCCCCTCCTCTCTCTCTCTCTCTCTCTCTCTCTCTCTCTCTCTCTCTCTCTCTCTCTCTCTCACATTTCTCCCTGTCACACTCTCTCTTATATAGTTCCTGTAGCATAGCGCTGCTGAACAGAACAGCGTTCGCCCATGTTTTGCAACTCTTTGCATCTCAAACGCAATCTCCTCCAGCCTCAGGGAAGAAAACAAGCCATGTTTCCCACTAAAGGGTGTGTGTGTGTGTGTGTGTGTGTGTGTGTGTGAGAGAGAGAGAGAGAGAGAGAGAGTGTGTGAGTTTGTATGGGGGGGAAGAGGAGGAGGTGACTGGGTGGTTGGATTGGGTGGACTGACTGACTTCTTTCTCTCAAATTTTTTTCCCCTCCTCTCTTTCCAGAAACAGATTGCACAACCAGCAGTGCAAATGTACACAGCAGTAAAGAGTGCTGGAGAGGGCTGCTGCTGCTGCTGCTGCACCTAATTGTCGTAAAGATAGAAACGGGACTGGACTGGTTTGGGGCTCCTGAGATTTCTTTCCTCTCTCTCTGCGTGCCTTTTGGTCCTCTGTTGGGCTGCGTGTGTTGCTATGCATTTGGTCGAGCAAGCACACACACACACACACACCTGTCTGCGGTCTGGTGTTGCTTACAGTGCAGTCAGGACTGGAGGTCATGTTGATTGTGTGTGTGTGTGTGTGTGTGTGTGTGTGTGTGTGTGTGTGTGTGTGTGTGTGTGTGTGTGTGTGTGTGTGTGTGTGAGAGACAAAGACAGGTACAGAGAGGCTCCATGTATCCATCCTAAGGCCTAGCCTAAGCCCTGAACCCTCAAAGCCTTCACAAACATGAGTCAACTTCAGCCTTGGCTGATTCATGTCAGTTTAGTCTGAGGGTTCAGTGCTCATTGGGGATTATACAAGTGTGTGTGTGTGTGCGTGTGTGTGTGTGTGTGCGTGTGTGTGTGTGTGTGTGTGTGTGTGTGTGTGTGTGTGTGTGTGTGTGTGTGTGTGTGTGAGCAAACATGCGAGGAGGGGAAGTGTTGTAACTGGGTGTCAGGCTTGTGATTGTGTTTGTTATGAAGACATGAGAGATGTTTACTCTTTCACTTGTCAGATGCAGTTCAGGTCATGGCACTGGGTCATTTGTTCAGGTTGCAGAGGCATGCATTCAGATGAAGCAAATGAGTTGTGTGTGTGTGCGTGTGTGTGTGTGTGTGTGTGTGTGTGTGTGTGTGTGTGTGTGTGTGTGTGCGCTCGCGTGCATATTTTGTCCATTCCCTTATGTTTTGGTCTCTCCCAGTTTTCTTACTGTTGGTCTATAATCACTTCTGACTTTTAAGTTAACAGTAGGCCTAAATGACTGAACCTGAGAATTTTCTCTCACACACACACACACACACACACACACACACACACACACACACACACACACACACACGACTCTGAATATACTCAGGCCTATTGTTCCATGTTGCTGTGCACACAAAGAATCACTCCCTGGCGCTTCATACCACTGTCTAGTCATACAGACACACACACACACACATGCGCTTACTCCATCTCTCGCACACACTGGCCATTTGTGCTTAGCCAAACTGTGGAATGCACTGCCATCAGTGTTAGTGTGTCTAGGATTCTCTGTGTATGTGTTGCATTTGGTGTATCTGTACTGTGTGTGTGTGTGTGTGTGTGTCTGTGTGTGTGTGTGTGTGAGTGTGTGCACTTTGGAGTGTTTGTGTGGTTTGGCTGTATTCAATGCTAAGGATCAGGCCTGGCACCCACTGGCACCATGTCTGCTCCACCTGTCCATGCCCGTCCGGCGCCTGAGCCCGTCCAGTGGTCCGTCTGTCCGCCCTCTCTGGGCACAACCAGCAGATGCCCCCACCGGCCCTCTCAGTGCCACACACACACACACACACACACACACACGTCTGCCTGCCTGCCTGCACTCCAGCCTCACCCAATCCCAACGCAGGAATGCTCCACATTTGAATTGTTTCTGCACTCACTCCCACACACCCCTCTCCACGGCCACAGCAGACAGACACAGCAGACAGACAGCAGGGCAAACACATAGAGAGAGACGGATTTTATTTACCTGAAGGAAAGTAAGGAGGAGAGAGTCCAGTTTTCTACCACAGAAATGGTCACAACGGGACAGCCCACTGTCAGTTTTGGCCATCATGGCTTGATACATTTTCATGGGCTGCCAGTCCCACCTTAACTGCCATTAATTGGCTTCACAGTTGGCTGGTTCATGCTAGTTTAGTCTTTTGAAGGATTAAACCTTCAAACTACTTTTTAGTCGTCAATCTCTGTCAATAAACAGACATGCCCCTCTTCGACACGGTATCAAACAGATGGCCGATACCTCCCCAAACTATCCGCTGACTGTATTGCCATCAAACACCAATTAGCCTAGCGTACTTTTAGCCATATGCAGCGGGGCTGTGGGAAGTGTTAGTGTGCCTTTAAGGTAGCTAGTCTGCTAGTTTTACACCAGAGCTCCTCAGAGATCAGCTGTCCATCCTGCTGGAGTGCTTAGAGAGATAGTGGCCCTACATGAGTGCCTGGTGCTCTGCCTTGACTCAACCTCTCCAAACCACCACCCCCTCCAGCCCTGAGCCCCCCCCCCCCCCCCTCCCTCTCCCTGTGCCAGAGCTGCATGGATCTGTCGTAGTAAGCAGACCATGCCCACGTGCTGAGAGATGAGATGGAATGGATCCCCATCAATGGTGTCCCTTGGTGCATTATGGGGTATGCAGAGTGTGTGTGTGTGTGTGTGTGTGTGTGTGTAGGGGGTTTACTTTGCTCACGTGCTCACGTGACTTGGCTGCCATTTGTCTTTTGGTTGGCCTCAAGGTGGGGGGAGTAATCCTCCTAGCAGCTGCTGAAAGCATTTCCGCTGGAGGCTTTTCCCCCTGCAGCCCAGCACAGAGCGCTATGCTATGCTATGCTATGCTACGCTATGGAGGAGCGGCCGGCGCTGCAGCACTGCACCCAGGCGAGCTCTCCCGTGGTAACACAAACGACATAGAACCACAGGAATCAAGGAATGAGAGGGGAAGGGTGGGGGCGCAGGGATGGGTGGAGGAAGGGAGACTGTGTGTGTGTGTGTGTGTGTGTATGAAGGGGGGTGGGGGTAGAGAGGTGTGTGTGTGTGTGAGTACAGGAGAGAAAGACAGAAAGTTTCAATGGCTGAGAAGTCGTGAGAGTTAGAGTATGCAGCAGTGTGTGTGTGTGTGTGTGTGTGTGTGTGTGTGTGTGTGTGTGTGTGTGTGTGTGTGTGTTGGAGAGAGTGTGAAAGAAAAGGAATGAAACCTCCTGAGCCTCTGTGCTCAGTGGACTGTGGAGTGGACTGGCACAGGGGTGTGTGTGTGTGTGTGTGTGTGTGTGTGTGTGTGTGTGTGTGTGTGTGTGTGTGTGTGTGTGTGTGTGTGTGGAGCAGCAGTAGCTGTGTGAAGAGGGGAGTTAGACAGACAGGGGGATTGGAGCCCAGCGCTAACCTGCATGCTATGCCACCCTAAAGAGCGTGATGACACGCTGTAAA
This sequence comes from Sardinella longiceps, assembly GCA_027497455.2. NCBI lineage: Eukaryota > Metazoa > Chordata > Actinopteri > Clupeiformes > Clupeidae > Sardinella > Sardinella longiceps. The sequence continues at coordinate 2,248,188 of JAODXP020000025.1, forward strand.
CGGGCCCGGTAAGCCAGTAAAGGGGTGAGATTTGTGTGCCGAGCAGCATGCATATGTTCCCTCTCCCCCTATCCCCCAGAACACCCCCCCCCCCGGTCACACACACACACACACACACACACACCCAACGCCCACCCTGGCCCAGCTAGCTTGGCCCTTAGCTGAAGGCCACACACATGCAAGCATGCACGTGCATACATGCACGCACGCACACACCGTTGCATCCAGTACAGTTTGGTGAACAGACACACTCACACGATAGAGTGCAGACACACTTACTCACTACCCGCCTGCCCACCATTCTTCGCCCAGAAGGGAAAGAGTTCAGAGATTTTCCATCTTTGACCTCGCTCTTCTCTGCCCTGCAAAGAATGGAGAAGAGGAAATTGGGGTGTGATTGCTTTTCTCTCTCTCTCTCTAGCTCTCTCTCTCTCTCTCTCTCTCTCTCTCACTCACTCTCTCTCCCACTCTGTGCCAGTTTCTCTCTGTTCCTCGTTGCATGTCAGTTTTTGTTTTGACATTCCAAGAGGTGTGTGACTTCCTCTGGAAGGTGTGGCTGTGGTAGGCAATTGACATGGAAGCTATGCTTGGTATGTGTGGCTTTTTGACATGTTGAGAGTTCCCAAGGCCCGATCATGAGAGTCTCTCTCTCTCTTTCCTGTCCCCCTCTCTCCCTCTCTCTCTCTCTCTCTCTCTCTCTCTCTCTCGCTCTCTCTCTCTCTCTCTCTCTCTCGCTCTCCCTCCCTCTCCCTCCCTCTCTCTCTCTCTCTGTGTCCCTGCGTTATTATTATATCTTCCAGCTTCTGTGATGTGTGCTCGTCAGATCAGAAGGCCTTTTGTTTGCTGTGCTGTTGCGCCATCCATCTAGGCTAATCTCTTATCAGATGTGCTATGTTCTGTCCACAGAAGAGACCAAACATCAGCCTGAACTCTCACCCATGCTACCTACTAGGTGCTACACTAGGCTTTGTGTCCAGTCGTGCTGTGTTACGCAGTCCCCAAATAAGCTTCCCGCTCAGCCAGCGTAAGAAGGTATGCAGAGAACAAGCGCTCCCCTTTAGACCTGGAAGTGCTTCCACAGGGGTCATCTCTGCAGCAACCCGGCCAACAAACAGTGCGTGTATTGGCCAACGGTGTTCCAGTCCAGCAGGCTGTTGCCAGGCGCAGAGCCCGTCAGTGCTCCCTCTCTATTGGAAAAATCTGTGAGCTCTCCACTCCCACCAGGTTCTGCACTCGTTGTTCTCTTCCTGACCGGTTCTTTTCAAGACACTCCCCATGGCCTGGTGTCCTCTGTCACTCACAGGTTGTTCTTCACCCGTCGGACTTGTCCTCCACCAGTGTTGTAGTCAAGTCACTAAAACTCGAGTCCAAGTCACTCAAGTCCCCAGTGTTCGAGTCCAAGTCGAGTCCGAGTCATTAAGAAAAAATCCAGTCGAGTCTCTGCACATTCTTGCATTCTGATTATGGTTTATCTATCTGATTATGGTTCAATTCAAGTCTGACTCTGAGTCTGACTCTGATCAGTATAAACACAAGTCCGAGTTCAAGTCCGAGTCAAGTCACATGTCTGTCTAATTCAGGAGCAAATCGGACTTCTATCCGAGTCCTGGACTCAAGTACTACAAGCCTGTCCTCCACTCTACCCATAGTTGCACAGATGGAGGCCCTGGTGGTGCTTTGTTTCTCCCTTCAGCTGGTACTATGAAATGAACTGAGACTGGGAAGAGACCAGAGTGAGTGAGGAAAGTAGATACAGAGAGGGCGAGATATGTGGTGTTGTGATTCTACTCTTTAGTCTAGTGTCCAGCTGGAAAAGTAGGGCCCATGGACACCCATGCATCCTCTAATGATGGGATGATCAGAAGACCCTTGTGTGCGCTTGATAGGGTTGTGCGATATGTTATCGTCTGCGGTATATCGGGAAAAAGAATTTCCACGATGAGAATTTTGTCATATCGGCAAAAACGATAGACTAAGTCAGAAAATGTTTTGTTAGTGTCTAATGAAGCTTAGGAGAAACGGCCTATGCATATGCAACGCGCTCACTCGCAGCCTCACCAAGCTCCGCCCATGCCTTCAGCACAAGCTGTTTGAGTGCAGCTATGGAAGTAGCTGGCGTAGCCTAACCTAAAGCCTATTCCAATTCAGAGTGAAGATTTAAGACAACCGCAGCGGTGTGAATCAAAGTTTTCATGTAGTTGCAAGAAGTTTCAAGCCGCTAAACATTTAACATGTCAAATTACAGTTTCAAGGTTTCATGCCGCGATGTCAGGGCAGCATCAACAAGGGCAGGCAAACTTTGGTCAGTGGAGAGATGGAGCGAAGTAGAGTCGTTGCATAGACTGGTGTATGCGCATGTTGAACACGTTTTCTTTCTCTTCACAAATAGCCTACGTTACTGTTTGAGTGCAGCTATGGAAGTAGCTGACGTAGCTTAACCTAAAGCCTATTCAAATTCAGACCGAAGATTTAAGACAACATGAGAGAACTGCAGCGGTGTGAATCAAAGTTTTCATGTAGTTGCAAGTAGTTTCAAACATTCAACATGTCAAATCACAGTTTCAAGGTTTCTTGCGGCGATGTCATGGCAGCATCAACAAGGGCAGGCAAACTTTGATCAGTGGAGAGATGGAGCGAACTGAAGTTGCATAGACTGGTGTATGCGCACTGTCATGCATAGCCTATTGAACACGCTTTTTTTTTCTCTTCACAAATACGTTACTCACAGAAGGTCTACAGTCTATGATACGCGTGAAGAATTGCTTATTCTTTCTCCGTTTCTGTTACGGACATGTTAATTATCTGAGCGCAAATGGAAGCACAAATAAACTAGACGCAATCTGACACAATGCTGACCTAGCGATCTAAAAGGGGTGGTTGGTTCTGGCACTTTGGAAATTATTTTCTATGTCAACTGTAGGCTCTCGTCTGTGACAACATTGCTGCTAATATTCTATTATGTTGAAAACCGCCCTGTACAAAAAATCACATCGGTCTATCTGCTGCTTGCGTTGTAAACGCGTCTTACATGCATTACCATGGACAATTTATGAAGTGAGTTTGGGAGAGGCGTGGTCACTCACTCACGCAGTGGCACAATTGTCAGGTTTAGGATCATAATTTTATATTTCCTACACAAACAACTCTGTCAGGTGAATATTTATAGGCAGCAATTACTTTACAATTGATTAGGCTACCTGTACAACATTTTCAAGAAGTGTCTTTCTAAACCTTGAGAACGCAACATTTAAAACCCAAGCATTTTCAAGGGTTTCAGGCACCTGTATGAACCCTGTGTTAAATTGTAGGCCTAATATACTTTTTATCGTCAGTTATCGTTATCGTGATAAAAAACAGAAAATATCGTGATATACTTTTAAGGCCATATCGCCCAACCCTAGCGCTTGAGGACCGAGGATGATTCTGGTCTCCGCGCTACACAGTGGTTGTTACTGCTCTGCAAGGACACACTCTGGGCACATTGAAAGTATAAGTGGTACAGTATTTCTGACTGTTGTGCAGTAGGAAAAGATGATACAAATGGTATCCTATGGCCTAGTCTGTGTGATTTAATGCTAGTGGCGGACTGCACTGTCATAAATGCATTAGAATCATTAATTTAGTAGTTGTAAAAACAGAAGAGCAAGGTCTAGAGTGAAAGTCTCTGTTAGCAGTGTTGGCCATGCGTGGTCTATTCATCATTTCAAACAAATAAGCAAAGCTGTAAGATAATGGCCTTGTAATTAGAGTGTGTACGGACTAAAGTCTTAGATCTTATCTAGGAGCACAACAAGATTGCATGAAAGTCTGTGAGTGAAATAGTAAGTGACCTGGACTCATTTGTCTTTGGTCTATCCATACTCCATGCTGCTGTAGTGTGTGCACTCTGAGGGTCCTACCTGTAATAGCTTTCTCCACAGGCTCCTAATGCAACAGGATAAGCACTGCCTGTCACACACAACGCTTCCTACAAGCATATTGATTCATCGACTATTCACAAGTGATTTTTCTCCCCTCCTTGTCATCTCTGGGCTCACCCGCAGTCTTTTTTTTATTAAAACAAAAACCTCTTGGCAGAGACTAAACTTAATGATTAGTGGTTTTGGATGCAGTTAAGTCCCCCCCACCACCCCCTTCCTCTCGTTAATGCTTCTATTTAAAGCCTGGGCCTGTGGTCTTGACATATAATGCCCTTAGAGGGGGGCGGGAGACGGGCACCTGAGGGGTGTGGGGCTTCTTAAGGGGGTGTCGTGGAGGGGCTGGGGTGGGGTGGGGTGGGGGCAGTAGTCTTTGCCCCATGGTGGGTGAGAGGTTACGAAACCCGAGCTGTTTAACCGCAGCTCCACGTTGAGCTCCGGTTCCAGGCCTCCAGAAGTACCTGGGCTTTAAAACAAAAGTATCTCCCAGTGAGAGAGCAGACCTGCGGAGCAGCCATTGAAGCCACCATGCAACGGTGTGCTGGTGTTTCTGATTACACCTTTTTATGGCTTTTTCTCTCCTCTTTCCCAGTGTTGATTCACAAACAAACCCCAGCTTTCACCACAAAAAATGCACCTATTTATGGAGCTCTGCAATACTATGCTGACAATGCAAGACAAATATCAGATTTATTCTTACAGTGTCATACATTTCACTTTATAATCGGTTTGGTTTTACGTTCCTATTGCTTTTCCTATGAAATCTGTATTGTTATTCCTCTCCAATGCTCTTTCCTAAGAGTTTGAGTCATTGGTCTGAAAGCACACAGGCTCCCTCTGGGTCCTCAGACATACGGGAAGCCATTGATGTACTCCCCTCTTCCCGCTTTTCCCCTAATCACAGTCACAGCCCAGTCTAAACCAGCACTGGGAAACGGAAGGGGGAGAGGTAGACAGTCCACTTCAGCATCTGTGAGTTTGTGTGCCTGTGTGTGTGTGTGTGTGTGTGTGTGTGTGTGTGTGTGTGTGTGTGTGTGTGTGTGTGTGTGTGTGTGTTTGGGCCTCACCAGCTGGTGGAACTTTGCAGAGATAATGACCTGGGAGGTAGAATTACAGCGCTAGCAGCATCTTTAACGGGGCTTTTGTCTCTAAATGTCTCCCTCATGTCCCTCCACCAGTCCTGCACCCATTCTGCTGCCTCTATCCCTCTCATCCCCTGCCTGCCTGCCTGCCCTGCCCAGCCCTGCCAAACACTCTCGCCCCAAAGCCATTGGCCAGGCATACACAGAGAAACCAGAGTTATTCCATCTCAGATTGGGTTCTAAAAGAAACATATTTTTAGGGAAAGCCTGTTTTTTGGGGGTCTCGAAATAGATGTTTGATAGGCTTTAGTGGAGGCATTTATTGCAATATGAGTTCTTTTTATATCAAGTCTGGAAATAAACAAAGCAGTCTGAGAGGCTTACTCATGCATTTTTATAGGAGAGGGAGAAATGTAAATCAGACATCTGCACGGGAAAGGCATATGATTTCTCGGTGTGTTTCTCATGCTCCCGTCTGGTCTTTGGGCTTGTTGGTTTGGCGTGTGTTTATTTATGCTATTATTATAAATTCTTAAACTTTAAGAAAGTACAGCGGAGAAGAAGGAAACATCTGAAGATGGTGCAAGGGACACACTTGCCCTTTAAAATCTGAATCTCTCAGATGAAGTGCAGTTAGTGTACCGCTGAAGTAAATCTCTGACCCGCCTCCCGTTTCTGCCATTCAGCAGCTTATGTTGCTTTTGATTGGCTGCCAAGAGGGGAGGTGGTCTTTAATTTCCAAGTAACGCAGGCCATTGGTTGCTTTTTCGCTGGAGCTCTCTGTAGCCACCTCAAGCCGGCTATATTTATGACTGCGTTGGCACGGGGCTTTGGAAATAGCGCTGCTGGTGTTAAATGTTAATTTCATTTTTCTCTCTCTATTAGCTGTAATGTGGACCAGATGCATCCTGTTGACTGGCTTGTGTTTGTAGATGGAGCGCAGTGGGCTTGTTTACTCTCTGCAAGTGGATGCACCCCGGCTTGAGCTGTGGGCCCTGCGGTGCAGCTCCTTCGTACTCATGTGTTCATCTTTGCCCTGGCGAAAGGCACATATTGCCTTGTAGCCTACAAGTAGCCTTGTAAGCTACAAGTTTGCAAGCACAACAGTTTTTCTACAGAACTAGAGATTTGGGTTGTTTTCCTAAACCCACAGTGGGGGTCTGTATCATTTTGGGAAATATAGTCACCTACTGTAAAATGCATGACTTTTACTTTTGGGTTAGTTTTACTGGTGGGATTTATCAATGTTTTGATTTAAAAACTCTCCTGGGTTTTTCAATTAATGATTTTTTGGTCCCAGATATCTAGGTTGGTACTCTGACCTGAGATTGAGATGTTCCCTCTCCCAGATCTCTTGTGGTATAAGGCCTCATTCAGACCGCAGGCGCTCCACCGCTTGCCAGGTAGTCTGCCTGGACCTTACTAGTGGCCAGTGCTTTCTAGGAAACTCCTGTGTGTGCTTCAGTTTAATGTGGACTGACCTTTTCCAACTTGGGCCATGTGAGGAGTGTGTTCACACACACACACACACACACACACACACACACACACACACACACACACACACAGAGAGAGAGAGAGAGAGAGAGAGAGAGAGAGAGAGAGAGAGAGAGAGACTCACTCACACTTTTGTTGTCCTTTGTCTGGTCATGGGTGCTGGCCCCGTGAGCTGGCAGTCTCCAGAGTGCTGGCATTGCTGTTGTGACTCTCTGTTACTCTGCCTGGAGACAGTCCCACCCAGCTGCACAGGCAGGCAGAAATGTGGCCTGTCTGCCATACACAGCAGGCCCACTGCTCCACTGCTCCCAGTCCCAGCCTTCTGATTGGGCCTCATACAGCCATATGGACAGACAG
>JAODXP020000025.1:2257540-2270040 GCA_027497455.2 Sardinella longiceps
GCAGGATTGGATTCTTTTTTTCCCCCCTTCTTCTTAACAATGTATTCTCAGATGTTGTTATTGTTGGGAGATTGGTGCCAAAAAGGCCTCTGAGAAGGGGAGGGGGAGAGAGAGTGAGACGATAGAAGTCTCACCACTCGTCTCAGCCCTCTGAAGTCGTCTCATTGTTTTCCCCCAGTGGTGGTTTTCGAAGCATCTCAGTGACATTTATGTGGTGCAAAAGCACTTTGATTCAGTGAGAATCTTCCAGAGGTACTTGACTGTGTAAATATTGTTTTGTGTGATAAGGCCGGATGCCTTTGCTCAACTTTCCATGCGAGTCGGAGCTTTTTGCAAACCTCACCAAATACTTGCTTCATGGCTATATGAAAGAAGAATGGCTCCAATGTGCTGTGGGCAGGTCGGATTTTCCTTGTTTTTGCCAGGCATGGTGTGTGTTTTTGAGTGTGTGTGTTTGTGTGTTTGAGGGGAGAGGAAAGAAAGAGAGAGGGAGAGAGATTGTGTGCTTGTGCACATGTGTCCTTTTCTGTGTATGTGTGCGCATGTTTGTGGGAGGTAAAAGAGGGAAGAGACTGTGTGTGTGTGTGTGTGTGTGTGTGTGTGTGTGTGTGTGTGTGTGTGTGTTTGTGTATTACTGTGTGTTTTTCTGGGGGCCAGTGAGCACCACAGTGCATTCCTTTTTCCTGGATTAGTCCTAAGCATGTTTCCATCCTAGCTGCAATCTGAGGTACACCACTCCAGAGCTCTGAGCTGAGCTACTGAAGGTGGTCTGCACCACAACTCTGCAGAACTGGACACTCTGGTGAATACTTTCACCATGAAGTTATATATACAGTAAGTCAGATTGCATTCTAATGAAGCAGTGATGGTTGGATTCAAACTTGCGCCTTTTATTGATAGTTCAAGCCTTTGTATTTCAACTTGGGCCTATTGGGTGAATTCAAGTTGTCCACTACATAATACCATAATGAAATCCCCCTTTTGGCATCAATCCACTTGCACAGGTTAAAGGGTGGAAAGGAGGAAGGCTAATGAGGAAGCTTGTGCTCCACCAGAGGCTGTGGCGTGGCTCCTATTGTCAGTTTGGCCAGAGACACAGACTCTCAGGTGCAGCTGTGCTCTACTTGGGATTAGACCAACAATTTCCTGCTGGAGGGACTGGAGCCCAGTATGCCTGGGCCAGTACGTGGAGGGGCACTTTTAACTGGGCTGCCCTGTTTTTGTGGCCCTTTTGTGTGAAGTACAGAGTGTGTGTGTGTGTGTGTGTGTGTGTGTGTGTGTGTGTGTGTGTGTGTGTGTGTGTGTGTGTGTGTGTGTGCCCGTGTGTTTGTTGGGCCACGTGGGACAACTGGGGTGCTTGCCAACGGGCCTCCTAACGTCCACTGCCAATTAGTGGCTTTTATTTGTTTAAGCTTTGCAGGTCTGCGAAGCGGTTACACATTCCACACAGCGAGGCAGCCGCTGTGCCTGGCGCTACACTGGGAGCTCTGTGAGCAGCAGGGGGACTGCCCAGTGTAGCCTCATCCCCAGAGACACCCCTCACAAGGATCGACCTTACAACCCGGCCCATCTTGCCAGCAGAGAGAACTGTGGTTTGGAAAATGGAAGTGGTGGTTATATTGATTGATCTTGAACGGTACCCCAGAGCGAGTGCCCGGTGGCAGTCAGGAACTAGGATGCAGAGTCTCATGAGGAGGCTGCCGTCGTCTACTGCTCATGGGTTTTCTTAAACCCAAAGTCCTGAGGAATGGAAGGAAGAAGAGGAGTAGAAGAAAATTATGAATGTTGTAGGAAAAACTAAAAGGAAGAGACTTCATGGAGGTGTTGAGCCAAGGGGCCAATATGCCAAAAACCTGAGTCTGTAAAGTCTGCTTTCTGGGACTGGAAGAAGATTAACAGGAGGTCAGGAGTTCACTGATATTTGTGGGAACAAGGTTATGCAAGGCTAGTAAGGTGAGAAGCAGAGATATGAACTTTATGCAGGACAGGACCTGTTGCCTGCATAGCGAAGAAAGGATATCTACACTTAAGCTGCAGAGTTCTGAACAAGTCTTTTTTCTAGGGAACCAAAAGACGGAACAATGAACAGGGAGTTTCAGTGATCAGTACAGTAATGAGGCTGTGGACCAAGGCTTGTGTATCATGGCTTGTCTGGAATGAATGAAGAGGAGCGGTGATAAGGAAGTGACTGAACACAATCTTGGTAGGGAGTTTAATTTTGTTATGCATATCAAATTGTTGGTTGTATACCTACTTACCGAAAATTGGTTGATTTATAAAGTAATGATAGAGCAGTGGTAATATCACAGGTTGACAATCTTTTTTGTGTTCTTGGTCTGTCTTGAACCTTTAAGTCCTAACCCTAAGCAGTCATCAGTCATCTTGTTGAAGATAGGAAGAAAAGCTGTGAGGTTGATGATGCGCTGTCAGAGAGTTCATCGTGGGAATACTCCAATGCCTGCGGTGACTGTAAATGTTTATGACCTCACAGCAGTGTTACCCGAATCAGCAGTGTTGAGTCTGGTCCGCTTTTTGGACTCCCTTGGAGTCCCTTCTGCCTCAAGGCTGCCCTTACCTTCTTGTCTGATGAGTGGCTCGACATGTTTTGCATGGTTTGCATTACTGATTTAAAATCCTTGTGACTATGCCCATTACTCAAACCTCTTTGCAAATAAATAATCTCCGAATTGGTGGGGGTCTCCTGCAGCGAACACACATCAGTCCCTATAGAAAGGGTCCCAGCAAAGCTAAAATAAAGAGTCTCTTGCATACTTTACTTGAGAACTTTGGATTTCGACCCCTTTGTGAAGCGTTTAACCACTGCACCCCAGAGCACTGTTGGTGGTCATACATCTGTGCATCCAAGAAGTGCTTGGTTCACTGTTTTGGACCGCACAGTCATGGATGGGGGGGTGGTGTTCATTGGTTGGAGGGCTGGTGTGGGTGGGCTGCATCTTCAGTCTGAAAGGGGCCTCAGGTTCTCCCGCAGATTGGAGGGGGAAGGCTGGGGGCCAAGGCCGAAGGGAGAGGGATGGGGTGGGGTGGGGGATGGGTCATGTAGCTCAGGGCATGAGATCCCCCCCAATGCAGATACAATTACACCTCAGGACCTGCAAGCCTCGAAGCGCTCGCTTAACTCGAGCTGCGAATTTTACTGCGGCCGCCACTCCACGCACGCGGAAAATCTGACTTTAGCGAGCCCTGACCGCATTTAAAAGTGCACAGATTTACAGGCTGGGTAAATGCTCATTGATTGCCGGCATTTAAAAATGTCCTCCAAAAATATAGGCTGAGTAAATGTTAGCGAGCCAGGGAGCCAGTCGGTGAGTCGGCCGTCAGTGAGTCGTCCCCAGGCACGTTGTGCAGCGGGAGCATTCTGGGTGACAGTGCACCTTGCAGAGGGAAGGGAGGCCTACCACAGCAGGCTGCTCTGCTTGCTACATCTTTTCTCTGGGAGGCTGTGAGTCATGCAGTCCCTTTTCCCGCAAACTGGATCAGGGGGATTTTTGTGTGTGTGTGTGTGTGTGTGTGTGTGTGTGTGTGTGTGTGTGTGTGTGTGTGTGTGTGTGTGTGTGTGTGTGTGTGTGTGTGTGTGTGTGTGTTGACTGAATGAGTCCATTCATACGTTCTGTTTTGGAGCAGTGGGTCAATGCAACGGTTTCAGGAATAACAGCAGTGAGAAGCAATTGGCTCTTTGTTTTCAAACTCTGTCTCCCTTTCTCTGTCTCTCTCTTACACTTCTCTCTCTCTCTTTCTTTCTATCTCCCTCTCTTCTCTCTCCCTCCCTCCCTCCTTCCACACTCTCTCACACTTGTTGTCTCCCTCATGATTCGGCTTGCTCTTTTGAAAGCTTTTTTAAGTTCCACCTCCGCCCCTAGGGCCTGAGTCAGACCCCTTTAGAGGCAGCCCTAAATTGCTACCTCTGCACTCTGGAGCAGGAGGCTTGTGGCTGGGAAGGGGGGTTGGGTGGGGGGTTTGTGCCTGGACTTTTGGAGAGAGTTCGCTCACCTTCGCGCTGGGGGCAACTATGTGCAGCCCGAGCGCGTGAAGTTGATTATGAGTGGCGGTCCGAGCGTTTGTAACCCTCCCCTGGATGGCGTGCAGCGTAGTTCCTGAGCGGAGACCTGAGGTTTGTTGCTTGTCTCTGTTTGTCTCCTGTCTGGATCGCTGCCAGACAGGGTTCCTTTTTCCTCTGGAATCCTTGACTGCTCTCCCCTTGTGTGGGAGCCTGTCTTCTGTCCTCTCCGCCTCCTCTCCTCGTGTCCTCTCCTGTTTCCTCTATGCTTCTCAGGCCTGAAAAAAAGCCTCTTTTTTCTTCTGCTCTCAGTTGAACCATATGAGAACCTTTAACCTTTACCCTAGCTCTCTGGATAGAGAAGTTGGTTGAAATAGATTAGAGACATGCAACAGAAAGAAAGTAATATATATATAGTTAATGGACCCATTAAAGATGTTTAACGTCTATTGTTATAGAGAAGAAAAAAAAACAAGTTTGATCCTTATTCGTATTATGTGCTATTTGAGTCAAATACAGAAAATGCAGAAATGTCCCTCTTACTTACAAAGACTGAGGGCAAATAGCTGTGTGTGTGTGTGTGTGTGTGTGTGTGTGTGTGTGTGTGTGTGTGTGTGTGTGTGTGTGTGTGTGTGTGTGTGTGTGTGTGTGTAACTGGAGATTTCAGACAAACTGTTTTCCTCTGCTTTGCATTTGGAGTAGCTCCATGTGCTTGTTGCTTTGGACCTGGTTGGTGCTTGACAAACTGCTGGGGGATTTCAAGCATTTCACCACGTAGTGCAGTGGTGGTTCAGCCCAAGCTGGTGATTGTTAAAGTATTTATGACACGACTTGGATGTCCTGCTCTCTGCACGCTGTTAAAAATACTTAAAATCTGGGGTAATTGCTGTTATTACAAGCTAAACTGCAGCTTGACTTATTGATTTAAGCTCGGGGTCCAGCTATTGTTTGTATTTCTGAAGATCTAGCCTATTTATTAGCCGAGTATAAACGAAATGTCTTTTTTTTCTGAAGATATCTATGAGCATCTTGAGGAGGACTTGTAGTGCTCAGTCTTGATGGTGCAGTCTTAAGTATTTAATGGACTGTATTTAGTGTATTAATAAGATGTGAGTGTGGAGCTGTAGTCCTTGACTGAGTGTTTGGCAGCATCGGTGCTGTTGGCTCCCTCTTCTGCCAGTAGCAGCATGTGGCTCTGGGGTCCAGCCTGTGTCTGTGTCTGGGTGTCTGTGTGTGTGTGTGTGTGTGTCTGTCTGTGTGTCTGTGTGTGTGTGTCTGTCTGTGTGTCTGTGTCTGTGCCCAAGCCCCAGGGCCGCTTTTATGAACTTTATTTACGCCTCCTCAGCTATGACATGACACATGCTTGTGGCTCCGATAAGAAATAGCAGCTCCCTGCTTGTCATCTCCTGGCTGCGTCTGGGCCGTGACCCACTCCCACTTGCAGACTTGCCGTCTTTGTTTTAGTGCTCTCGGTCTCTCTCTCTCTCTCTCTCTCTCTCTCTCTCTCTCTCAGTCGCTCTCTCGGTCTTGCTTGCACAGATTTAGACCTTCTCTTTTTCCCCTCCCCTCCTGCTATCTGTCTCCATCATCACTCTATTTTTCATTTGCTGTCTGTTAACTCTCTCACCCTCTCTTTTTCTGCATCTCTCACCCTCTCTCCCTCCCTCCCTCCCTCCCTCCTCTTCTCTCATCCCATCTCTTATCACTAGATCATAGTGTTTGGGGCTAATGTCTTTAGGCAGGCCGTGTGTGAGTGCAGCCCAGCTGAAGCCCCCGGCTGCTGTGGGCCTGTGATGGAGCGCGCTGGTGTCAGGAGACCTTTAACTTTGAGAAGAAGCAGAAGCAGCGGCCCACTCCTTACCGCCCATGTCACTGCAGCCTGCAGGCTCCTCAGAGACTGAGAGGGAGAGGGAGGGAGAGAGAGAGAGAGAGAGGGAAAGAGAGATGTTAGATAAAGACAGAGGAGAAGGAAAGGGAAGGGATTCCTGCTGTCACCGGCTCTTTGAGTGGCACATGTCCCGACGCCTCCTTGCAGGAAGTGTGGAAAAAATAGCGCAGTTAAAAATAATAGCTGAGGGCCAGGGGATGAATGAAAGACATCTTCCGTGGGCAGCTCCCTCACTGCTATTCTCATCCCACTCTACCCGCCCCCCCTGCCTGCCCCTACCCTTACCCTTACCCTTACCCCCAGCACACAGCTACTTTATTTAGATAGACATCTATGCCATACATGCTCCAACATAACACTCCTCATTCTCTGGAGGGCCAGTGTTTATAGTGACTTTAGCGGAGGGAGAAAGTTTGACAAAGAAGACGTGTCAGAAAGCAGTGCGATGTGTGGGGCCTGGCAGGGCAGGGCAGGGCAGGGCAAACCCCTAGTCATGTTATGTGATCTACTGCACGTGCCATTTCCAAAGAGCAACCCCCAGACAATGCAGTATAGTGGCCCTGTTGGCCTGCTCAGGGCTACCCACAGCAAAGCAAAGCGTGTTTGTCTCCTGGCTCTCAGATAATCGTTTGAGTATCACGTCCCAGGATCTGTGATGCCAGTTTTGCAGCATTGGCAGTGCCATGCTGTGTGGGGTCTGCCTTGTTGCACAAGGTGTTGATCCAACAATGTGCAGCCAACTCTATCGTGTTTGGCCGAACCATGCCGTCGCTCTCTCTCTCTCTGCCACGTTGACTCCGCAGTTCAGCTTCACCGCCGCTCCTCTTCGCTTCACACAGGCTGATTTTGCAGCCTCCTTAGAAAGTGGTGGAGACGGAGATTGGCGGCCCATTGTTGTGCTGTTTGTGTGGATGGGCTTTGTGTGGCGCTGAATTGGGTCGGCGCCTCAGCGACTTTACTGAACGTCAGCGAGGCATCTGAGCTGAAATTGATTGGTTCGTTTGAAGGGCTGTAGAGCGGATGTGTCTCGGGCGCAGTGGGAACCGATGCATGTTTGCTAGCATTTCTGAGGCCATTTGTCGCTCTGTGTGTGTGTGTGTGTGTGTGTGGCTGTTGCACTGTGGGCGGGAATGTCTTGTCTGGGTCCTGGAGCGCCTCTAATGTGCGAATATTAATGTGGAGGTCCCCTGGGAAAGTGCACTGCTGTCTTCAAGACGGAGAGATTCTTTCCTCTTCTACTACAGCAGGGAGCAAGAGAGGAAGGGTGACAGACAGACGGAGAGAGGAGGAATGAAGAAGTGGAGGGAGGGAGGGCAGACAGACAGACAGAGGGAGGAAGGTCTAGGGAGAATCTTGGGAGATGATGCATGGCTCTTGAGATTTTATAGCTGGATTTGCAGAGCATTGTTTTGGAAAGTCTACAGTGGCTGTAATGAGCCCTGGAATGCTTCTGGTGGAGAGGGGTGCGTTAGATCAGCTCAGCAACTTCCGGAATGGACGCTCACTTTAGCCCCCTTGCTACACACACACACACACACACACACACACCCACACACACATACAGTACTTACACACAGTGGTGAAAATAACTTTTGAGCGTGTCAACATATTTTTCAGTATAGCTATGTCTCTTTGGATTAATTGACATGGAATATTGGACATTGGTATTAACACAAGAAAACTATTGTTATGGAGGGGTTAGTATTGAACATATCAATCAAGCTGTTCACAGATATATTTCCAAGCCCCAGACGCCTGCAGTAAGCCCCACTGGGGCCATTATAAGCCTGTGGACGGAGCATCACCCCACCATCAACTGGACACTCGCACAAGTTCCTTGCAAGTTTGCTATTCAGGGAGTCTGAGGGCTAGTCACAAGTGTGGCTCAAAAGCCAATGACCACTCAGAATGAGCTAAATAAAGACAAGTACATTTGCTACAGAGAAAACTAAACACAGCTATTAACAACACCATTGCCTCTATATTATGGGCACCATATTGTTTCCTCTGTAACACATTTTCCTGAAACCTTCAAGTCCTTGAGATTATTTTCTGAGAAGTCTTTGGATCCACTTGACTCCCAGAATAGGAAACCTGTAAGAAATTCTGTGTCCAGTTAACAGTGGAATGATGTTCCTCCCACTGGCAGAAAACGGCTCCAATGGTGCTTTGTGTATTTCTTATTAGGCGAATACTGATATCTGGTCAAAATTTTATGTCAGTTTTCCAATCAGAAATACCTATACTTGAAAAAAGGTTGAAGAATTTTCACTGCTGTTCATAGGCTACACATACAGTACACACACACACACACACACACACACACACACACACACACACATACACATACAGTACACATACAGTACACACACATACACAAATACCTTGTACATACCTTGTTGTTTACAATGCTTCTCATTACAGCAATGGGGTTTGGCATCCCTGCAATTTCATGACCTGCTGAGTGTGTGTGTGTGTGTGTGTGCGTGCAGGGGGACAGTATGTGTCTGGTTGTTAGCGTACTGTATGTGCATGTGTTATGGCTGTGGATGGATGCGTGTTCCTGCCACAGCCAAGGTTAGTGTTAGTTTGTGTGCTAACTAAGGCATTGTTGGTTTTCATTCACACCTTTGTGTCTGCCACCTTGTTGCAAAATACTGATTGCCTTTTTTGTTTGTTACATCCTTGCTGACATCCTCTTGCTTTTTTGTGTGTGTGCGTGTGTGTCCTACAGAAGATGCATGATGCGCGATAGAGCGAGCGTCTGCCACGCCTGAGGCCCCAGAGTGACTGCAGAGCCCCAGTCCAGCGACCGGCACTACACGAATGGCCCAGGGAAACCACCAGATTGACATCCAGGTTTTGCACGACCTGCGCCAGAAGTTTCCCGAAGTCCCAGAGGGCGTTGTGTCCCTGTGCGTTCTTCAGGTGAGCAGCATTCAAAGGGCTCTTGTTTTTGCCCAGGGTTCTCCTCTGGAAGGAAGGCTTTACATGCAAAGCAGCCTGGAGGAGCCCTGCATGTTTGTTCTGGCTGACACAGGCAAAAATCAGAAACAAGTCACAGCGTGTGTGTGTGTGTGTGTGTGTGTGTGTGTGTGTGTGTGTGTGTGTGTGTGTGTGTGTGTGTGTGTGTGTGTGTGTGTGTACGTGAGTGTGTGTGTACGTGAGTGTGTGTGTACGTGAGTGTGTGTGTGCGTGTGTGTGTGTAAACGTCTAAGAGACTCTCGGAAAGGCTGTTATTGACAGACAGGGTGTTATTGGTGCTGCTCTGTAGCAAAAGCGAGTGCTTCACTCACATAAACAGACTTCAGTGTGCCTGAAGCAGTTGTTAATGGGAACTCATTTCATACTGAGAGGGAAGCCAACCATATGCAGCAAAGTGACTCCCCAGGCTTGTGCATTTGAATTTGTCTTCTTCAAAACCTGTTTTGCAGTCTGTATGTAATAATTAAATAAGCCATGATCTTACATTCATCCTGTTCTCTCAACTTTGTCTTCTTATCGGTCTCTCCCCTCACAGAACAACAATAACTTGGATGCCTGCTGCAAGTACCTGTCTCAGGTGAGCCCAGGATACCTGTACAACGACGGCAACCTCAGCCTATCCCCTTCGTCCTCCATCAGCCCCGTGTGCGACGAGCCCCGATTGGTGAAGCTGCAAAATCACATGACTCAGCTCTCGCTTGGCCGCCCGTGTCAGCATGTGCCTAGCAACAGCGCTGGCGTCCCGGGGATGAACGGCAGCCGAACACTCTCCCACAGCCTGAGCGAGGGGCCCCTGCCCAGCTCCCCCCAGACGCACGCCACCTTCTACGCCCAGGCCCACGAGCCCCAGTCCGCCCCCGCGCACATCCCCACCAGCCTGAACTTCGGCGGGATGGATCCAGCATCGGCGGGCACCGCATCCGCACGAAAGCCCCAA
Organism: Sardinella longiceps; assembly: GCA_027497455.2. NCBI lineage: Eukaryota > Metazoa > Chordata > Actinopteri > Clupeiformes > Clupeidae > Sardinella > Sardinella longiceps. The sequence continues at coordinate 2,267,366 of JAODXP020000025.1, forward strand.
CCGCCCCAGCACCTCGGCCTCTACCAGCTGGAGCGTGGCGGAAAAGGAGGCCCGCAGGCCCCGCGCTTCAACCCCATCACCGTCACGCTGGCCCCCAACATCCAGACGGGCCGCAACACGCCCACGTCTTTGCACATCCACGGCGGGCCGCAGCCCGGGCTCAACAGCCCGTCCGGGGGCAACTCCATCTACATCCGGCCCTATGTGAGCGGCCCCGGGGCCGGAGCTGGGGGCCGGCAGGGCCAGCAGCAGCAGCAGCAGCAGATAGGGGCCACCCGGACGCAGTACAGCCCCACCTCACAGCCCCAGCAGCAGATCTACCAGATCAGCAGCCATCCCTCCAGCGTAGTGGCGGGGGACTCGTGGGGGAGAGGTGGGGGTGGTGGCGGGGGTCTGCCGCATAACCTTACCTCACAGCACCAGTCGCAGCAGGGCCACCAGACCTCGCACGTCTACATGCCCATCAGCTCGCCCACCAACCCTCAGGCACCCTCCTTCCTGCAGGCCATCTCTGCCGCCGGGGCCCAGACGTCCTCATCCTCTTCCTCCGCCACCTCCTCCACTGCAGCCTCCTCTTCCTCCTCTGCCCCCGCGTGTCCTTCCTCCGGCTCTGCCGCTGCCGCCGCTGCCTCTGCCTCGGGCCTGCCCTCGTCCTTCAGCCAGTACAACATCCAGAACATCTCCACGGGCCCGCGCAAGAACCAGATCGAGATCAAGCTGGAGTCACCGCAGCGGAGCAACTCGGCGGGCGCGTCCTGCGTGCTGCGCACGTCCTCCTCGTCCTCCTCTTCTTCCTGCCCGGCCTCCTCATCCTCGCTGGGGGGCTCCACCACACCGCTCTCGATCGGCGCAGCGGGCCTGAGCCGCAGCCAGCCCACCGTTTACATCTCGGCCAGCCCGCCTTCGGCATCCCTCGCCGGCAGCGGTGGAGGCGACGACAACATGGCGGCACTGCCCCCCTCTTCCTCGCGCTCGCAGCCCAAGTTCTACATCTCGGCCAATGCGGACGACGGCTCGGGCGGACGCAACCCGCCCACCTTCTACATCAAGAGGGGCGAGCACGGCGCCGGCGTCAGCATGTGCCCGGCCTACATCCACCACCACCCTCCTAAATCTCGTCCCTCCGGTCCCGGCACGGCCACCTCGCCCCGCGTGGTGGTCACCCAGCCCAACACCAAGTACACCTTCAAAATCACCGTCTCGCCCAACAAGCCCCCCGCCGTCTCGCCCGGTGTCGTCTCGCCCACCTTCGAGCCCACCAACCTCCTCAGCCTGCCGGCCGACCACCACTACGTGGAGCAGGACCCCCAGCACGCCTCCGACCCTCTGGCCGCTCACCGGGACCGACCCAGCGAACCCCGCCGGCCCAGCATGGGCTCTGACGACGCGGCCTACACGCAAGGTGAGCTGCAGATCCACCCCTCTGTAGTCAGCGAGGCTGGAGCCAGTCTCAGACAGATGGGGAAGAGTGCACACACTTTAGCACTGACTCATGCACTAGCATACCATTGGGACAACCGCACAACCATAGCACACAGTGGCTAGTGCACGCTTTACACGGTATTCGTCTGTAGTAAGTGGTAGCTGAATTTGAAATAGAATCCTTGGAGTGTGTGTGTGTGTGTGTGTGTGTGTGTGTGTGTGTGTGTGTGTCTGTCTGTGTGTGTCTCTGTCTGTGTGTGTGTGCGCGCACGCGTTTGTATGTATGTGCGGTATTGAATTGTGCAGTTAAGTGGCTCGCCTGTGTGTGGTGTTGGCTTTGGCTTCCACTGCTGCAATGCAGACCCCCACCCCCACCCCCCTCCAAGCACACACACACACACACACACACACACACACACACACACACACACACACTCTGCAAACCTGTGGCCAAGGCTGTTATTACACTTCTGTCAGCAACCCCAATTGACATTTAGGATCAGATGCACTCTGTACATGTAGATGCTTGCCCTTACATATGCACACACACACACACACACACACACACACACACACACACACACACACACACACACACACACACACACACACACACTCCCTTCATCTCTGGGTTTCTCTTTGTCTCCCTCTCTCTTTCTTACACAAAAACACACACACAAAGCAAGGGTGAGGAGGACTATATATTGACTATATTGTTGAGATAACAAATGTTTTGTATCCAAATGTTTAGTATCTCTTACTTACAGATACAGACACTTCAGAGGATCCTTCATCATTTCTGCATCTACATACTTAAATGATTTCCTTTTGGATTTGTGTTAGTTGAAAAAGTTATGTCACCATTCACACACTGACACATTGTGCAAATTAATTCAGCAATCCTGAATGAATGAATTTCCCTCTCTGAGTGTTCAAATGATGTCATTTGAGCACGCTTCAGAAGGGAAGAATTAGTAAAGTATAAGTAGAGACACAGCACACAGTGAAGTGAAGTACACACTAACCTGGAGTGGTTGGCTGTCTTCAACAGTGGTGCCCATCACCTTCAGGCCACTTCAGCCGTGGTCTACTGGTCAAGGGTTGAAGCTGCAACAGCAGCCCTTACCAGTAGGCCATAACTGATGACTTCTGACCAGACGCAGAAGTGTTATATACCACAAGGAAACACATTTCAATGGGGAATCTTTTGAATATGTATATTATTTATCGATATCATCATTGCTAACTTGTTG
>JAODXP020000025.1:2275040-2310040 GCA_027497455.2 Sardinella longiceps
ACATAATGTGGTTGGTGAGAGAGAGTCCATCTTTGGGCCCAGTCTCTGTGGAGCCGCTGCTGGGAGAACAGGGCCTGGCCTATTTATTTTCCAAAGGAAGTCCTGATTCTTCCGAGAGTGGTGTTATGAAAAAACAGCGCCTCTTTCCCCTCGGTCTCGCTTTCTCCCGACTCGCGGCTCCCCCTGCCCTGTTTGCATTGCCGCTCACAGCTGTGAGTTTGTTGAAATATTATCCCCCCTCCTCCCCTCCCCTTCCATCCCTACCCACCCCCTAAATTGTGGGAGTGCTCTAAATTTCTGTTGGATCAGCTGTTTTTAGCTGCCCGCCTCGTCTTGTTTTGTCAGCGGGAGGAAAAAGAGCCGTTTGAGGGCGAGCAGTGAGGTCTTCCTTTGAGCAGGGGAGACAGAGCGGGAGGGAGACAGAGAGATGGATGAAGAGAGAGGGAGAGGGAGAGGGAGAGAAAACAAGAGAAGCCAGCAGAGAAGAGAAGATGGGTCATGTAACAGTTTGGCTGATCTATTGCTAGTCAGTTTGTTATGGATGAGCAATGAAACACTATGGCAGCCAAAGCCGGCTTAGGACGGACTCAGCAACAATCTCCCCGTTGCTTCTGGGCTTGGCCGCCTTGTTTCCCTTAATCATTGATTGAAAACTGGGTTGGAAAATAATGGCCCCATCCAGCAGTAAGTCGGACTATTATTTGTGTGCTGTCGGTAATAGACATTGCTTTGGAGGGGCATACAGTATATCCAAGTGCATGTAAGAATATTGTTTTTGTGCAGTGGGTAACGGACATGGCTTCAGAGGGGTATAAATCCAGGAGCAGAGGAGTTTGAGTTTGTTTAGCCTCAGGGGAACCCGCCCCCTCCGAGTCCATTAAAACTGACCGGTTACACTAACAGGGCTGCTGCACTGCCCATCAATCTCTGTCTGTTCTCTATGCTGTACGCTTATTGAAGGTCTATAGACCACCTTTGGTACAGATGATGGTGATTTAGTATCAATAATCAGATTGGTTTGACCTCTCTGTCTGCTCTTTGGTTTTGGCCTTCAGTCTCTCCATGCGTCTGCATAGCTCTCTCAGATGTGGGCTCTCTCTCTCTCTCTCTCTCTCTCTCTCTCTCTCTCTCTCTCTCTCTCTCTCTCTCTCTCTCTCTCTCTCTCTCTCTCTCTCTCTCTCTCTCTCTCTCTCTCTCTCTCTCTCTCTCTCTCTCTCTCTCTCTTTCTTGCTCTCTCTCTCTCTCTCTCTCTCTCTCTTGCTCTCTCTCTCTCTCTCTCTCTCTCTCTCTCTCTCTCTCTCTCTCTCTCTCTCTCTCTCCATGTCCATGTGTGTGACGACCCTGTCTGTTGTCTTCTCTCTCAGATTGAAGAAATGCAGCAGTTGCGGTGCAAGAACAGGATACTGCAGATTGACATTGACTGCCTAACCAAAGAGATTGATCTCCTTCAAACACGAGGTGAGCCCTTCCCTCCCCCGCACAATTCACGCAGAGTAACAGTTCCTGCATGAAATGCTGTCAGTTTCAGTGTCACTCTGTCAGTAAGCAGTGTGTTAATACTGAGAGGCATCCTCTGTCTAGTGTTTGGCGGTGCATCTCAATGCAGTCCCACAAGGATCGGTGGATCATTTAATCCTGGTCTCGGCCCTGTTTCAGAATGCGTGCCTGAACTCTGTGGCCTCACTGGAATTCCATCTGAGCTTTGGTTTCGTCCCTTTTGCATTCCTAGTCCCAATCTCTGCTGTTCTAGATTAGGATCTACAAGCATCATGACTATTCATACGGCGGCTCTTGGCCATCTTCCTCCGACTGTTGGCCAGCATATGAACTATCCAGGGTCTCACTGAGTGTCTGCTTGGCTCCAAATGACCTTTGGTCAGGCTCAGTAAATGTGAACTGGACAAAGTATTGAATCATAAGAGTTGTTAAAAGCATGGATGCACTTTAGGGCCACCATGTGTACATAAGAAGTTTGCGCTTATGTTCTTTGCTAGTTTGTCTTCTGCAGAGCACTGTAGTGGTCGAGCTTTTTAAGAAACCGGTCTGGTGTCAGTTGTAGAAATCACACAAACAGGCTCATCACCTTAGCACGTCTTGTTCTGCATACATACACACGCGTCCACAACCCTCACGGCCTCCACATCCGCATTCTTCGCTTTGACAGACGTGAGCTGTATTTCCGTCAACAGCCGTTGGTTTCTGTCGACAATTTTAAAAAAGCATGAAGTAAAGAGGAACCGTGTCTTCCCTCTGTGGAGCGCGTGAGAGCAGGGGATCTTAACTCTGCTCCAGTGGCTGAGCGCGCAGCTCGCTACACAAGCGCTACTATTGTGCTGTTAACTAGCAGAAGTTTCCTGTATTGCATCCGGTGGCTGGTTGGTTGCAAAGGGATTTATTAGGCCCCAGGCACCTCTGAGCGTGTGTGTGACCAGCGTCTCACAAGCGCGACTGGGCCAACACGGAGGAAGCTGATGCACTGCCGACAAGTGAAACTCGTTTTTTTTTTTTTTTTAACCGGTAGCCCGATCGTCATCTTTCTGCACGCCCCGCACATTCTGTCTCCCTTAGTGGCCGTGAGATGACTCGTGTACATCCTGTGAAGTCATCACGTGCCCCCATCCTGTCCTACATTTACGTTGTGATTCATGTGTGTGTGTGTGTGTGTGTGTGTGTGTGTGTGTGTGCTGCGTCTGTAAGTAGAAGCAAGTTGAGCATGTGCCAGTGGCTGACTGGGCAGAAGTGTTTTAGTCAAGAGGGCATGATTACTGTTTGAAAACAATCGATGCATAATGTGTCATCCACTTTTTCTGTGTGTCATGGACGGAAGACTGGGCCAGGCCTGTGAATCTATTCATATTTGCTGTGTCTGAAAAAGTTTGAAAGGCAGAATAGCTTAAATGGCAGAAAGGCTTAATGAGTGTCCCAGCCTCTCTATTAAGTGTGTTGTGTTTGTGTGTTGTCTTTATATGGTAAGCTCTATGTCCGACAAGTGTTTCCCAGATGTTTGTGTGTGTGTGTGTGTGTGTGTGTGTGTGTGTGAGAGAGAGAGAGAGAGAGAGAGAGAGAGAGAGAGAGAGAGAGAGAGAGAGAGAGAGAGAGAGAGAGAGAGAGAGAGAGAGAGAGAGTGTTTGAAGGACCTCTGTGTAATCTAGCCCTGTTTCTCCTATTTGCAGGACCACACTTCAACCCCAGTGCAATTCAGAACTTCTACGACAGCCTTGAATGCTTAGGTCCGGTCCCTCCAAAACCCAAAGGTACTGTTGGTAAGTTCTGGAAAAGGTGGCGTGTTCCTTTCATGGACAGTCTGACTCTCTTCACTGCACTCTCTCTCCCTCTCCCTCTCTCTTTTTCCCTGTCTCTCTCTCTCTCTCTCTCTTCCCTCTCTCATGTCCATGCACACTGTGCAGTACAATTGTGTTTTATTCATGTAATGATGAATGAAGCATAGTACTGTAGGACTACGGGCCCTCCTTGCTGTAGTTCAGATCTATACTGTCAAGGTGAATGGATTTCTTTACTCTGTCCATCATTCTCTTCCTCTCTTCTGCCCCTCATCCCTTCATCTCCTCCTCCTCTGGGCGCGCCCTCAGTGCCAGAGTACCCTGGCTCACTGGACAGGAGAGGACGCAAAATAAACGTCTCCTCCAAGTTAAAGATGGACGCCTCTGCTGCTCTTCCTCCTCCTGTCCCTCTGGGTTGGTTCATCTGTCTCACTGCTGTCTGTCTTTCTGTCTGCCTGCACGTCTGTCTGTCTGTCTTTCCCTCTGTGCGATTCTGTCGTCTGAGTTCTACTGCGTCACCTCTCTTACATTTCCTCTGCTGAGTCATGTCTGTCCATCAACACTGCCCACAAACCTTTTTAGAGGAATTGTACTATCATGTATTTTACTATTGTATAAAGTCATTCAAAAGTAGTTTTGGTAAAATGATACAGCATGCTTTTGAGTACCCTCAAGCTTACACACATTAATATCACGGCAGAAGAAATGTACCTAATATTACTCTTAAGAGATGAAAGCCCTTGATTGTTTCGGGGGAGAGTTTCTTGCCTGAGTTGAAGTCAGTGGCGTCAGAAGTAGATATATCATCCAGGTTATAAATTTTTGTTACGATTCAAACTGTCGTGTAATCCGACTAATTGCGCATGAAACGACGAAACGCTGTGCCACACAAACTCCACAAAAACGCAAGTTATAAATTTTGTTTCAATACCTAGCTCCAAAGCAAACTTGTGTGGTTAGATGATGTGAGATGATCAAATTTAATATGCATCACATGCTATGTCTGTGGGTCTAGGCCTAACTTAATTCTTCAGCATATACGTCAGTGGCTCTCTTGAGTATGACAAAAAAAAACTGCCATTTGGTTACACTTGCGATTTGCAATATACAGTTATAAATACAATACAAATACAGCTGCACAGGATGCAGCTGGAGAATTTTGGAAAGTTTGACTAGCTGCGATTAATTCTGATTGTTTTGAACAACAGCTCCTGGCAAAGAGTTTCTTGAGCTGAACCCACAGCTATATTGGCATCACCTCAGACTGTAATGGCATCTGGCACATTCAGTTGAAAGGGATTGCTCCATAAAGCTACAGATTTCAAAATGAAAGCTCTCTGACCCGGCTCTTCCTACTCAATGGTGTTGACCATCCCTTTTACTGCTTTGGTTTTGAAGGACAGAGCAGATAGATTCCCACCATATTGCCCTTAACCAAGAGCCCCTAAATCATATTTTACGACAGGTTTACTTTACGACAGGTTTACTGAAGAATGTGTTCACCATATACATGTAGCACGGAAACCGTGGGACAGGTAAAAGTTCATTGTCACTGTGTGACAAAACAGAAGCCAGTGGCTGGTTACTGACATGGCACCTCCGATTTCCTCTTTAGGCAAGCCACAGTTGCTTACTGTCCATGTGTATGTTTGTGGGGCTAGACTGTGTGTGAACCACTTGCTCTCTGTATTGTAAAGGCCAGCCGTCTTGGCAGCGCTTTATCTAGAATGGTGTATGACTGCGAGTTTCAGGAGCGCTCAGTGTTGTTTTTCACCGCGGAGAGGGGATTAGAAAGTTATCTCGGGGAAACTAGGCCTCTGATAGCTCATTTGATGGAGGGCCTGCGAGCTTGGCGGGAAAGCTGCTCAGTTGGCAGAGCCTGACATCCAAGGAGAGGGGAGCTGCCGTGTGTTTGAACATGCCAGTTTATGTGTATTAAATCTGTCTTGGGAATTCATTCTCTGTATGTAAATAACACACCCTTTTCTGCCCCACGCCCCCTCTCCTCTGTCTTACTCTCTGTCTGTCTTTCCTTTTTTCTTTTGCTCTCTGCCTCTCTGCCTCTTTCTTTTTGTCCTCAACTTCTGCACGTCATCCTTCTCCCTGCCTGGTTATCTCCTCCTCTTTCTCTTTCTATCTCTCTGTGTCCTTCTCTTTCCCCCCTCAGACTCCAGCAGCTCTAAGAGTACGAAGGCTGTAGCCGACTCGGAGGAGGACGAGGGCACCCAGTGGAGCTGCACGGCCTGCACCTTCCTCAACCACCCTGCCCTCCACCGCTGTGAACAGTGCGAGTTCCCGCGACACTTCTGAGCCACAACGGACGCTACACAGACGCCGGGCCCCCGCGCACCGCACCGCACCGCACCGCACTCGAAACCTGACAAGCGACAAAACACCCACACACTCACACACTCAGAGCGGGGGAGTGGATTGCTCTCCTTCTCTGCTCTTCTAGTCCTATTGAGAAAAAGAAAAACACGGACAGGGTTACAAGTAGTTTTTGTTTTTGTTGTTGTTGGTGGTGTCTTTTTTTTTCTTTTCTTTTTTTTTTCCTTTCCTCTCTTTTCAGTTTCCTCCAAGGTTTTCAAATGCTCAGTCATTGAAGGTTTGACTGGATAGAGTTGTGTCTCCTAAACGAACCAACAAACAATCAAAAGAAGCAAAATGACAACCAAAAACAAAGGCAAAAGGAAGCCAGTGACGCCGGTGGTACCTCTCCTTGGAGCAAGTGTGTGTGTGTGTGTGTGTGTGTGTGTGTGTGTGTGTGTGTGTGTGTGTGTGTGTGTGTGTGTGTGTGTGTGTGTGTGTGTGTGACACGCCACTACCCTACCCTGCTCCAAGCAGCATTCCTCTGTCAAAGGCAGAGCCTTCATGTTCCCTTCTTCAGTATTATCAGAGTTTGGTGCTTCAGAGAGAAGGCACAGTCTGACACACACACACACACACACACACACACACACACACACACACACACACACACACACACACGCACATGTCGTACATAAACACTGCCCGTACGTGCACATAGGGAACGCTGTGTGGCCAGAGACAGGGGCTCTCAACCTCAAGGGCAGGGAGAAGAAATGGGATCTGGATTCAGGTGTATCTGTCTGTGTGCCATGCAGGCCCTGAAGGGAAATCACACACACACACGCACACACACACACACACACTCAGGCACCCTCTTGGCCAGATTGACGTCCACATCTGGGTCGCTGTCAAAAGGGGCCAACGGAAAGATTCGGCGGATTTTCTGCCACTGATGGGGGAGAGGAAAAAGAAAGCCAAACAATTTTGTTATTCTCCTTTACTTTCAAGAGTACTCGTCACCAAACTGGTGTCTCTGCAAACTGTAGCAAAAAAAAAAACAACCAAAAAAGAGAAAAACTAAACTGCATGCTTAACGTGTACAGTCAATGGAGGAGAAAACTATCCCCCTGAACTTATACTGTACATAGATTTAGAATGACGAAAAAGATGCCTCCTTCTCACACTATGAATCTCTTATATTTCTTGTAAGTATAGCTCTATAGACTTACTATAGAATAACTTTCATCTTTCTTTTCCTCCCTCTCCCCTTTCCCTCTTGAACATGAATAAGCACCGTTTCCCCATTTTTGTAAGCTTTTGAACTTGATTTCTGTGAGGAGGGAAGCAGTGCCTTATGGGAAGTGGAGTTTTTTTTTTCTTTTTTCGTTTTTCCCAGGATGTGTTGATGAAGCTCTGGTCTGCTCGCCCCTCCTTATTGGCGATACAAAGCTGCTGACAGTCCCACGTACGATCTGCACATGCAGCGGAAGTCGGAAGATGGAGTTATTTGTTTTCTTTTTTTTTCTTTTTCCTGTCTCTAAAGATGCGAGAGAACTTTGGACTGTTAACAAGGACAAAACAAGCCCACAAAAAAGGAATGACTAACCATCTTATCTGACAACTGGAATGTAGGTTTAATATTTGGGGATTTTTACACCTCTGTGCCAAGAGAAGTGTGCATTTTTATTGGTGCACCCATAAACATTTTATAAAAAAAAAAGAAACTATATATTCTCCAGAGTAAAGTTTTAGGGCTTGAACTTTTTTTGAGGGATGGGGGGTGGGGGGTGGTTGATGTTACCAGGGTGTATGTGCGCAGCTTGATCTAAAAATGAGTGTTCAGCAAAGAGGGCTTTCACAAACAGCCAAGGTGTTGGTTAGATTGGATTTACAAGTAAACAATGAAATTAGTTGATTACAGTCTACCAAAGCTCCAGGACGTGGCTGTGCATCAGGCCGCCTCGTTCTACAAGTGCCTTGCACCTTGTGCATTTACAAGTGCCTGAAGGATTTGACCTTGGCCAAGACTCAACATGCCCAAACAGACAGTGCCACAAGCCCCTTCCCCAATTACGTTGTCCAATATTGATTTGAGAATTCAGTGTTTACTGTTTTATTGATTTTTACCTTAATATTTGAAGTTTCTTTTTTTTCCTCAGATTTGTGAAAGAAAAAAAAAAAAATCTCACGTGTTGCAATTTGCTGCCTCACCCTGCTGGATTTCAATGCTATGTGTCCGAGCAATCTATGCAGTCATCAGTCAAACATGTCATTTTCAAAAACACAAGGCGCTACACGGATGGAATTGGTGAAAGGGTCGAGGGTTAAACTAATGCGATATCTCTGAAGCACTTATGTGATACTTTGACCTGTTTTAAAATAAGGAAAGGAAATCCAGTATCTGCTTCAGCCGTAGCCCAGTGAGACAAGTCTGTTCATACATGTTTTATTAATTAAAAGCAAAAAAAAGAGACTAATTTGGATATCTAAAGTTGTTTTTGATTTTAGCTGGGAAAACTGTCTTTGTAACAGATAAGTTATTTGTAAAAATAAAAAAAATCTATGCTGAAATTTTTGGTTATTTCCCACCTAATTTATGATGGTGTTGCTTTTTTTATTTTTCTTGGTGACTGACATGAACAACCTGTAGTAGAGTGTGGTCTTTTGTTGGGCTAGCCACTAGGGGGCAGAAAAGCTGAGAAAACGAACCCCTTGACATTTCAGGTTCCACTGACAAAACAATAACCACCCTTGGTGTGCAGCAGCAGTTCCTTGTGGCTTGAAGCCAGATAAAAACTTCCTTCTTGTCATGACTGTGCGCTGTGCCACTTTCATCTTGTGATCTTGCAGTGGAATTAGTACCAGGAAGAAACTTGTGGTATTATGAGAAACTGAACATGCCATCCATGTCCAAGTGTTGAAAGAAAATGAGTCACACAAATTCCAAGAAATTTCGAGGTATTAACACCCACATGTTTATTGCCAGCAAATCTCATGTTCCACAACAATACATTTACATTTGAGCAGATTGCAGTAACACACTATGGCCTTGCCCACATCTGGGCTACAGAATTAAAAACAACAACTGTGTTTCTTTAACATGGCAGTTTTAATGCTTTTACATAGAGGACAGGGTTCACTGCCCCTATTGCTTCTTGTCCGGAAGCAAGACAGGATCCTCCAACTTCTCCACAGGGGCTGGCTTGGATCAAGTTCTATTTTCTTTTTTTTTTTTTAAAGGGAGTAGTGCATGGCACATTCACATTAGAGACCCATTCATGGAGGATGGTCTACAAAGTTTTAAAAAAAGCAGTATCAGGCTACTTGAAAGGAGAGTCAATGCTAGAGTTCAAAGGTCGGTGGTCTGAAAGGGCACTTGAAGTAAGAGCAACAGCACATAGACAAACCTGAGCAAAAAACGATCCATCTGAGTCCATATACGAGAGAAGGAAAGACCTGATCTCTCAGAAGCTGGTTTTATGCCTCTGGATCAGTGCCACCAGTTGAGTCCTGTCCTGAACGTGTGGGTACATCCTCATGACGTGGTCAACGGTGTCCTGGGGGAAAATGTTGCTCAGCTGCGCCCTCAGCATCTGCCTTTTTTCCTCAAAGGACTTGATTGCCACCAACCCCTCCACCTCCGCCTTGGTTTGCCCCCACCCTAGTTCATCTAATGACCTGGAGCCTCCTAGCCTTTGGTGACGAGGCTTTTCCAAGGAGGCGTGTATGACCCCATGATCGTGTGCATAGTCTACATGTGGACGACCTGGCATGTGGCCATACAGGTGTGACGGAGGGAATAACGAGTCCAGTGCCGGATAGGCAGCACGAGACACTGGGGGGGTGTAGCAGCATTCAGGTGCGTGGTGGAGGCCCATCCCGCTGTGAGGATGAGCAAAGTGCTCCCCGACTTCGCCCATTCTGTGACCAACGGACGAGTAGAAGCCTCCGCTGGTGTGACTCGAGCTGCCCACTCCGCTACTGGCCATTGAGCGATCGTATTGGGCTTCGGGTGTCTGATACTGATGTGGCAACGACATCCGGGAAAACTGCCTCTCCAGGGAGCCGAAGCCACCGTCGCTCTCCCCACTCAGGCCATTGTTGTAGGAGTGCAGCGGGCTGTGCAGGTGTGCCGAGCTTCCTGTGCATCTGGGGCTGCTGGATCTCAGCCCTGGGGAGCTCCGGTCCTCCTGGCCCACACAGGGCACCATGCCGGGGAAGTAGCCTGAGAATGGCAGCCCTGTGTCACTGAGAGCCATTGGGTAGGGGTGGAGGGTGGAGGCAGCGGCCATGGAGGCCTGGTGCTGTGCTTGTTCTTGCTCGATAGCCGACTTGCTCTTGGCTCTCAGCTCGTCCGCCACAGACAGCTGCGATTGGTCGGCACGCTCAGGGTGGTAGTACTTGCACTTCAAGCCATAAGTGCACTTTTTCCCTGCAGGATACAGACAGAAGAGAGACGTGGTTTAGAGAGGTGGGTGGCGTGGGGGCGTAGAGAAAAAGGGAATGGGAGAGCACTGCTTATTTGGACTACATCCAAACGAGACATCCACTCTACTCAGATGCATATTTGCACACAGCAGCAGCAGATGGAACCCAGGCTATTATTTCTTTGGAAACTGTCAACTGTGAGGACATGCATTTGTTTGAGCATCTCCCCCTTTTCTCTTCCACTTGTAGTGCACCGTAAACACACTAAGCAATGCAAACAAGTTAGCCCTCATCTTGCAACCTGACTCCCCCATTTTCCTCCTGTTTCCACTCTGCCCAACCCTCCCCAACCATAGCCTACCTCAATTGCACTTTTACACTAACAGAGAAGGTACTTTATGCCTGACAATGGACAGATGTGAAATCAGCCGTGTGTTTGCTTAAAGTGCAATTATCCTCAGGCCTGATCATGGGAGGGGAGGGAAGGGTTTGATTAGGAGTCAGAGGGCCTCAGTCTTTATGCACAAGCCCCTGAGCCAGGTCCCAACAATCTGGCAACGCCAAGACCGCAACAGACAGCCTGCCAAATAAAATCACAAGGCTGCTCACCTGCTACAAATCGCTGACCACAAATCCACCTCAGCTGTTTGGAGCAGAGCTGCATTCAGCTGAGGAGCAGCTCTGTGGTATCTTTACATTCTCCACATCTCTACCGTATCCCACCCCATCCCCAGTCCTCCATCCACTGTTCAAGTGTTAATGTACAATTCTCTAGAAATATTTGAACTGCTTATAAGAACAATGTAAGTCAATGTGACCTCACATGAATTCAATGGTTTCATAGGTGAAAAAGCAGGTTATGCTACCAGTCCAGATATACGTAACAAGTAATACTGACTGATAGTAATGTGGCAATGTTGAGCATACAGTAGGCCTACACCACAGAGAGACTGAAGTCCATTATGCTACAAGCAACCATGCCTTCTTGTATCGCTAATTCGATAAATGGTTTGCTGCCTTGCTCACCATATGGACAGGGCTGTTGCTTATTCTCAGGAGCTGTTGGCCTTTTCCTTAAAAAGTTGTCAAGAGTTGGACCATTCCTTCCTAGTGGATCCTCAGGTGGCATAAACCTGAAATGAGATGTTTAAAATGGTTTACAAATATGATTTGTGGGCCGTTGCTACTGGCCTATGCTGTGTGGTTGGAGTAGGCTACTCTCCAAAACTGTTCATGCTACATTAGTAAGACCTAATCAAGTCGTGGATAGTTGCATGTCAAGTTTCGTGTTATGTCTACAAAGAAAATAAAAAGGAAAAAAACATACGTGTCATTGGCAAACGTGTACATCAGCAAGCGCTCCTCAATAAACTTTTTCCATTGTGGCTTTTCAATCTGCAAATCTCGATAATTATCGTTGGATACAATGATGCCATCTGAATCGTAGGCCATTTTTACAATGTATCGGTCATCATAGCACACAATCCTCTTGCCATTGACACAGCGCGATGGTGTGAACACAAGAATATTTTTCTCTTCCAAGTCAGTGAGGATATGTTGATCTGAAATGGTGAGAAAATAATGTTACACATTCACTGGCCGTTCTCTAAGTTACATGAACAGAGAAATAAAAATCCCGATTACAGGTTACAGAAACCTTGATACAGAAGCAAAAACACAAAAAGCAAAACTCGATAAAATGTTCCCACGATTGTCAATTTGCGTTTTACAGTAATAAGGTAATCAAAGAAGTTTCATAAGTTGCAGGAATCCTGTGCCCATATCCCCATCTAGTGGACAAGTAGTTCACGGCAAACACAGAAGAAAGGCTTACCTGTTATGGATGTCTCAGGCCGCGGGTGTTCCTTCCTCCACAGGGGCACAAAAACGGTAATGTCCCGCATGCCTCGATCGTAGAACCAGTTCACGGCCAACTCGACTCCGCGACATGAAAACACCTGCTTGTTTCCATGGCTGAAATGTGTTAGAGAGTCATTGTTAGGTCTCTGGGTTCTCATCTGTCTTCCTAGACTATGCACTTGGCTTTATCACAGAACAACACGGTCAAGATAAAATTCAAAGTTCAAACAGGAGGGGTCATTACTTCAGAGTTTATGGAGCTAATGCATAGGCCCACTGGCCTACTGGTTTTCAAATGACCCCTGAGTTGATATTAAATATATACTGAAAGTGGACCTTGGAAAACTGAGACTACCTGAGACTTGGCCTACTCATCTAGATGCCACGAAGCAGGTGATCACGTGGGGGCTAGCCTAACTGTGCCACAGGGAAGAACATGGAGGAAGTGTTAGAGGGAACAGGCAAAGTACCAAGACCTGGTGGAGGATTGCAGGAGACAAGGCTGACAGGCTCATTGTGATCCAATTGAGGTGGTCAAATGGGGGTTTTCTGGCCATTCAATCTGTAAAGCTCAAAGCTCTCGAGAGGTGAAAGGCCACAGAAAAGGCCACACCATGGCTTTGGATAAAGAGGGCAAGACCTTCGATTAGTGTGACTGGGATGCATTTCGGAACATGACCAACCCTGGGTTGGTCACTGTTGTGTAAGGGGGGGGGCTGATGTTGAAAGACTGAAGACCTCAGAAACATATCTGATGATGATGATGCATCCCAGTGCATTCTAGAGATGCATCTAAATTACTATAGAACTGAAAAGTGAAAACCAATGCACACACACAAGAAGTTGCAGATTTGCAAATATTCAAGGTGGTGGCCTTTGGGAGAAAGATTTCTTGTGTGTAATTATAGGTCATAATAATATGCTACACTATTCTGGATTGTACACAGAAAATAATTTGATTGTGTATGGAGCTGTGCGTGTGTGTGTCTGTGTGTGCGTGTGTGTGTGTGTGTGTACGTGCGCCATTGTTCAGTGCTCTTGTCAGCTGGCCGGTGAGAGTTTTTAATTTCCCTACGATCTGTGGTAACCCAAATGTGGGGCTTTCCCTGCCCACCTTTCACCAGCAGGATGTGGTTTTGAGTTTGCATATGTGCGCTTGCAGTGCAAGCTGTGATGGAACTCCTCTGTCAGACCTCGTGACACTCAGACCCAGAGAGAGTAGAGTGCTGCTCGAGGAGGAGAGCATGCTATGCTAGCGAGATAGAGGTGATTGATAAAACACACATATCTGGAAGGAGTTGAAAGGTCAGTCACATGTCACAATCAGAAGGGGTTTCTCTGTGTGATTCATAGGCCCTTGTGACATTAACCAC
Source organism: Sardinella longiceps (assembly GCA_027497455.2). Classification (NCBI taxonomy): domain Eukaryota; kingdom Metazoa; phylum Chordata; class Actinopteri; order Clupeiformes; family Clupeidae; genus Sardinella; species Sardinella longiceps. Next base: position 2,288,293 of record JAODXP020000025.1, read on the forward strand.
TAGTATAGGCTAAGCTAGCCATTGAGATTTTCAATGGCAGGTGAACCTCTCATGATGACAAGTCATTTTATTGTGGCCTTGCGCAATAGTTTACTAAAAGTCATTCTGTCCTACAGCCCTTGTTGTCCACTGTTACAGTATGCTATGGCTCTTCTATGACAATGAGGCCTGTCATCTATGGAATGCTAATAGTAAGGCATGATTAGCTTGGTGCAGTCCATGAACAGTTACTGTAAACTACAGTCTGCTGAGTTTTATTGCTACAGGATTTCACCGTACTGTAAGTTCACACAATCTAAAAGCTTGTGAATAAAGTATGTTTGGGTAACAAAACATATCTGGTATAGAATGAAATGTGTAGTTATAGACCATTGAAACACCCCAGTGAGAAGGAAATAAAACAATTATCTACATACTGTAGCTCTGGGAGACAGAGAGAGACTTATATCATGTGTGCATGTTAGTCAGTTGGTCTGGTGACAAGAGTGTGTCAAGATCCTGATCAGAATATCCCATTAATGTTGAACTTCTAGCAGTCATTCCAAAACATGTCAGTCTAGTGCCCCCATCATGCCTACTTGCTCTTTCACTACACGTCTGGACATGTCTCTACATGCTACTCAGGACTTGCCACATTATCTCCATTTTCCTCTGAAAATTAGGAAACCATCTCTGCCTTTCACTTCTTGTCTTTTAGAGGAACTGTTCTTATCTGAAACCAGAGCCTACGACTCTCTGAAACCATTTGGTCTTGCATGTTACTATGGTAACCTCTTGGTAAACTCATAACAAGGTAGCAAGGTACCCAATGAACTTTTAACTCAGTCCGTTCACCACTCTCTGTGTCATGCGGCAGTCTGCCGCAAATAGGGGTTTCTCTCATTCTGTCATCATGACATCATTACTATTTTTGCTATTTTTGAACCCTGTGTGAAAAAATACAGTCTTAGCTTCCTTAGCTTAGCTTCCCTCCTAAGTGACTTCTTCATACGCTACTTCAACCAGTGCCCTTGGCTTGAGACTTAGTCTATTCATAGGTTCAGTTATTGTACTTTTCACCTGGTGACAGTTCCTTTAAGAGTCCTCTCTGCCCTAGTTTCTCAGGTTAAAATGTAGGCCAGAGATCTCTTGTTTCTGCCACACTCGTCTAATTCACATCAATTGCGTTCCAAAATGAAGGAACACAGATTGACACACTAGCTGAGGTACTCTTCAACAGCATTGTGAATAGAAAGCCACCAGTGTTGTAACTGACCTAACTAAAAACCATTCCGCTTTCTGAAAGTACACCATTGTTCTGGTGGCCTCTCCACATACAATATAATGATGCAGTCAACCAAATCTTTCTGTGTTTGTGAAAAGTAGGACTCACCTCATGGCTACGTTGCTTCCGTCGATGACCACTGGCCTGAAGTTGCTGCTGTGGTTCCTGTCCAGTGGTGTGGGGCTCCGTGCGGGTGACACCGTCCGAGGTGGGCTGCACCCTCGGGCCACCAGCTGTGGGCTGCTGTTGGAAGCTCTGGAGGTCTTGCTAGAGCCTGAGGGCACTTTGTTGACTCCTCTGTGCCCGTTGGCACTGGCATATTGGCTGGTGCTGGTGCTACTGCTGCTGTTGGTGCTCTTCTGGCAGGTTTTGATGAGCTCCTCCAGGATGTCGTTGGTTTGGGCGTCGTGCTTCAGGCTATCCAACACCCGCATGATGTCAGCGTGAGAGTAACCCAGCTTGAGAAAGCGCTCAACATTGCTCTGCTGTCTCTCCATGCTAGTCAGCATGTGTGCGTCTGGACGGGTGTCTCTCTCACAGTCTCAATCTGGGTCAAGTGTGCGTCTGTGTTTGTGTGAGTGTGTGTGTGAGAGAGAGTGTGTGTTTGTGTGTGTGTGTGTGTGTGTGTACCTGAGTTGTAGTCTCTGTATAGTAGTCCACTAGTATGAGGTCACTGCTCCATGTTTGTATACGATGGCAGCTTCTGCTCTGATGTGAATGTGACTCCTGTCACAGCAGCCTTTGACTTCACTCTTCTCTCTCCTTCTCTCTTTCTCTCGCTCTCTCTTTCTCTCACTCTCTCTCTCGGTGGGGGAATCCTCTCGGTCGCCCGCCCCCCTCCTCTAACTCATGACACTTTCCATGACTGACTCGTCAGTTTTGGAACACTTGACGCTTGTGGGTCCCAAGGGAGCCTGGAGGGCGTGGTTTTAGGGTGGGGGCGGAGGGGTGCTGCTGCTGGTTGCTGGTTGTTGTGGTGGTGGTGGAGGGGGAGGAAGAAGAGGAGGAGGAGGAGGGTAGCGGGATGTTGTCGAGACGGCCTCAGTCACTGTAAACACAGGAAGAACGTGGCTGAAGTGACAGGGAGTTTCAGAATCTTTTTTTTGCCTATGCTGTGGTGCACCACTCTGATAGAGATCTGCACTCTGCACTGCTGCACCGGGACTAGTGTGCACTGCACACCCAAATACACACATCTCTGTACGTCACATCCCAGCTAGCAAAAAGCCCCCTCTCTAACCCAAAGTGTGTGTGTGTGTGTGTGTGTGTGTGTGTGTGTGAGAGAGAGAGAGAGAGAGAGAGAGAGAGAGAGAGAGAGAGAGAGAGAGACAGAGAGAGAGAGAGTGTGTGTGTTTGTGTGTAAGTCTGTGTGTGTTTGTGGAGGTTTAAGTTTGTGAGTGGTGTGTGTAAGTCTTTGTATAAAGGTATTTGTGTGTGCTTGTGTGTCTATTTGAATTGTGTTTGTGATTGAGTGTGTTTGTGTGTGCGTGTGTGTGTGTGTGTGTGTGTGTGTGTGTGTGTGTGTGTGTGTGTGTGTGTTTGAATGTGTTTGAGTGTGTTTGTGTTTAAATGACAAGTCCCTACACCCCCCCCCCCCATCCTCCCAGATATGCGTGGGCGTATGTTGGCACAATATTTCCACCCACAAGGTGGAATTCATGATGAACCTAATTTTTGCAAACCCCTTCCTTGTCCCCCCCCCCCCCTCTCTCTCCTCAGACTGGAAACTCCCTGCTCCCTGCCAAGCTATTTACTCATGCAGGTAAAATGTTTTCCCCTGCACTGAATGTAAGTCAACATCCACTAACCTAAAATAGCTTTGAACTTCATTAGCTTCCTCCATACTATGGGTTGAATAAGCATAACTCTTCACGCCCAAGCCCTTAAAAGGTCATATATCACAGATATGGAACACTGACTGTATGCCATTCTAAAATGACAGGCATGCATAAAATTTGGTGCACTCCCTATCTTCAGGCTTGGCTGATTGGAGAACAGTTTCAAAAGACACTAAAAACAGTATTGGTTTTCCTGAGGAACGGGGAAACGTTAGGGACTTGTGTCAGTCCAGATCTGGTTTGGCCACTTAGCGAGAGCCAAGTTCAGCAGAGCGGGGTGGAGCTGCTACAAAGTGGATTTTAATATCTTCCTTCAAGGTATTTTTCTGACTGCCTCTTCCTTATAGCTATTTATAGCTCTGCATAAACAGAGTCCTCTGCCACTTGTTATGGGTCTGCTGGTTGATGGTGATGAGCATAGCCGGTCAAACACCCACAGACACACAATGGCTCAGTTAATCCAGCCTCACCATATGCTTCTATAAAACCGCACGTCAGCTGTTCCCAGACTTTTTGGAAGCATCGCTGGCCTTCGTTTGTAAACCCCTGGGATGCCTCACCCAGTGGATAATGAAAGAAGAATTCTAGAACTTATAGTAAGAATCGCCACCAACGTCTTCCAGAGAATCTCTCAGAACAGGTCAGGGCACGTTTCTGATTGGTTTCTTCCCTGTGCACTCACCAAGTCTCTGATTGGTCTCTTCCCCTTTCACTCACCACATCCTGCTCTTGTGGTGTTTCTTTCTTTGTCCTTCGTTCAGTGACCCAATGCCCACCCCCCGCCATCATCAATGCCCACCCACCCACCCAGCCCTCTTTCAAAGCCACTCAACTCTCTGATGGGGTGCTTGCCTGTCCTGTCTGATCTGTGCCTGCCTGTCTCTCTGTCTGTCAGCTGTCATTCACTGTGTCCTTCATCTCCTCACAAAGTTGTCCTTGTTTCGGTTTAGTCCAATAATAGAGCACAAATCCTCTGTCCCGCATTGCGGCTACATGTTTTCTTGTTGTTGTTGTTGTTAGTGGTGGTGGTGGTAGCGCTAGTATAAGAGCTCAATGCTCTATTCCACTGACACAAGCTAGCAAACTGAAACCTGGACTGTCAGAATACACTTTGACTCTCACAAACAACTACACCAATAACACTCAATGAAAACAAGAATCACCTAGTCAATTCCAGCCAAATGATCCTCAAAGCCAGCCACTATGTGTGTGTGTGTGTGTGTGTGTGGGAGAGAGAGAGAGAGAGAGAGAGAGAGAGAGAGAGAGAGAGAGAGAGAGAGAGAGAGAGAGAGTGGAGCGTGTACTTACAGTGTAGGCTCGTCAGCGTGTATGCAGCTGTGGCTGCCTGTGGAGGCTTGTATGACTCGGTGGCCTCGCCTCTCTCACTTTGCTGTTATCTCCCCCAAACGAGGAAGTGGTTGCGTTTTTTTGTTTTGTTTTGTTTTTTCAAAGCTGTACCGGCAAGGAAGCAATAGAGAAAAAGACAGAGTGTTCAGGGAGGGAGAAAGGAGAAAGAAAGAGAAAGAGAGATTAACATTATAATGAACATATTACCCCCAAGCAAAGGAAGAAAGCTGGTCTGTGCTGAAGAACAGGGGCTTTACTCCTTTGGAACGCAACTTCCTTATGCAACATGAGAGTTTGCCTCAGGTGGTCTAGACTCACGCTAGAAAGGTGGGACTGCTGTTTCAACTTGGAGGTGTTGCCGGACTAGTCGGCCATGTGATTACTGCCGGCCAACCTGACCACTCTTTAAGCATGGCCCCATTTGGTTTGACCACTGGGTCATCTGACACAATCCAAGCATTTAGACACAAGTCAGAACTGAGTGAGTGAGTGAGTGAGTGAGTGAGTCCTCTAAATCCACAGTCCTGTTGGTTTATACTGTATGACATTTAAGTGGGTTAATTTGGCTTGTTATGGCATGTCAACCATCCAAAACACATTTTACATTTGATTTGAAGATAAAGTTCTCCACAAGTGGCAATTTGCATAAACTGTTCCAGGATGTCAGAACAACACAATCGAAACTAAATTTTAAATTAAGATGGGACGACTGCATGGTGCACACTAACACAACTGAATATAATTATAGGTTATACTTACTTTTTTCAAGAGAATAAGCCCAAATTGTCTTCTGAAGTCACACTCACACTGCATGCATTCTGTATACCATGCAATCTACCTCAGTTGTTCCATTCCTATGATCAAACTTTGTTAACACTGTAGCTGCCGTTGTCTTCATATGCAAAACTCAAATAAATGTTGTGGGTGTGCAGAGAGAGGGGTCACATTGTTAACAGTGTCGGTAATGGCAGGGAAATAGCAGCGTCATTACAACACAGAGAGGATCGTTACAGGAATAAGGATCAGGATCGCTTCCAACTGAAATCCAGGAACAGTTCCAAGCTCACAAAAGGCTCTTCATGTGCCTGCTGGAAAAAAGACAAGAGAGAGAGGAAGCAGGATATTGAAATCTTTGTTCTGTTGCAATGACACTGTCATTATTTATTTATAATCATTTGTGGCTTTCATTGTTCATTGTTGTCTGTGACAACTAAATCAGTGATTCAAGCGACATTTATACTATTGTTTCTGTGATAGAGATCAATTGTAATTGATCCGTAATCACCCTCAGTATGGAGTCCTAAGTGAACTCTGCAGACTTTGTGTGAAGTCTCCTCTGCCTCAACACTGGTTTTGCAGTAATAATGCATGATAAAGACAAGAGCGTCTCTCTCTCTCTCTCTCTCTCTCTCTCTCTCTCTCTCTCTCTCTCACTCCACACACACACACACACACACACACACACACACACACACACACACACACACACACATCCACTCAAGCCTGGTGTTTTTACTGCCACTGTTTCATATTTGAACCAGATCTTTACTTCCTTATGATGTTAGTGTCCAAGCCCTTTTTTTCAGTTCCTTAAATGTTTTCTTATGCAACACCAATGTAGGAGAATTGAGCATTACTGAAAGAATAACCACATATGAAAATAACATCTTGTCTTGCAAACATCCATCTATATTGCATCAGAGAAGAGACAAACACGCAACTGAAACTGTAAAGCAAGGGGAAAAAAATGAAACAACATATTATCTCTGCTCTGCTCGGCTCTGTGCTCCAGTGCTAAAAGTCGAATAATTTCCTAATGATTGAAGTTGTGAGATTGTTATGATGTTGACATTGGAGGCTGCTTCTTGTGTAGGCTGTGCAGAGTGTTCCCCTGTCCTGCTGTGTGTGTGTGTGTGTGTGTGTGTGTGTGTGTGTGTGTGTGTGTGTGTGCTGGCTTTGAGTCATCAGGTGCACAGTGGCAGATGACAAGAGGGGTTTCCCAATAGAGAAGTAACTAGTTTCCATTTAGCAAGTTTGCTGTGGAGAGACCCAGTCATTTTTTTCACCTTGTAGAAGCTCTTTTTCCACTCGGCTCAAAACAAACAGCACCAGAGTCTGTGACAGTAAAGGCAATATAGTTTCAGCTCTTTGATATCGCCCCCGTACACCGTCGGCCACCCCCTTCACCCTTGTATAGGCTACACCCTTGCATGTTTTCCCACTCTCTAGCGACGAGATGTCGATGTCGATGATGAGATGAATTTACTGGTGGTGTGGGTGAAAAGAGTGATTGAGTGAGTCTCCTTTTTTTGGGTAGACCTCAACTAAAAACAAAAAAAGAAAGTTCATTTTTCGGAAATGGTGCATAAGTCTGTGCATGTGCATAGCGGTTTGCAGAAGTTCCAGGTAAATTCAAGTAAACTGCCCTGGTAGTGCTCTGCTGAGATTGTGCTATGTGTTGGCATTTTGCCGTGCTGTCAAAACACTCCAAATGCATCAGTTAATGTGCAAAACACAATTTGGCAAAGCCTGTCTGGACAGTTTGTAAGGTTTTCATTTCTTTTTAAATGATGGTTCAGTTGAGTTTGCTTCAAGGTCACGCAGAACTAAGCCCTGTGGCTCATTTTAGGATCAGACATGCCACTATACAGTTGGACTTGATAATTAGATAATTACTATATTAGCAATGTCCGTTATATAAAAATAATATTTACACTGCTCTCTCTCTCTCTCTCTCTCTCTCTCTCTCTGTGTGTGTGTGTGTGTGTGTTTAATTTATGTAGGCGTTAAAGAGTTTATGTGTGAAACAAAGAGACAGACATACCATACCCAAAGATAATGTAAAGAAAAAACAAAGATTGAAAGTAAGAGGCTTTGATAAATAACCCATGAGGTTTTCTTCACTTCCTCTTTTAAGCCTTATCAACAGTTATCAGGAAATTGGGTTTGTGTCATTATCATGATAGTGCAGACAAAGCTTTCCACCATAATATATAACACTGTTTCCATTACGCAATACAAAATTACTTTCAATAGAAACAACACAGGTGCATCTACCAGTGCCATGGACTACAAGACTATCTTCTCAGTATTATAAACATTATACACCCAGGCTCTCATTTTGAATGTCGGCCATGTAAACATAACAGAATGTATTAAATTTTATCATAAAATGTCATTTTATGAAGATAAGAGATTTTTATTTATTTACTTGTCCTGTGTTAGCAGGATAGTCACATTGAAATAGTAGTCTCTGTAGCATGCGAGCCTTGGATAAAAACACTGGCTGATGTTTACAAAAGAGGGACGTGACAATGACTAATGTTGTTGCTATGACTACATGCAGTGATTGAATGACTTGAAAATTAAACTCTATAAACATTTACTGAAGAGTTTGAGATGGGTACAAATAAACTTTTTCCTTGTAAAAGGACTGGCATGATAGTGAGCATAGATAAAATGTGGTGTGGTATATTTTTATTGCATTGTTGTGGCATTCAAGAGTAAGGACACTGGAGCTGTTGAGTGTGGGAGTGAATAAAAGTTAATCTGTAAATCAGTATATCAGTATTTGTGTTACCTGGAAATGCACGGCTGTGTTTTTAGACAACTAAGGCAAAGGTTTAGAGTATGTTTACTGAGGACTCCTGCTGGCCACGTAAGTGAACTGGCTGAAGCTGTGAGGAGAACTGGTTTGTCCTGTTCATGCCAATGTTAAATGTCATATTAGTGGGTGACTTAAGCCATGGTACTGCTGAACAAGGATGAATTCATTTAGTAACCTCATATCTTATGCATGTAGTGGCATATACAAAACAAAAGGCAATTAAAATGGAATGCCACTTATACTGATGAAGTTTCTGTGGAAGGGCAGAGCATTGGCAATGCCATTGTTGATCTAGGGGATTCCCCACAAGGGATTTCACACACAACCTTCGATCTGTGGCTGACAGGCATCAGGCGACTCAGCACTTCGCAGCATGAAGGATATACAGTAATAAAATAATAATGATAATTGAAATTGGACAGCACTGATGAATTGGTTGCCCGGTTGTTATAATGTTAGTACAAGAGCAGTAAAGTAGAGCTGACTCAGTGTTGAGATAGATGCTGGCACATGTGCACTACAGTGGGTGAGGAACATAGACTCTTCTTTTGTTGGAGCAAATCTGGGAAATCTCTAGGCTTGAAATGTACAAATGAGAATAAGAACTTTTTTATATAATCAAAGGTGACATGGGTGGCCAAACTTTTTTGCTTGCAGGCCATATGCTGAAATATCTAAGCTGTCAAAAGCCAGTGCAAAATTAAGAGCGGTAATTTTCTCTCAAATTATAACTAATATTGATATTGAATCAATATAACAACAGTTCACATTCTTTCATTTGAGCAAAGGGCGGCAATTGGCCCCCAAAGCTTAGTTTGACTCATATGTACAGTAAGGACTCTGTGTTGTGATACTTTTGGTCAGCAGAGTGCGCCAAAGCTGCACCTCACAACCTACATCCCAATCTCAAAGGTACCTCATGAAATAGCCAGAACTTATTTACTGTCAAACCTGTCAAACAGTCATGAATAGAAATCCCCCCACATCTGTGCAGTCCCAGTAGACCCCTCCCCCTCCCCCTCATACTGGTCCTGCACTGGCAGGATGCAATGATTGACAGGCATGTCCCTAGATGTCATAAAAGAGCTGCCTGCAATGTTCACACGGATGATTTACTGTCAACTCTTCCTCCCCTCCTCCTCTCCGCTCCCCATAACCCATTAGTGCCCTCACACCCTACGGGTTGAAGCTATATGCCCAGCACAGCTGCCCCATCCCGCTCCATCACCACTCTACACTCATATATCTCGCTGTGGCCAAGCAGTCATGGCTGCTTTCTGCCCACCTTATTAAAGGCGTTAAACGTGGTGATCATTTCGTTGAAGAGGCCATAACCACAAGGGCCATTTCTGGCCAAGTCAAACGATCAAGTTCCACCGACGGAAAACGAGTTCAATCAATTCTAATCAACGTGAAACAGCCCATCAGCCACAATCCAGGACGAGAAGAGTGGTCTGACCGACCGTAAAGCGATTTATTCTCACAGGGTGTTGAACATGTGTTTGTCTCCCAGTCTCACACTATATACTTTTATGTGGAAAACATCCAAAAGCATTCATCTAGCCCTAGCTTGTCCACTGGCAGGTGTGGACTCCGTGTGGTCCCCTGGATACCCAGAGCAGAAAAAAAAACTGTTCTCAGACCAGTGTGTTTCTCCTTCATGACTTGGCCACAGTTCTCCACTGCCGAGGTGAGACTGATCTCAAGAATTTACGGATTTGACACACATTTGGAGTAAAAGCCTCCATTTCATTCATTACTTATCCTCATGGCTTTGGACAGCTGCGCCTGTGTTTGTGTATGTGTGTGTGTGTTTCTTTGCGTGTGCGCGTATGTGTGTGTGTGTGTGTGTGATGTTCACGCATGCATGAGCGTGTGTATGGTGCACATGTGTTCAGAGAATGTGGTTGTGTTTTTGTGTGCATGTTAAATATTTGCGGGCTGGCATGTGTATGTGTGTGTTTGTCAAATGATGTCAGTAGGGTGAAGGCATAGGCACACTGATTAATGGCCAGTGCTAGTTCCTCTCTTCACATGGATCCACTTACAGCAACAGCAACCTGGAATGACACGGTGACATAATGCAATAGTACCTAATGAGGAAAATAGCTGGGATGTTTGTTTCCTAGAGAGTAAAACAACAGAAGGTGTGTGTGTGTGTGTGTGTGTGTGTGTGTGCAAGTGCATGTGAGTTTGTGTGTGTGTGTGTGTGTGTGTGTCTGTGTGGTATGTGTGTGTGTGTGTGTGTGCGTGTGTGTGTGTGTGTGTGTGTGTGTGTGTGTGTGTGTGCATGTGCGTGTGTGTGTGACATTTGGGCTGACCACAGAATGCATGCTCATCTGGATTTGTGCCCTGCTAACTCAGGCAGTTGTCATTTGCTCGTTAGTTATCGTAGGTCGTTTAGATTGAGAATAAACTCTTTGGTCAAGAAAGCCACAGTGGATCGTAAAAGGAGAGAAGTGAAATGTCATCAGCTTTATTTATGTTTGAAGTTGCCATGGCGGCTCTCTCTCTCTCTTTCCTCCATAGAACATTCCGGCACCATGCGCCCTCAGACCGGTTCAAGTGGGTGAATGTCTTACTGAAGGCACAGGCAAACCAAAAATATGTCATTCAGCTCTCGTATCAGACCATTAATGTCTGGCATATCCAATCTACACACATCATTTCTGCCAACTAAACACATCTGGCTTCTAGAACTTTCACTATTTGGAGTCTAGCCTGGCAAATGTTTCAACGTAACAAAACAAAGGCAGCCACTTCCCACGTCAACAGCCAATCAGTTTGACCGGTCATCAATCCGAAGGAGAGACCACACCCATTAGTGTCCTTTTGATGGCTTGACGGCGTGCTGCTGTATTTGACAATGGAGACATTCATGTGATTGCAGAAAAAGCAGCATGAGAGGATGCACCCTTGGATAGCCCTCCATTTTACACGCAAGCTAACAGAAGTGGAATCAGTGCAGTCTACTGTGTGCCTGCCTAAAACATCAGACCCTCAATGCCCTTTGGATTTCTGATTTCAAACTGGCGGAGTACCTCAATGGAAGATGGAAGGTTTGAAGTTACTGCCAAAGACAAAATATTGTATCAGCTTTTTTGTGTGTGTCGTCTGACTGTATCCAGCTATTGTTCTCACTTTCCTCTGCAAATGTGATGGTATTAAATGAGATGGATAGAAAAAGAGAAGGAGATAGAAAGGAAAAATAAAAGGAAGAGAGAGAAAGAGAAGAGGTCACTGCACTGATGACTGCTCTAGTTTGTTTAGTTAAACTACAGGCCCTAAGAGACTGTAGGTTCCACTGATCTGTGAACAGCTACGGGGCGTTGTTAGGCACAAGGTCAGCATTAATGCCAGCAATCAGCCATAGCCCAATTGTCTACTAGAGCAGACAGGAAAACGGTGACACCCTGAATATATCCCCCCTATTTTAACATGCTGCTCTCCTTGCCTTGGTCTCCTAAGATCACCTTGAGAAGCTCTCTCTCTGAAACGTGAGCCGTAGAGGCCAGGCTTTAGCGCACTGATTGGAGGTGACAGTCCATGTGCTCGGATTTGCTTTGTTCTCTCTCTTTTTTTTTTTTTTTTTGCAAAGGCCTGCCGCACATTCAGATGCTCAGTCTATTCTGTTGGAATCATTCCCATATACGGAGGCATGTGGAAACCATCACAGGTAATTGGGCCTCAGCTATCAGCTGGAAAGGGAGACATTGGAGATCTGCTTCCTTTTACGCAGACCCTTCTCATTTTTTAATGTCTTTTTATGGAGGATATTGGGGGTCTTTGGTTACTGCTTAGTGCATGGCCTGTGTCATGAGGTTTCATGGGTTTCATCAGAAAGTAAGAGAGGCCATGTGTATAAACACAAAAATGTTTTATTCTCTTCAACAATGTACAACAACACATATCAAATACTGTAACTGGTATCGCCTCTGAGATTGAAAATAGCTTTACAGACACATAAAATATGCTTCTCTATGATGTTTATAGTTCATATACATTCAAATGCAAGTAGATATGGATTTGTGTCTTTGAATCTGAAGACAAATGAGCAATACAACTGTCAGCTTTGAATAACAGAAGAAAAAAAATAAACAAACAGGGAAAAATAAACACTGTTAAACACTTTTGGAGCTTTGGAAAGTTGCACTGTAGTGTGAGAGACCTTCATATATACGTACAGGAAGAGAACATAGAATCTCTTCAGTGCTTCTCATAGCAGAGCCGAGGATGCATGAGCACCAGTCTCTAACCTCATGCCTTATTCATACAGCACTGTGCTCTCATCTCATCCCACTGCTTTCCCTCTGTAAAAAGGCTCAATAGCCTGATCCTGGATCAGTGGACTGTGGCTATGTGGTGCTTGGCGTGCAAACAACATGATATAGGTCATAATGATGAAACAGGCAACTCTATAAAGACATGGCAGCATTTGCAAGAGCAGTTAGGCCCCTGGCCTTGTGGTTTTGATGGACCATTTCCAAAGCAGGAAGTTGTTCGGTGGTCAATTTGCTATGCAGCAACACATCTAAATGGGGAGGGTCAGTTCTTCAGACTAATGTGTGGTTTCAAAAACAAACAGCTGTGGTGAACCATTAAGAGCATGTATGTGCTGCCAACAGCTAACTACAACAAAACAGTTAAACAATATTGTAGACTTATATAAAAGTAAACTGTTCAAGTGCTACGGTATGTTATTTATGATGGCGTAAGACTACATAAGGACACAGATCGCACTTAGAAATGCATTGTTGGAAAGTGTAGTAAGCAATGGCACTTCTCAGTCCAGCTGTAAATATAAGCAATCATGTCAGAGAGAGAAAGAAAGAGAGAGAAAGAAAGAGAAAGAAAGAGAAAGAAAAAAGAGGGACACAGCATCTCTGAGGGTTCTCTGAGGAGAGATTCATGAGTGTTGTCTTTGGCTGCGTTCTAATACTGTTTGATTAAGCTCCATTGCACTGTTGAAATACTGGGCTTGAAGAATGTCCTCCAGGGAGGGAGGGTGCAAGCCACACAGACAATCTAGCTGTCCGCAGAGCGTGGCCGAGGAGCATTAGTCACATTTGTGTTTGCAGCAATAAAACTACATTAGCTTTCCAACGCTAGCTGTAACTTCACCACGGGCTATATGCCATATAGCAGTGCTTGATTCAAGTAAGGAAATTGCCTTGTCAGTCAAGAGAATTTGGCAGAGCAGGAGGTTCAGAGGTGGTGTGTGTGTGTGTGTGTGTGTGTGCGTGTGTGTGTGTTTGACGGGTGGGTGAGGGTAGGGGAGTTTCCAATTTCATGTAATTTATATCAAACTGCTGCTTTCATTACATCTTGTTACCATTTTATTGTGTCAATCTACCTTGGGCTGTAAATGGTGTATTGGTGGGCAGACCAAAGATAAACCAAGCATCACTCTCATGACCACGGCACCATTTCTCACTGAGCAAAGAGAGGCTTTTTTGGCAATGCTCTGCATGACCTTAATGATCTGCCTTGGAGGAAGGGAAAGGGAAGGGAATTGGAAAGCATATGGTAGCATTATAAAATTCACATAAAAAGACCCATAAGTATTGTTATGTTAAAAATCACCAATCAGGAAAATCCACTCATATATGCAAACACACACACACACACACACACACACACACACACACACACACACACACACACACACACACACACACACACACACACACACACACACAGTTTAATCTGCTCTCTGAAGCTCCAGCCATTAGACATGCACGGCCCTTGTTCCCACTCTCTCCCTTTTATAACGCTTGTTTCTCTCCCCAACCGGGTCACCGCATGTGACTGCCCATTATTTTGGTCGGATCTCCTTGGCAAGAGAATCAGGTTTTTTGTTGTTGGTGGGTTTTTTTTTTGGTTGTGCCAGCCAATGGTGACAGCAACTCTCCAAATACAATAGTTGACCCAGAGGCCCCCAGCCGGGGCCTGATGTCCAGGCATGCTTTCTCAAAACTGTCAGATCGATTGGTGCGGCGCGGACCAGGAAGTGCGGCCTCTCTGATGAGCCTCACCCGGGCTGTCAAGTCGCGCTCTTGCCGCATAACAAGTTAGTTCATTCTGGCCGCTCCAAAACGCTGGTGGGGGGAGCAGGGAGAGGTGAGCGGGGAGGGGATCACAGGGGGGGTGGGGGGGTTGGGGTTGGGTGTTGATGGTGGTGGTTGCTTTTAGGTGTTGCACGTAACTCCGGCGTCTTCCACATGGCCACAGTTGGTCCGGCCCCATCCGGAGAAGCTGCACTGGTGAATGGTGTCCTCGTTGCCAACGCACGCCACATCGTCCATCCAAATGAGCCCGGTGCCTGTGGGACAGAGAGGGAGCAGCGCAGCACAGCACGGCACAGAGGAGGTTAGAGGCAGAGAAACACCATTCAGCAGCACAGGCACACCATGCAGTGTGCAAAAAGTTTTACATACAATAACAGTAATAACCAGCATCTTTATAATCGATCTTTCCCAGCATCACAATATTGCCAAATATTCCACAACATAACGCTGATACTGAAGCTACAATTTTTCATTGTCAAAAGTCAAAATTCAAAAGTCAAAGCGAACTTTGCGTTTCTCAAAGCTCCAAATGTGCCACAAGTTAAAATTAAGACACACAACTAGGAAACATTGAATAGGAAACATTGATGTGTTACACAAAAACACACACTGTAGGCTTAAGACCACACAGACACTAATTGTATAGTCACATGGTCAACAGTAATAGATGGGATTTGATTTGAAGGCTGAGCTCCAGTTGAAAGTGTGTGTGAGCATGTCAGTGGTTGAAAGGTTAACAGTGTTGGTCCCTGGTCCCTCTCTCTCCTCTCCTTTGGAAAGCCCAAATATGAGTCACATATCTGGCTTAGACATGAAACACTCCTCTGGCTCTCCAAACAAGCCTCTCTTCTCTTTTTCTCCTATGCTGCACTCCTTCCCTCTATTTTTTCTCTTCTCCTTTTTTCCTGTGTACTCCCTTCTTGTCTTTCTTTCTCTCTTCTGTTTTTCTCCTGTGCACTTTCCCTCTTCGCTGTTGTGCTCAACTAAAATTTCTGCAGGCACCACACAGGGCAGCCAAGTGCCACCCAAGAGGACCTCTGGCAGAGGGTCTCCCTCTGGACGTGTCTTTACTGCCTTTCTAACGAAACTACCCATCTCTGTCCAGCTCACTCTCTCTCTCTCTCTCTCTCTCTCTCTCTCTCTCTCTCTCACACACACACACACACACACACAGACACACACACACACACACACACACACACACACACACACACACATGCACACAGGCCTTGTTTTGAGTGTGGCCAGAAATGATTTCCAGACCCCACGGAACGCTCCCAGCTCTTGACAGCTTAATGAATTGGTGGTGTTGGGTCCACTGTGCAAAAGCACTGTCCAAAGCCTCTCTTAGGTGCCACCATTCTTTTATGAGGTGGAATAAATCAGAGGCTTTGCTTTAAGCTGGCCCTTTTTATTCAGCGTTATCTTTGGGGATGTAAACACGCTCCACTCAAAATTACAACTGGGAGCTTTGAGGTTCAAGCTGCCTTTTTAAAGGCTCAACTTTTGTGTATTCGGAGAGGGCGATCAGGAGGTTGCTTTTGGGAGGGATCAGAAGGAGGTCACGACTCTCTCTTTCTCTCTCTCTCTCTCTCTCTCTCTCTCTCTCTCTCTCTCTCTCTCTCTCTCTCTATTTCACTCTGTATCTCCCAGTCTTATAGCACATGTTTGGGCGAGGGGAAGGTTTCATTGGCTCTGATGGATATTCCTGTCTATCGAAAGCTGGGGTTGCAAAGTTCAGTGACATCCATTACAGAGTGGCAGCTTAGGGCTGACAGATACTACATTTCTGTGGGAGACAGTGTCTTACGCCAAGGGTCACATCGTGTACAGTGCAGTTTTTGTTTTGTGAGTGTTTACACTTTGGACCGTAGTTGATCTCATACTGCAACATGAACATACGCAAAACATACTTACAGTGTCCCAAATTTAAACAACCCCATCAAGACAGCGTCAGAACGTTAAAGAATGCCTTACAGATTTTCTGTATACAGTATGTGAAAATATTTTGGATGTAAATGATTTCAAAACATCCTGCTAGCCGTGTCCAGGCTGTTAAAGCTTTCATGTGCTATCCATCTCCACTAGCATCTCCCCCAAACTGACGGCTAGCAGATGTGTGGTGTTCCACCGCCACCCCCGGTAGGGCTATTAGTGGTCCGGTCCAGAGCAGGTCTGCACACACTTCTGGACTCAAGGCTGACCAGACTCCACTCACCGCAACACACACACACACACACACACACACACACACACACACACACACACACACACACACACACACACACACACACACAGAGCATGGAGGCTAGTCAAGTTGGAAAGGGGGCTCCTCTAGGGCTGCACTGGGATCAGCCGTAGTCTGATTGTGGAGCTTTTGAGGACAAGCCTGTTGCATGCTGCCTCATGCAAATGTGTTTTAGGGCACAAGAAGTATCCAGTGACTTTTATAAAGCAGTAAGGCAGCTGCAGGATATTAATCTATCCCATATTTTCTGTTAAGGCCATCAAAAGAGCTTTTTCGTTTTAAGAGAAATTGTTTACCAAAGCCTGTTCACATGATTACGTATTGCTTGTAATAACAATTTTTCAAAGATATTTGTAGAATATCATCCATGATTAATGTCGATGCGCTCCACAGCAAACTAACCCTCATGGGATTGGCTATGGAGGGATTGAATAAGCGTCTCACTGACAAACATCTTCACAACTGTGCGAAAAATGGCAACGCTGGTCACATGATCGAAGCACAGATGTTCGCTTGGGTCAGATGTTGACTAAATCCAAAGAGATTTAAGACATTTTTTTTTACTGAGTATTTTGAATTTTGATAGGTCCAACTTTTGTCTGTTCTCTCAAACTTTTGGTATGGCTCAAAATAGTGAATGTATTTGGTGATGATCTTTATAGGAGAACCGTGTGAGAGAAGTGGAGGACCTAGCAGCCAAGTCCAGTCCATGTACAAATACACTCATATTTAATGGGAGCTGAGATCACTTTTTGGAGAAAACATTTTAAACAAAACACTGGTCTCAGAAGACTGGTTTGATTTCACAGCAAAACAACTGCAAATTCTCACTCTCAACACTCAATTATCACTGAGAACATGATTGTCATTTAATCATCAGCTAGCACACTATGTTTGATAGACACATGGACACAATAATAGGTCATTTAATATACATTTACAGTCTTCCCTAAATAAGACATAATGTAAGGAATGTTTGTAGCTGACAGTTGGGCTAAGTTATGGTGCTGGACAGGCAGATTGATGTTGCCATAGAGACTGTTTTGATAGCCTCTCTGGCCCATCCCTATGAGGTCATATTCATCTCCAGGGTGCTCCAGCACAGCGTGCTGTAAAATAGCTCATAAAAGCACAATGGAGAAAACAAATGGTCTCAAGCCTGTCCAGGAGCCATAAATACAGACGGATCGGATCCCTCTATTGCCTGTGACCTTTAAAGGTGGCCACCACTGTGGGATGCACAGGCAGATACATGCTCATGTATACAGGAACACAAATGACTTTGCGCATATTTTGTAAAATATTGGCAGATTCCTATTTCACATCAATTTCTCATAGACCTACGCTCTGTTATATGGAGAAACTGTGTCAGATTGATAAAAGTGAAAAACAATAAATGAAAGTGAGAAAACTTCCCCAAAATAGTCTAGTTTTGCAAGTTATGCATAGATAGTGTGTACATTTGTGTGTACAAACTCACCCTGGCCGAAGCGGCCGGTCTTGTGGACCTCTCTGGCTCCGCGGAATCCCAGCATCCTGCACACCACGTCTCCGTCCTTCTTGTCCCAGACGTCATCACACACCGTCCCCCAGCGCCGCTCGTGAAACACTTCCACACGGCCCTCGTGCGGCCCGGAGCCATTCACCAGCCTCACTAGTGTCCCCTCCACTGTGACGCACGCATGCACACACACACACACACAGAGAGAGAGAGAGAGAGAGAGAGAGAGAGAGAGACAGAGAGAAATTAGCCTTTACTGCAAACACTTTCATCCAAGTGACCGCCATCATGAAAGCAAATCTTGTGGGACTAATGTAGCCCTAATGAGAAAAGCCTTCAGAGTTTTACAGTTGGAGACTTGCTCACACTCTACCTCATGGCTGGAGTATGTGAGATGCTGAGAGACTGAGATTTATAAAGGCCTTTATAGAGAAGGAAGATTTCTAACGTTGGAGAGCCTGGGCCTTAAACGGCAGAGTTGGAGAGCTAACTGGGACATTATGCAACGTGGTTATCCAATAAATGTGTTGAAGTGAAGGCTAATTACTATGAGATGGTAAAAACTATTTTGCCTTGGAGTAACTTAAGATCGCTGTATGATGGCTGTCCTTTGGGGATGCAACCAGTGACAATAGGAAGAACAAATCAGAAAAATTTCCCAATCTGTGTGAT
Organism: Sardinella longiceps; assembly: GCA_027497455.2. Classification (NCBI taxonomy): domain Eukaryota; kingdom Metazoa; phylum Chordata; class Actinopteri; order Clupeiformes; family Clupeidae; genus Sardinella; species Sardinella longiceps. The sequence continues at coordinate 2,306,838 of JAODXP020000025.1, forward strand.
GGGGTCATCACAACAGTAATTTCAACATTCCTCTCTCTCTCTCTCTCTCTCTCTCTCTCTCCTGTCTCATTGCAACATGAGTGCATGAGTGAGCTGCTGCATGTGTTGTCTATTAGTCAGGCAGAGAGAGGCGTCCTCAGTGATGTACCTGCGTCTCAGGGCGGCGTCTGTCAGAGATTACCATCACACACATCTGCCCTCACGTGTGACAGACAGACAGACAGACAGACAGCAGGGAAGTGGGAGGTGTTAATAACGATGGGGAGCTTTATCCGGACGGCGCTCCATCAGCGCGATGTGCTGTGCTGGGTTGGGTGTCGGTGCCATATGGCGATATTGGTTTTACGCGGCAATGGGCGGATAAATGTAAATCTCCAGGACGGGCTGAGGAAGAGTGCAGGAACATCCTGCAAATGCATTGCAGATGCTGGCCCACGCTTGGCCTGGGGAACGCCGCCAATCGGGAACTGATTGGAAACACATGTCTACGACAGACAAACAGGGACGTTTCCCGCTCGCGCTCACTTGCTCACTCGCTCCATCGCTCTCTCTCTCTCTCGCATGTTCTCTTGATCTAGTCAGAGATTACCCCAGTTACGGCTCAGGGAATGACAATCTGTGCCGTTAAAAGAAGGCTATACAGTGGGCTTGTTAGTGTATGTGTGTGTGTGTGTGTGTGTGTGTGTGTGTGCTTGTGTGAGCATGTGGCCATGTGTTTACATGCATGCTGGTGCATGTCAATTAGGGTTTGTGTCTGCATTGTAAAACTGTGCATGTGTAGGTGAGGGTGTGTGTGTGTGCATATGTGTGTTTGTGTGTGTGTGTGTGTGTGCGTGTGGGCATGTGTATGCATGCGTGTGTTTCATCATCTTTCGTGGTCAAGGTCGGGAACCAAACTGTCGAGCTGACGGCTACACGCCCGTGTGACTAATGCACTGCATTTGTGTGGGACTTCTAGACGCTTTGCGCAGGATCCTTGACATGAAAATACTTCATACAGGAAATTGGCCTTCAGATGCTGCCTGTGGCACAGAGCCCGACTGGTTCACCTCCTCCTGAAGCACGTGCACAGTTACAGTACATGTCCGTGCTGTGAGCTCCAGTGTCGATATTACCTTTAGTAAAATAAATAGTAACTACAAAACAAGCAAACAAGTCCACACTCTGCACTTGGCCATGCTAAACAGCACACTCTAGTGTTACACTCCTCCTTCACTCCTCCTCCCTGTGACCATGTTACGCAAATCAGGTGAAAAACAACTCGAGCAAAAATAAGGGAACATATCATGGAGGTGAAAAATGACTTAAGCAAAAGAAGGGAAATGAGATTTGTAAGTAAATCCCTGACAAAGACCGAGTGGTCAGGGACGCGTTTGACTAATGGAGCGGCTCAAGTCCAGTGTGCTCCTCTCCCACAGGCCAGTAGATCAGGAGCGGGCCTCAGGCCTCCTGGGGCGCCTGTCATTTGGACAACATTTACATCCCTAATGGAGCCCGTAACTGTACCTGATAGCTCCAGTGTTGTCTGTAAAAGTGCATGGTTTACATTAGGGCCTCAGGCTTAAATGGCCATGGCAAAGAGTGGAGCACGTCGGCTGGGATGCATGGGCTGCTATCTGTGACCCCTGTTGGTCGCTCCCACAGGGGGCCTGTGTGTGTGTGTGTGTGTGTGTGTGTGTGTGTGTGTGTGTGTGTGTGTGTGTGTGTGAGCTCCTTGAGATGAGTATCAGTGGCGTGGGTGTACCAGTGGTGTATTACTGGTCTCCATAGGGCCCAGGTGCATGGCCGAGGCCCTGTGTGTGTGTGTGTGTGTGTGTGTGTGTGTGTGTGTGTGTGTGTGTGTGTGTGTGTGTGTGTGTGTGTGTGTGTGTGGACATGTGTTGTAACTGGACCCTGTTATCACTATGGACAGATGCATCTGGGCTGTTACACCAGTGGCTTGAGCGGGGGAGTGTTGGCGTCATTGTCATGTTTGTGTGGTCCACCGCGTCCCCCCCCCCTTTTCTCTGAGAGTGCACTGTTCCCACGGCAGTAGCGCCGCTCCCAACGCAAACACACCTCCCCCAGCCTGCGCGGCCACGACATGACTGCGATCACAGCCAAGAGGAAATGCCTCACGTGCGGCTGGATGTCACCCTATACTCCCCTTGTCACATGTGAGTGTGATGCAAGGCCTAAAAGCACGTTCTGTAGATCCTCAAGGGTCTCCGTGTTCGCTTGGTTCTCATGGCGTTAGAGTGTAGAATGAGCTGATCTAGGGTCTCTGCTTGGCAGTCACAATCTAGGACAGGGTTGTTTATGAACTCAGATATTGAGATTTAATATTCTTCTTATCTATATTAGGTGTTTATGATAAAATCAGCACTTAATGAGCACGTCCAGTGCATTAGCAAAACTGCCAGCCGCACTGTGTCAAAATATTTATTTATTTTTCTTTGACAGGGGGATTAATAGACCCAGAATATTAGAAATCCAGAGTTTGTTGGAATGGCAAGCTAGCCATGATGCTGATGAGTGCTAACTAAAAAAAACATGTTTTCGCGGGAGAGGTGCAACCCAACGCCAGCAAATTCCAGCGCGCAACTTAAGCGAATCCGACTAATTGTCCAGACAAAGTAATGAAAAGCAGAAATCGAAAAACTTTCCAAAACCCCCGGTGATGTCACCTCTCCCGTTTCACAACTCCCAACTCGTGAGATTTATTTAAGAGCGAAGGCCAACTCGCTGGCCTCTCGTGGGAGACGGCTCGCTAAAACCAGCGCTGTCAATACCTTGCAAAACACTCCCATGTTCGTCTCCACATTTGGCAGGCAGATTGAGGTAAATGGGCCACGCTACTCAGAGTCAGCACAGGCAAGAGCTGTCCTCTCCTCGTCAAAATGGGAGGGGAGAGGAGGGACAGAGAGAGACCCCCCTGATGGCTCTGGCTGGGCCTGGAGTGCCACAACTGCAGCATGTGTGCATGTGTATCAGGCCCTGATCAGTAAACACACACACACACACACACACACACACACACACACACACACACACACACACACACACACACACACCCACTGCTTACTTACTGTAACATACCCTCTGCTAACCTCAAGCATGTGACGGTGCTGCTAGGTGTGGAATTATGTCAGGTGAACACACTTAAGTTGTGCAACACCTATTTATCCTGGAATCTTTTACCTACTCTATGAACTGGCATACTG
>JAODXP020000025.1:2312540-2320554 GCA_027497455.2 Sardinella longiceps
GGTGGAGAATGAAAGGCAAGCCTGCTGTATGGGGGGGTCTGTGGTTAGCAATGGTGGCGGCAGGACAGGAAAGACACAGAGGGCTATCCACTCATTAGGTCCTAGTTATATGAGCATCAAAAAGGGTGCCCAGTGCCCACCCTCGGGAGAGGACAAAGCCATATAGGCCAGACCACAGTAGATGCTATTATTATGCATTAGCCTACAGTTTTATATACCACAGCCTCTCTCTAATCTTAGAGAGTGGAGCCAGATTGGCCACACTTGAGAAAACAATATTTTCCTCTGGAAATTGGAAACTCTGGTTTCAGAGGACAATTCTATATATTCTATATAATTCTGTGGACATTCAAGGAGTTCAAAGTGGTGGAGGTTAATGTATATGAAATCTGATATTCAAAAACTGGGTGTGCTTCTTTGTCACTGCAGCTCGAACTTGCAAGACTTTTGATGCTTATTTACTGCTGTTCAGCTCGTTGTCTGAAGTGGGTCATCCATCTGAAAGTTGTTTACCATCTTCTGTGAGACGGCATTCATATGTCAGTTCCAATGCACCAATTCCGGACTTTAGCGAAACTCCTGGGAATACGGCGTGGAAGAAACCACAGGATTACAACAACTACTGTCATGCTCTGTAGCAAAGCCATGATGTCACCACACAGAGCTGGGCTTATGAAACCAGATAGCGGTCTCCTCTGCTTAGCGGCCTGCCCTGAACAACAGCACTAAGTCAAGCTTCCCACAGGACAGTCAGTGCTGATGTTTATACAGCAGTGGCCCAGTATGCTGCTATGCTACATTAGCCTTATAAACAGGGCTTTAATGAAAATGTCTTGTTTATTGGAAATGCAGCAGAGGTGATCCCTGTGCTTTAGGGTCATGGAAAATGTAGTTCACAGTTGTGGGAGCTGTGATAGCCAGTGGGAAACAAGTGAAGATCTGCATCCATTACACCTCATGCCTTACCATAACACCTCATAAATAACCTTTTTATCTTGTCTTGAAATGTATGTATTGTCTTAAAAAAATCTGAATTTTATATTTCAAGTGTGTGTTTCACTTCAAATACGCAGTTGCCTATCTGTAAAGCACATTGAAAAATGCTTTTGTTCTAAGAAATGCGTTATATAAATAAACTTGCCTTGACTTAACTTTCAAAACAGATATCCTTGCTCAACTGATCATTACTAAACTTTTGACTTAACAATATAAACAGATCCCAAGTCCCATGACAAAATACCATGTATTAAAATAGAATAATATTAAATCTTGTATTTCAGCTATATTGTATTGTATATCTGGAGGTGGTCATAACTCATCCGCTGAGACCATTGAGACCATTCAGAGAATTCAACTTTGTTTCTATTTCTGGTAACCTCCTCTACCCTAAAGAAAAACGTCCATTATATTTGGCTGCAAAAAAAGCCTCTCCCAGAACGCTCTTGCTTGTTGGATGGCTTGTCTAGGTTTATTCTAAGGAATGCCCACCACAACACAGCCAAACCAACAACAGCAGCAGCAGCAGTTTGTGTGTAGCCCACGCCACCTCTAAAGAGGCCCACGCCCTGCCTCTCTCACACCCTGACAGATAGCCCCTCACCACATCAGTAAGCGCTGCCGCGGCGCAGGCCCTCACATCTGAGACTGCACAGGGCTACATAAAGGGATTTAGCCTTGTGAAAAACAGGCCAGTCATTACAGTGGCTTTGCTCCAATTTACTGCATTCTCCCTCTTCCAGAAAATCACAGGACGGTATCCAGGGACAGTGGCACCCAAACGCAACCACAAAATGGCGTCTGGTCGGGTGCTTTAGCTGACCACATCCGCAGGCCCAGAAAAACGCCTCGCGCCAGCTGGGATATTTCGAGGTGCTTCGCCGACGGCCGTGACTGCCAGACTGTGAGAGTGGAGAGTGGAAGAAGAAAACGGACGAGCTGTTCAGAGGTGCGAGTTACAAGCCTCTCAAGATCTCTCAACTTTTCCTCATTAGACTCCCAAAATCTCTCCTTTTTTTTTTTACAGGCGAGCAGCGTGCCTTTGTTGTTCTAAGTCCTATTTATTTAACCCCCCGCAACCTCCCAATTGCAATGTGTGGAGGGTCTCAGGGAGTGCATTGTCCAGGGCTGGACCACTGTGAGACTGGGCAGTCTTCGTGCGAACTTATTGTTATTGGCTCAGGGTGCTTTAGAGAGACTTGGACCGGGGACAGTTGGGCCAAACCAAACGCAGCTCCAACAGCTGCTTGTTTAGCAAACTCGAGGTCTGTGAAAACAGAATGGGTCTATTGTTGAGGGTCGTGGCCCGTAATGCTCATATCGTGAGCGTGTGGGGTAATGCTTGTGTGCCGGTGTGTGTGTGTGTGTGTTTGTGTGTTTGTGTACTGTGTGTGTATGAGAGAGAGAGAGAGGGAGAAAGGGAGAGAGAGAAAGAGAGGAAGAGAGAATGAGAGTCTGGGGTATTCCAAGTATTGGATGACAAAAAGTAGACTTGTGTTCCAATAAACACCCAGCTTGAATTCCCCAGCATTCCCGGTGCCATTGGGATGGGAGGGGGCCGTGCTGGGCCACACTGTGCTGGGCTGTGCAGTGCTGTTGCGCTGGGCCCGTGCTTCTTGAGGTCAGCCAGACGGATGGAGGTCTGTGGCTGGGAAGGCGCTCTGTGAGCATGTCCAAAGAGCCCAGGCAAACTGGGCCTGTTCCACTCCAGGGACCAAGAGGAAAATCGCGAGGAAACGTTCTGCTGTGGTGGGTCATCCAAGTGTGCTGTGAATGTCCTTTAACCTTCACTGTGCTGGATGGCAAGCAGCCTTAGCCAGCTAACACTGCAGTGAGTAAACTACATGTTTTAAACACACAGAGCCAATGACTACTGTTACGACCCGGCTCTCTCGTGCTGTGGTCGTCTCTCTCCCTCATCACATTATACAATGGTAACCCGGTTTTCCTGCTCCCAGGCTGCAGGGGGAGCTGGTCGGCAAAGCTGTGCGGGCCATGGTGGCCATTTTGGGAAGCTGATTGGAGCTAATTGGGAGGGGTTTAAAGCACCCCTTCAGCTCCTGCTCACGCTCTCTCATTCATGCTCTGACTTTGGCTGCTCCGGCCCGTGGCTGTTGGGCTGGCTGCGATGTGGCCGTCTACCCTTACTCTCTCTTCCTTTACTTTTCCTTTGATGCATTACATTTCACTATGCTGACGCTCACCACACTTTTGATACCTCTACATATACTGACTCCTTTTTGATACTTTATTTAATAAATACTTATTTAATGTTACTACCGGTGTCGTCTCCTTCCATGTTATTGCCACTCAGAGCCAAGTGGTCGTAACATGTGGGGGCTCGCCGTGCCATTTGAATCCGAAGTTTTGTATGTTTAATTTCTGAGATTGCGTTTGTTAAGTTTCTGAGATTTTGTTTAAGTTTTCCCTAGAGTTTGAGAACCAGCATGTTTGGACTAGGCTACTCCCACGGCTATGGTAGAGCGTGAGGTGCGTAGGCTGACGTCATTGGCCGCAACTTCTGAATGAATGGAACGTAAGTTGGGCCTGCTGGGTTAGTGTGTTTACGTTGGGGGAGATCGATATCGGTAGTGTAACATTAAGGTAGCCTAAGAGTCAGAAAAGTAGAGCGGAATAGAGTATTAAGTCCAACCAGTTTTTGTTTTGTTTTGTTGTTTTGTGAAGTTTGTTTGCAATCCTGTAGTGGGGTATCAGCATTAGAGCATACGTCATCCCCATTTAGCGCGTGGGTTAGGCCGCTGTGTCACTGGAGCCTGGGCTTTGGGCACCGCCGTGGATTCCCGTGCTGGATCGTTTTACGAGGCAGTTCGGCTCCAGCGGTATTGGTGAGTGAATCTTTTGGTTTACTGATCCTGGTCCTTGGGCTCAGTGTGAAGATAAGTTAGTCCAGTGGGGGGTAAATGTTTAGGGGGAGCTCTGCTGTTACCTTGTTACTTGTATTGCAAGCAAATTCACATTTATGATTTTGAGAGCACGTTATGATTTTGTTTATGGTTGGTGAAGTTGACCTGAAGGACCGTGTTTATTGATTTACTGATTGTTTGGTGAAATTTACGTGTTTGATCGCTGTTTAGTAACGTTACTGAAAAATGAGCTTGCTTGAGGTTTTTCTAGCTGCACCGTCTGAGGGTTTGTTAGCAGTTTTAAGCAAAGATCAGTTGCTTACTGTAGCTGAACATTACGAGATTGAGGTAACGTTACCGAAATCTGCAAAGAAGGACGAACTGTTTACGTTTATTTCTGATTGTTTAAAAGACCACCAAGTGCTGCCTGGCGGCACCCCGCGAGAGTGCACAAGTCAGGATAAACCTTTTGAGGGCACTAGTCCAAAGATGCAGTCTAACAAAGCAAATGAGTTAACGTTTGAACAACAAAAAGAACTGTTAAAAATGCAACATGACCAGTTAATGGAACAAAAACGATTAGAAGCTAGTGAAAAGGAGAAAGACCGTCAATTACAAGCTAATGAAAGGGAGAAGGACCGTCTTGCACAGGAGAGAGACCGTAAATTGGAAGCTAGTGAAAGGGAGAAAGATCGTCTACTGGAACTGGAACGAATTAAAAACCTAGAGCAGGGTCGTGAAGTAGAGCGAGAGCGCCTTAGATTGGCAGCTGGGAGGGCTTGCTCGCAATCAAACCTCTCTAGTATGGTTAAATTCCTTCCCAAGTTCGACGAAAAAGATCCCGATGTGTTTTTCTCGTTATTTGAGAACATAGCTCTCGGTCAGGAGTGGAGCGATGAGGATAAAGTATTATTACTTCAAACTGCGTTGATTGGGCGCGCGCAGCAAGCGTTTATTGCACTGTCTCCTACCGACAGGAAAAGCTATCCAGCTGTAAAGGAAGCCGTGTTGAAATGCTATGAATTAATTCCCGAAGCTTACAGACAACGTTTTCGATCATGGAAAAAATTAGATAAGCACACTCATGCAGAATGGGGTAGAGATCTATCCAGTTTTTTCAATCGTTGGCTTACAGCTGAGGGGGTTGAGTCATTTGAGGCTTTACGTGACTTGATGATCTTAGAGCAATTTAAAAACCTTTTGCCCGAACAAATTCGCATTTATGTTAGTGAGCATCCGGTTAAGAATGTATCAGAAGCTGCGGTTCTTGCGGATGGGTACGCTCTTATTCACAAACATCACATGCGAGATTATGTGCCGCGTCAAGAGTATGACCGCAGAGAGCAGCGCTCTTATCGTTTTAATGACACTGATGGTTCACCTCCTAGGTCTGATTCAGTCACTTCTGTACACTCTGAACAACCACGAAGTCATAATGTGGACAGTAGGCCTGTATGTCATTATTGTTTGGAGCCAGGTCATATCAAGCGAAATTGCATGAAGTTATTGAACGAGCGTAAAAACAGGGGTGAGGATCGGAAGTTAAGTTTTTGCGCTGTCTCTACCTGTGCTCCGCGGCAGAGTAAAGTCAAGTCTGATGTTGGTCTGTTTTCTCCATTAAAGTCAGTCAGTCATTTGCATGATGTGTCTAGCGAACAAGTCGACAATGTCCAAGGTGGCAAGCGTGATGAAACAACTGTGGCCGACATTGCGGACTATGCTCCGTTTGTCACAGAGGGTTTTGTCTCGCTGGGTGATGACTCGAGAAGAGTGAAAATTAAATTGTTAAGGGACACCGGCGCATCTGAAAGTTTTATTTGTCAATCAGTCTTACCCTTTTCTGCTAAATCCGACACGGGGAAGGTGGTGTTTATTCAGGGAATTGGGCTACAGTCTTTTCCGGTGCCGTTGCACAAAATACAGTTGTGTTCTGGTTTTGTGAACGGTGATGTGACCATAGCGGTGCGTCCATCTCTGCCTATAGAGGGAATTGATCTGATTGTTGGAAACAATCTTGCCCATGATTGTGTTTTCCCTGATCAGTTTTTACCTCAGCCTGTGGCTGTGACGGAGGCTTTACCAGCTGAGCCAGATGAGTGCGCTACAGATGTTTCAGAGATTGTTGCCACGTGTGATGTCACGGGCGCAATGGTGCGTAAAGGGGCTGCGAAATCATCTGAAGTATCTGACTCCGCTCCTGGCTTATTCGTTCCTCAAGTTATGGCACCAGTGGTACAAGCAGGCGGGATAATGCCCAAAAATATGACACGAGTCGGCAGAATAATGGTGAATTGACTGCTGACGCCAATTTTCTCGATCATGGTTGCATTCTACAAAATGACTCGTTAATGCAAAGGTGGTCGTCAACTGCAAACTCTGATGTGGCAGATCAGGTTGTGCAGGTGGCGAAGCCTGAGAAATTTCGAGAGGTTGCATTAGCGGCATGGGGGGTTATGTCGGGCCGTTTTGGGGTAAATCTCCATAAAGCTGTTGGAAAGTGTTTATCCCCATTTTTGTCATTGCCCAAATTTAGAATGAATTGTGGGTCTAATTTCACATCAAGGACGTTTTCTGGTGCACTGAGACGGTTGCAAATGAAACATGATTTCAGTTTTGCGGTTCGCGCTCTAAGCGTGCTTGAAAGGTTTGGTGCGGCTTTGCCTCATGCGAGTTGCATGGAGTTTGAGTGTTTCATTCCCAACGAGTCATTGGGCCATAACGGGTGCGTGTCGTTGTCTGTCTTGGCTTCTGAGTCAGACACATTTGACCCTCCGGAGAAATTTGGCCACTGAAAATTTGTTTGATGCGCAACAGACAATGAAGTGCAATTCTGGTTTTGAAATTCTGCCCCTTCGCGGTTCTCCTGTTGCAGCGAAATATTCTGGTCCGTCTACCATCGTGCGGCCAGTTGCCGACGGTAATCAATTGGTTGCTATTCCTGACAGAAATAAAGTTTCACATGTTTTTTATGTCAGTCCATTAAAGCCAAATTTCTTCTCTTTAAGGGGGGAGGAGGAGAAGGCTGATGTGCGAGCTGCGTGTTTGGCGGCAAGTGAGAGCGCACCTCAGACTTCTCCGGTGGCAGCGGAGGACTGGGTGCGTGCGCCTGGTGTCGCAGTTCTTGCATGTGCGTTTAAGCTCGTAGCATCCGGAAGCTTGACAACAGCGGGACGTGTTAAAGTCTTTCATTTTCAGAGCTTACATGTTTGTCTGCTGACATCTCATACACGCGTAGCTGTAATGACTGGTTATGATAGACCTCTTCATTTCTCAGAGAAGTTTAGTCGCCATCACTTAAACCACTCAGCGATCGAAATGGAGGCTCATTTCTTCCTTTGGGCCTTCCAACAGTCTAAAGTCTTTGATTGTGGTGGGGTGCACTCATTTATTTTACTTATATCACGACCTGTGGTAATTTTGATCCTTCTGGAGCTTCAACCAGCGCCTTATGCGTTTAGCGCTCATTAACCCTTTATGCTCTGTCTCGTGAGCTTGAGAGGGTTGATGTGGGTCTGTCTTGTCTTGTCTTTTCCTTATTTCTTTAGTGTCTTTCAGGTTAATGTGTAGCTTAACTGTCTAGCTCAATTTTAGAATAATAAATGTTTTAGTATTTTTAGGTAATAGTCTTTTGATTTGTAGAGTTTGGGGTTTGATGTCCCTGCCAGAACCCAGTGTTGGGTGTCTGTCTTATGGGGGGGGTGATGTTACGACCCGGCTCTCTCGTGCTGTGTCGTCTCTCTCCCTCATCACATTATACAATGGTAACCCGGTTTTCCTGCTCCCAGGCTGCAGGGGGAGCTGGTCGGCTGTGCGGGCCATGGTGGCCATTTTGGGAAGCTGATTGGAGCTAATTGGGAGGGGTTTAAAACACCCCTTCGGCTCCTGGCTCATGTCTCTCATTCATGCTCTGACTTTGGCTGCTCCGGCCCGTGGCTGTTGGGCTGGCTGCGATGTGGCCGTCTACCCTTACTCTCTCTTCCTTTACTTTTCCTTTGATGCATTACATTTCACTATGCTGACGCTCACCACACTTTTGATACCTCTACATATACTGACTCCTTTTTGATACTTTATTTAATAAATACTTATTTAATGTTACTACCGGTGTCGTCTCCTTCCATGTTATTGCCACTCAGAGCCAAGTGGTCGTAACA
>JAODXP020000025.1:2320654-2415654 GCA_027497455.2 Sardinella longiceps
CTACGTACTAATGTATGTGAATGGTGCGTTCAATTCCCAACAGATTCACAGAGCCCATGTCCGCCTCCTATGTGAATGTTTAACATGTGTAAGGAGCTGGGGCATTAGTCACGGGGAGACAGACAGCGGGAAAGGAGGAGGAGGAGGAGGAGGAGGAGGAGAGTGATGAAGAGAGCTTGGACACAGGTGGAGGTGGACTGTAAAACACAAAGAGTGAAGCAGGAGGGAGCGCAACGGGAGACATCCAGAGAGCGTGCGGAGAGACTGAGAGAGAGAGAGAGAGAGAGAGAGAGAGAGAGAGAGAGAGAGAGAGAGAGAGGGAGAGAGAGAGAAAGAGAGAGAGAGGTTCCTGGACCCCATTTGTCTGTAAGAAGGAGGGGAAAACCTTTGGGTTCTAGCTCGCTTGTAGCGGTGTTGAGACATCTCGGGATGGAGGATTGGGGGAAGTGGGCTGCGGGCCGAGTGAGTGAGGGGAGAGGGGCATGAGGAACAGCTCAAGGGGTCGGGCCCTGACGGGAGACTGACAAAGGGCTGTGGGTGTCATGGGTGGGTGTAGGGGTGCAACGTACCTTTGGGCCCCTCTGGCCCCATTTCTCCTTTCTGGCCGTCCACGCCGTCCTGGCCTCCGGCTCCCTTCAGACCCCGGGGACCCTGGATGCCCTTTTCTCCCGCAAAGCCTGACAAGAAACACACACACACACACACACACACACACACACACACACACACACACACACACACACACACACACCATGAGGATTTGCCTTCCAATAGCCCCCTTTTGAAACAAATGGCAGAGGGAGGAAAAGTCTGGCATCAATTTACCACAATGAAAACATTTTCTACCTTATCAGGAATTTTTGGGAGTGAGCGAGCGGAGCACTGTTCACATGCAACTGCACCGTCAGATGCAGGCCCTTTACTACAACCCCCCCCCCACACACACACACACACACACACACACACACACACAGTCCACTCCCTAAGCCACTATGAGAGAGGCAGTGAGGCAGTGGGAGTCGCTCTGCTTCCTGTCTCAGTCAGTATGTATGTGTGTGTGTGTGTGTGTGTGTGTGTGTGTGTGTGGATGGGAGGCTTGTCAGGGGCTTCACTCGCTTTGTCATCAGCACATAGAGCGGCCTCATGGGATGCTATAGATGACAGGTCAAGTGAGCTAAGGTTAACCCGTACATTAAGGCTGTGAACAGATGTGTGTGTGCGTGTGTGTGTGCGTGTGCGTGTGTGTGATCTACAGATGCTTATTGCGGGGCACGGAGGGGTCAAGCGTAATAGAGGTGGGAGAGGGTCCATGGGAGCTGAAAGCCTGTGCAGTGTGTGTGTGTGTGTGTGTGTGTGTGTGTGTGTGTGTGTGTGTGTGTGTGTGTGTGTGTGTGTGTGTGTGTGTGTGTGTGAGTGTGAGACAGATATCTGGACGCTGCTTTCTACTGGGAGCCTGACTGTCTGGAATAACATGCAGTATATAGACGGTGAGGAATCCATCACTGGAACAAATGAAAACATGCTCTTGTGATGGGAGTCTAATGAATGAAAACATGCTCTTGTGATACTTGGAGGTAAATGAACATCTATGGGATGGGATGGGAACAGCACACATGACATGGAAAGAAAGGTGGTGTGCGTGTGTGTTTTTGTGATTGTGTGTGGTGTGTGTGTGTGTGGGGGGGGGGGTGCAAACCTCGTAGTCCACTCATCCCAGGTGGACCCACGGGACCCAGGGCTCCATCGTCACCCTTCTCTCCTTTTGGTCCAGGAGGTCCTGAAGACAATCAAATCACACAACAAGAACAAGGAGTTACATTTGCTCATAGCACATCTATAACCAACATAGCATAACATCCACATCAGTGTATTGTAAGACTATCATGAAGCAGCACAATGTTTATGTGGATCTGTACATAGTTTGACAGGTTCAATGACAGCATCTTGCTCTCATTGCCAAAAAGTCCACACTTTTACGTGTCTGCTTTCACTTACAATATGTAAATAGAATGCCAAACACTGGTGATCTGAAGGGACTTGTGACAAAGTGAAGCTAAATAATTCCTAGACTTTATTGAATCATGTTGTCATGACAAAACCTTTTAACAATGTTAGCTGTCTACAGTCCCTGAGGTAGACTGTGTGTTGTTTTGAAGTGAGATGTCAACAATTTCTGAGGAGAGGCCTGACAGACAGCTCGAAATTGCTGTAAGACCCAGTTACACACGCATGAGGCTAACCTCAGTACAGGATGATGTTGATCCACTTTGCAACAAAGGAGAACATATGTTGGTTCAGCACTTACAAACAAGACAGGGACCTGCTGTAGACAGTTTCAATCAGTCATTCCAAAGTTTCAAAATAAATAAAAGCGGCTTATTTGGGAGGCTTATTGCGCAGATGAAATGAAGTGTGCAATGTAAACATCTTGGCTTGCCCAGCTGTATGACGCATTGCCTCGGATTCAGGCATTTAAGCACCGCCCGACTTCAGCCTCCCCTACAAGCCGAAAAAAGCCGCTTTTCTCTGTGTTGTCTTTATGGGCGAATGTATTTTACAGTCTTCCCCATGGGGAAATCTAATACATTCAGATGAGTTCCTATAGCTAATAACCGGCTCTTAACAGGCTCCCACTTCAAAGCTCCGAGACTTTTGGAGCAGCCCTTTAAAGAGGAGATGGTGTAGCAGGTCCTGTCAGCAGAGCGGAGCGGAGACGCTCACCTGCCTGTGAGGCCGTGGCCATTAAAAGGCTCCAGGAATGTGAGGCAGGGCTGGGGGTCAAGGCCGAAGGCCCGCTGGAAAGAGGCTTCCAGCTGGGGGGCCCTGGGCTTCAAGCAGCTGGGGTTAATTGGTGGTTTGTTTTAGTGGAATCAGCCCTGTGGTCTTGCCCTCTCTCCCCCTGGCCCCAGGGCTCGTTAATTAATTACGCCGCTCCTCTTGGAGCCCAAAAAGAAAATAATAAATCCTGTTAGCTAAAGTGAGTGTTCCCGTTTAGACACACAAAATACCAGGCCCACCCTTGTGTCTCAAGTACCAGCTCTTGAGGGCCTGTTGGAATTGGCTGGCGATCTTAAAAAGTTCATGTTATTTCCTTCCTTGAGGAGAGAGGGAGTGTTTTTTTTTCAAACGAGGAAACAGTGTCGCGTGTTCCCCTCTGATGTCAGGCCAGGAGCCGGCCTGGTGGAGGTGGGAACGGAAGTTGGCAATGTAGCCTTGACCTTTCTAGAGCATTCTAGGGTTGTTTTATTGTTCGCTATCAATGCAGGATACACATCAGAGAGGTTAATATTTCCTTCAAAGGATGTGGAAGATCTAATATTCAGATTTAGTGGCTGATTTGCTTGGGACTGGAAATCAAAAATAGACACGGGCATTGCTGAGCAGTATTAGGCTGCTTAGGTGTTCACTACAAGTCCAAGTACCTAAGTACCTCTGTTACTGTAAAAGTTCCATGATCACAAGTTTCCAACATCAAGCCCTCCAAATTTCACACACACACACACACACACACACACACACACACACACACACACACACACACACACACACACAAACGCATAATTTAACATTTCAGAGTAATTACACTCAGCTCTGTTTCGTTGTTTTTCTTTTTTCTCCAACGCAGCTTTGTTGGTGATGCCAGAAACACGAGTGGAAAGCAGGCGGGTGTAGGGGGGGGGTGCAGAGCCACGGAAAGCCCCAGTGGCAGGAGAAGAGCGCATGTACTGCATGGCCGTGGCCAGCGTGAGGGAGTGAGTGAGGGAGTGAGTGAGTGAGGTGCGCAGCTTTCCTGGCTCCTCCGGCCTCTAATGACATACAAATGTGTTTCGCACTGGAACTAATGACAGAAGGCCCCAGATTCTTAAAGGCAAACTTCTCAAGGCTGCTCAAAACAATGGTTTCCAGCCTGGACTCAGCGCTATCCCACCCATATTTAAAGCAGATATTGGATAGGATGCATAATTAGGCATGGTTCCTTTTATATCCTCACTTAGCTTTCTTTCCCCTTGACCACAATCTACAGTGACTGCCAACATTTTCATCATGACGTCACTCTAACTACTCACTATTTGAAAACATTTTGTGTGCATGTGTCTGACTTTGTTACTTAAAATACATTTATGTTACATAACTTGTGTGGCAATCATATGCTCTAAAAGTAAGAACTTTGTTTGTAATCTGTTGCTAAGGTAAACGGTTAAATCTGTACAATATACTGTATACTTAATTTATTAGTTGCCATGGCTACAGTATTTGTATGTTAAGTAAAAGAGAGCCATGAAAAGTCTATAAAACTTCTATATGAATCTTATTGTTGTTGCATACTTTTACTATGATTTATGATAAAAAAATAAGCTATTAATTCCTGCATATGGTTTGTCTTTACTATTAATTTGAAGCCCAAAAGAGCTACAAGAGCAACCTTCTGTGTACCATCTGTGATAGGCAGATGTTTTATTTCAGCCACACTTGGACTATTTACTTGCTTTCTCGTCATTCTCTTGCCTTCTGAGTCACAGTATTTGTGAGTTCGGGGAAACGTCTGCCTATCCCATCAGTGCTATACAAAACTATTGGTCAGAGGCTGCAGGCCGTGCTTTGAACAGAGCACTGAGCACTGCTGACTATGTGGGTTTTGGGGGTGCTTGGAGACATACCTTCGATGAAGG
Organism: Sardinella longiceps; assembly: GCA_027497455.2. NCBI lineage: Eukaryota > Metazoa > Chordata > Actinopteri > Clupeiformes > Clupeidae > Sardinella > Sardinella longiceps. Next base: position 2,325,325 of record JAODXP020000025.1, read on the forward strand.
TGAGGTTCTTGAGAGCGACCGAGTGCTCCCAGTCCTTGAGCCGCAGGTCCTCGGTGATGACGTTGAGGATCTCGATCTCGTTCCTCAGCTGCTCCTCCAGGTGCACCTGCATGACCTTCATGGTCAGCGTGTCATGCGTCACGTTGGTGATCTGCACCTGCAGGTCCTGGATCTTGCTGCGGTGGACGCTGTACTCGCCCGTGAAGGTGTGGTTAACAGCTCCCACCATCCAGCTGACGTCTTCCACGCGCTCCCGTAATTGGTCCACGCGCTGCGACGTCTCGCGCAGCATGGCATCGTGGGTCTGCAGGGAGGTGGTGGCGTGGGCCAACAGAGCGTCCACACTGCCGCCAGCGCCGCCACTAACATTTTTCACCCCCGACAGACCGTCCAGCCGCCGACCGAGCCGCTCCATCGAGTCGTTGCTCTGCACCGAGTGTTCCTGCAGACTGCGGACATCCCGCTCCAGAACACGCACGGCTCGGCTCAGCTCCTCCAGGGCGTCCGAGTGGTTCTGGAAGAGGTTCTCCAGCTTCCAGATGTTCTCCAGCAGGTCGCCCTGCGAGGAGAGCTGGCCCAGAGACTCCTGCAGGTCACGCGAGCGATCGCCCAGCCTGGTCATGTTCTCCATCAGAGCCTCCTGCTTCTCCGAGGACACCTGAGACCTGGAGACTGGGGTTGGGGGTGGGGGGTAGAGAGAGCAGAGCAGAGCAGAGGGAGACGATCAATGGAGCAGAAAATGTGGGGTCAGCCACTGGACCATAACACCAGCGCTTTGGCAAATATGCTCTCTGAAACATTCAATAGCTACTCTACTCTGGTTGGTCCAAAAGCGAAAGGTTAATCACCACCATTAGAACAGATTATCATACAAAACGAAACACAAACCCACAACAGATGTTGGATGGTGAAGTGTAAGCAGAGCCAACAATACAATCATTTTTTTCCACGTGTGATGAGTGTGTTTGTCTTACAATCACTTTTAATTGTTTGGTTTATGTATGGTTTACATATTCACAAATGATTCAAATGCACGAGGGCCATGATGAACTGTGTGACTATCCTTCCAGTTTCGTGATGCCGTGCTGTGGAATTCAGAGTTAAGATTGTAAAGAAATGGGTCAGAACAACAATATAATAAGTGTGTTCAACAACTGACAGACAAAATGTACCAACTTAAACCAATCTAAAACTAGAACAGAGGGACTGGGACGAGCCCAATCAGATATGTAATCCAACTCTTCCAAAGACGCCAAAAGAGTGTTACGATTCTTTTCTTTATTTTTATGTCCTTTTTTGCACTAATTTCTTGATCCATGCATGCTTGTAATTAAATACAGCGATGAAGCCCTCAACCAAACATCTTTTGGCCTTTTTATAACTGATGCCAGGGCGTTGGGTCTGGGTAGGAGCTCTCTGACATTCAAACACATGTTTGACGACATTCCTGAAAGAAAACTGAAAAAATAAATGAGCTTGCCCTTGGTGAAATAAGTCAAAATTGGATTAAAAGGCTAGGAGATGTTTTGTGGCTCTGACAAAATTAATTCCGCTATCTTTACCCGCATTGTGAACAGCTGAGGAAAGTTGAAAATCCCCTCTCCAGTGCGAGTGAGATATAGTGGGATTTAGGATTTATGCTCTGTTGGAACTGGAGTTGCTTGGTTACGGGACCAAATTGGCCCGAGAGATATTTTGAAACCAAATACTGCTCTGTCCCTGCAATGACGCAATTGACTCTCATAATTTCAAGACCTTTTTGTCAGAACCTGTAATGTCTGAAACGTCTGAAACAGAAACAGCATGAATGGAGTGGGACTGGAAATGGCCCGACCCGTATGTACTAAACCAGTCTCTGAGGCCGTAATACCACCATTCCCAATACCAACGTACTGTATATAAACTCTCTTCAGACTTCGGGCTTTAAAGTAAAGTCTGTAAAGACTTCACTGTGCTGTCACAGTAGAGGCAGAAAGCAGTTCTTCAGAACTGGAGTGAAGTTCAGTGCTATTGCCAGATGAAGAACTTTAATTCCAAACAGAACTTGGCTCCTCAGAAAGCACAGATAAGACTAATTGATATTAATCAACAAATCAGGGCTAGAAAATCTTTGCCTGCATCTAATGTGGCTTTGACAACTGGCAGCAGTTTGTGCCAAAAGCAGCACACAAAAAAATAAACCGGAGGGAAACAGATGGATTGATTCCCAGAAGGATAAATTAGTCCAAGGCAGGGTGAGGGGGGGGTCTCTGGATTTCTTTGACGAAGACTTGAGACGGCAGAGGAGGTGAAGGTCTGCACTCGTTTACTGTCCAATCAGTCTTCCTGGGAGAGAGAGTGAAGAGAGTGGAGAGGACCCTAGAGGACTGGGGCTCCAGCAGGGCTATACTGACAAATCTCCGTCATCTACTGCCATAAAGCACACGTGTGTGTGTGTGTGTGTGTGTGTGTGTGTGTGTGCGCGTGTGTGTGTGTGTTTGGGGGTACTTAACTTATGCCGACACCATTCCCCCCACATCTCCCTCAAATGATTGATGGCCATTCCTCCAGTCATCAGAATGACAGAGCAGCCACTCCTTGCCTGCCCCATTTTTTATGACGGTGGAGAGGGGCTCTGGAGGGGTCTTAAATCCCAACGACTTTCGAGTCTCGCCCGCCTGCGCAACCTTGGGCCTGGCGTGGAAGTGCGTTAGTAGTGCGTGGGGGCGACCGGTGGCGGAGATGACGTGTAGGTGCTGCTCAAGAGCATATCCATGTGTGCGGAGCGGAGACGGCATGTTGCGAAGATAAACATCTTTCATCATCCGTCGCTCAGACGCCGAGAGCGGAACAGATGGATGGGCCATGTGTGACACGTTCAACGCTTTTTTGCACATTTGGTGGTTTTCTGATTCCCTGGATGATTTCATATTGGGCCTGGTTGCTCTCCTCCCCACCTCACTCTAGTATGAGCAGGGATGTCACTGGGCTAGCTGATCCCTCAGACCAGGTGCAAGTCAGCTGTGTTTGTTTCTCTGCGTGTGTGTGTGTGTGTGTGTGTGAGAGAGAGAGAGTGTATGTGTGTGTATCTACTATAGTAAGGCATGTGTATCTGGGAAAAAGATAGAGCAAGCTTATGTGTGTGTGTGTGTGTGGTGGGTCTGTAAGAATGTGGGCTATGCTCCCTTTCCTGTTATTCGATTTCACATCCCCAAATCATCAGTATGGTCCTCATTATCTGCAGTTAACTTTTCCTTGCAATAAACTCCCGACTCTCTCTCTCTCTGTGTGTCTGTATCAATATGGGAGCGTGTGTTAAACTTTTACAGGATGTATATTCCACACTCATCTGAGTCTTAACACACCCTGGGGATGACCGCCACTCTGTCACCCCTCACCCCACACACCCTCCACACACACACAGCCGTCCTGTCCAGAGGCTCCTCTATAAAGCCGGTGGAGAGGACAGTGTTAACCCTGCTGTGCGGTGTGACCCCCGTAGCCGAGTGGCTCTCTCAGGGCCCATGAAGACAGGCGGAGGAATTCCCCAGCTGGGCTGGACGCATAGCTCTTTAGCTACGCCTCACCCTGTCCAGGTATCCAGCCAATAGTGCACTGGTGGGGGGGTGAGGTGGGGGATTGGGGGGGGTTGCTGTTTTTGCTGACCCAAGTATGCTCCGAGCCAGCTGATTACACACTTAAAGGCTTCTGTCTCGCTGTAACTCTTCAGCCCGAAGTCCACATAGTCCTGAAGTTACAGCTTGGCTCTGGGATAATGGCCCTGGCCCCGGCCCCCCCCCACCACTATTGCTGACCTGAAGAAACCTGGGCCAGTCGGAGTCCTAGCCTAGATAACTGGCTCCCTCCGTGATAGCCTCAGCTCTCTGCCTTCAGTCACTGCCAACCATGAGTTACTACTGCCAGCGGGGATTTATTGCCCGTCAAAGCATTTCTCAGCTTGGATGGATGGACTGACATCATGGAGACGTATCTTCAGCTCCAAAATTGATCTCATGGAATGGACGGATGATCTCTGGAATATTTGACCTCATAGTCTACCATCACAATAGTCCTCCATTCAGATTAGATTAGATACATTATGTGCCATTATGTGTCCTACCCACCCAAACACTAATCCACAAATACTGACTCCTGCTTGGAGATGGTGACCAAACCCAGATGGTTGGCATGGAGTTTCAGAGTCTCCTTTTGTGGAGCGCTGGAAATACCACTAGTCTTGCCCAAACCTTTATTCAATCAGACCACACCCAAATCAGTCTAAAGATATGACTCCAATTTCAGCTGAATCACATTTTGAAGAAATGATCTTATCATTTGGAGGTTAATCATTCCTCTCTGTTTGAAGTATCTCCTTAACCAATTGTAATTGTTTATTTCTTTTCCATTTGTGGTCTGCTGTGTGGTCTGTTCCACCTCATCTGCTAACTCATTTGAGTTTGTGAGTCGTCCCAGCCAAACGGCAGCCATGCTTGTGGCCGTGGAGCCAGAGGTCAACAGCAGTGGAGAGTGCACCTGGGAGAGGAGGAGAGGAGAGAGGGAGTGGAGTGGAGGAATAAAGGAAAGGTAGAGGAGGGCCCCTCTGGCACGCCTGCTCTGGGTTGTTTCCATGCCGAGGGGAGAAGACAGAAAACTTCAAACCTGCTGAGGCTCATTATGGTTTTGGAAGGAGATCTCATCTTTTTTTGTGGCCTGCATCCTTCATCCCTCTTTTGAAACCCCCACCCCAAACCACACCGTGTCTCTACAGTACAGTCTCCTTGTCCTTCTCACTGGCTCCGTCTCCTCCTTATCTCTCTCGCTCTTCTGCTCTCTCATTTCTCCTCTTATCACAGACTTACTCATGTTTCGCTGTTGCTCCACTGCTATCTGGCCTGCTTCCTGTTTCAGACTGGAGCCTCCAGAACCCCCCCCCCCCCTACCCCTTGCATCTCTCACCCAACCCCAACCTCCTGCCATGCAGCCTCTGAGAGCTAACATTTGATGACGACCATTTGCTGTAAGAAAAATGCACTGCACTTTAATCGCTAGCTCATGTTTCACAGGGGTTTATTTAATCGTTTCTTTTCTCTCTCCCCCCTTCCTTTTGTCGTTCATCCCTGTCATCATCCCCCCTTCATCAGACACCCAAGTTTACAAACCTCGTCTTCCCCTCATTTTTCTCCTTCTCCTCCTCTGTACTTATTTAGCTTGTGGTGTGGTGCCTTCATCCTCAGTAGATCCACATTTCTAATTGCACCCATCTGAACCATGAATTCACCTCCCTTCCCTTCCTCTGTTCTTTTCCAAATCTCATCCAATGCCGTCTCTAATAGCACCACACCATCCGGGCGGCTCCAAATCATGCCATATTGTTTGGACAACGCTGCTGCCGGATGCATTTTATGTCTGTGCTGGGCAGGCAATAGGCTCAAGGGTCTGTGGCAGGGGGGGCTTTTTGCGGTTCAACATCTGAATCCATGTCATTCATTAGCAGAGCAGTCGGTACAGGACAGCAATACTCCCCGTGGTGTGTCTGTGTTTCTGTGATTAGCTCCGCCGACTTTATGGCTAAACCAGCGCACATAGCTGCGCTTACACATCATCCTTTTAATGCTGCAGCGCATTCTTCCCTTTACAACTACAAGATCAAAGATGGAGGTATGCATCCAGGTAAAGTGATTTATATTCCCCCAACATATTTAGGGGCACGTTGCCTCATTGGTGTTTTAACAGGTCTCCAAGGTGGTTAGCTCTAGATGAGAACCCGTTTACACTGGAGTCCTGCCACTTCACAGACACAGTTACTTTCTGCTGATTGCACCAACCACAAATCTCTTCAACACTCTTCAACACCATTTTTAGATCGGACCAGTGTATTTAGTGAAGCTATGGCAAACCATTCAATGTGTTATTTTTACAGCCATGCTTAACACAATGTCCTCCATGGAATGCCATGACCGTAAAGAAAAGTCCGGGACTATTTTCCAGCAGAAGTCCTTTAGAATGTTTTTCTTGCCCGCCAGGCGAAATTATGACATCATACATTCACAAATAGATATGAACTTCTAGTTTATAAGATGAATACAGTTGTACAACATCACTGTTATGATACTGTTACTTTTGTATAGGTTTATAATTTACACCTCATGTGTTTGTTTGTCCTTAAATTCCCATGTATATTTGACAATGTTTACAATCCAAAAGCGGAGCAAATGCCTTCAGGCTTAGAGGTAATATTGGGGTCAGCAGATAAGACTGACGAATGTAACAAGTTGAGCTTCAATATGAACCCAGAGAAAGTATATTTATTTGCTGGCTCAGAACATTCACAGTGAGAAAATCAGAGCAATTCATTCAGTGACTTTCTGACCCCTAATCCTGTTGAAACTTTGAGCAACTGAAAACATTACTAAATCATCAATGGAGTGGAGAAATGTGAGGAATTTTTCTATAATCACACATCCGTGTCTGTAGAGACTCAAGCATCACAACCTTTATACCTTGTAACACACCAGAGTCCTCATTTGCATTCTAGGCCTCCAACACTTGTTTCTAACCTTCTCCCCACTGGCCATGATTGGCATGTTTTGATGTCTTAACTAACTCCTGTGTACAAACACACAGCCAAACAAACACTTGTTTTCCTCAGCATGAGTACCAAGACGCACGTTGCCTTGTATAAATATGAATCTGACACTCCAGTTAGGAAGCCTTGAGATTTAGAGTGAAATGCAGATTTTAATGGAGCATTAAGTAATTTGATATGCATTCCCCAGCTGTGGATGGCCATCAATTTAATATGGAATGACTTCAAGGCCAATGCTTTGTACTCTAGCATACAACTGCTGGGAGAGATATGTCATAGGAACCTGCGTAACTCACCAGCAGTGATCTGTTGACAAGACAATGTGTGACTGGGTAGAGAACTTCTTTCCTCTGGTTCAGACACAGCACCATTGGAGACAGACTGCTCCCTTACTGTCTATACAGAGTTCATTCACTAGTGGCTCTGACGCCAAAGAATGTACAGTATAGAAAAAAAAATCAACTCATCAAAGACTCCAGGAAAATGCAAATCAAGACCACATGATCAGTCTTTTTAGTGTCTTGCTTAATTTCACCTTAGTCAAATTTAGAGTGACACAAATGGTTGGGGCCACAGAAGATCCCAAAGGGAATCACACATGGCTGAGATTATGATCAATTTTCTAGTATCAAAGTTGGAGGATTTGTGAAGGTCACCAATTTTGTACTTTATTGATGGGACCTGGGTTCATATGTAAGCTCTTCTGAGCATATTTCAATGAGTTGTGACGGCTAATAGAAACAGTAATAGGGCCAATATATACTCCCCTCCAGACACTAAAAAAGCCAATGCTGTCGGAAAGTAAAGGATAACCCAACACTGGGTGAGATTCAGCCTCCATATTTCACCCGTGACAGTCATGGGTCCCTCTCCTCAAATTTGGCAGTGATTTGCCTGTCTAGGTAATCAATCAGGCTGATTTCTGTCAGTGCAAGTGTCGCTAAGGCAAAAAAGGATTCGGCGTAGGAAGTGGACGGATTTTGTATAGGTGTCGTATGTGTGTCATTTGTCATATGCTGAAATGGATAGGCTGTTCCCTCTGCCTCTAACATGGAGCAGATTTATTGACTATCTTACACCTGAGGAATCCATCACGAAACAGTGCTGCCTCCTTCACCACAACTCTGTCTTTTCTCTCTATTTCCTAGCAACCTGTGCGAAAACCTCCTCTCCCGTTCCCTTCCAGTGACCGTAAACACTCAGCTTAGTTACAATCCAATTGCCGGTGAGAGTGGTTTTGACATCACCAAAGACCTTTCCTGCCGGGGAGACAGAAAGGACACCTCTCCACCTTCTTGTAGAACCAGACATCTTTGAGTGCTCAAGGCCAATTGTATCTGTCTGTGTCTGTTTGTCTCTCTGGGCAACCGTGTCCCACGGGGGCACTACGTTATCGCTCAACCACGAGCTCTGCACCCACGCGAGGAATGTGGAAGGGTGGGGGGTCATCTACCCATGATCCACCATTAAACAATGAGGGTCATTGTCTATGAGGGTCACATCTCCCACAAACACTTCCCCTTCATCCAAAGGGCCGCATGACCGCTGACCAGGCTGCCATAGCTGAGTCCACACACAGAATCAAAGACGGCCACAGCCATAGCTTTTAATTGGGGCTGGCAGCAGCGAGGGAAAATATACAGGTACAAGGAGGCCCAGGCAGTTCAAACAGCTTTATATGAACAGTTGCTCATGTCAAATACGACAGTTACTGGGGTGGCCTACATTTCTGTGTCAACTCCAAAGCCTGGAGACGAGGCTACTGCCAAAACTAGAGACCAGAGGCCTATTAGGGTAGGCCTGTCTGTGCCTTGTAGAATGACTTCACACGTCCAAAAGACCATCAGCTCTTTTTCTTCTCCCTTCTTTTCTCACTTTCTCTCTCTGTCACTCTCGATCACCCACTCATTTCCCTGCTCTCTTCAGTCAGATTCTTTCTGACCTGCATGTTAAGAAGAATCCTGCATCTCTCTTCTTTCTTTACTGCGTTGGTGTCAAGGTCTGGTCACAGTTTCAGGAGCACTGGGGCTGGAGGCCAACTGGCGGCGGAGGCCATGATGTGGACAGGCTGCCTGCCTGTTTCGCTGGGAGAAATTTGTTGGCATGCATGATCCATGGCCATCATCTGGACATCATTACACTCTGATGTAGGCCTGTGTGAGTCACTTTTGACATTATACAATATTTACCCGCTTGCCAACTGTAAAAGAGGTATGGACCAAACACAGAGCAGCTAGTTATTCAGAGGTGCTGATGCGGAATTCTCTAGAATGGACAAATACCGAGACAGACACAGTTGTGAGTATGTAAGAATAGTTTGAACAACATCTTTAAAAGGACAAAGGTTGGAGAACCAGTGTCTTTAAAAGTGAATTAGTGGATAGCTGTCACTAGCGCTGTGAAAGTAAGCAGGTTTTCCATTCTACAAAACAACAAATGCAGAAAAAAACATTTTACTTGCCTGTGAGGTTGCATGAAAACATTGCCTTGCTAAGTTATTACATGTTTTTATGAGACAAGACCAAAGATATTTTCTTAGTAGACACATTAAAAATGAGAAAGCATTAAAAATTCTTACTCACGGAACTGTTACATATAATGTGTCTGTCGCTTCATATTACATATCTTTTAAATGTTTCTGTTCTAACTACACCATTAAGACACCAAACATACTATACAACCAGATCTTGGTTAGGATGGTTGATGACATGTGCCTGAAAACAGGGTGAAATAAAAATGTGCGTACAAAATGACAGCGTAATCCCTTGCAGCCAGATGTACCTGGAGGGTTTAAGCTGGTTGTGTGTCAGAGCAGTGACTGATGAGGTGTCAGGCCCAGCAGGACTCACCTCTCCTCGCAGCCTTGCATGTCACTGATTACTCTTTAATAGGCGCTGGCGACATGGCAGGAAAAGCCTTTGAGATGTGCGCAGGGTTTTTGTTGACTGGCGTCCAACCACAGAAATAGCATGTGTTGAGATGTAGCCCTACAGTCGTTTCATGTAAGGCTAAGTGATAGTGATGCTAACTGAATAATTCTCCATTAATAGCATTTACTGTTGGCTCAGCTGGGCGCATTCCTCCACTCTCTCACTCTCTCTCTATCTCTCCCTCCCCGGTGTTGACTTTGACCTAGCCCTCACCAGCATCCAGCATTCCATCAGCGTCTCGGCTGTGGATCTTCTCATTCAATTAGGAGTGTGGTGCTGACCCCCCATGCTCTTGGACGCATAATGAAACATTCCTCCGTGTTTATTTCCCCAAACACGCTCCGCACTTAAGCTTTCATTGGCCTCCGCAACATGTGGCAAGAGGGCGTGCTACAGCAAACGCAAACAAATGTGACCGCTAGTTGTTGTTTGGGCCCAGCCAAATTTCCTTTCACTCAAACACATTTTCACATGGAATGTGAGATTGAGATTGAGCATAGGCCAAAGCCAATCTGAGATTGGCCGCTAGTCTAACTGCTTGTCAACACTAAAAGGCTTTGTAGTGCCATCACATTCCTTGGATGACATAACTGTGAAGAGGGCATTGTTCTGGCTTGAATGGCAACTTCAATTTTTACCTCTCATTTACCTTCATGGCTGTCTACTAAAATTGTTTTGAGTGACTTTATGCTGTTAGGACATGAAGCCATTGGAGACAAGGAGTTCTGGAATTTTCCAGGTGAAATGAGAGCTACTAGAGTCTAAAACAGATCTGTTTTCTTTGACATGATTGAAAAAAAGAGTAGGCTTTTCTCACAGACAATACTTGCGCTCCCATTGCTGTCTGGACAAGACAAAGGCTTGCAGTAATTTCCTGTTCCTGGGATAACCTTTATCCAACAACTTAGACAAATGCCTCCCTGCTACTATGGGACTGAATGCATAATTGCAGAGTCAGCCGCTGTCTGGCCAGGTTCTCTAGACAGCACAGGAAAGTCAAAGAGAGAGGTATTTGGAAACACACACACACACACACACACACACACACTTTCAAAGTAAGCTCTGTGAACTGGCAGACAATGAGGAGAGCAGTGGTTCCGGAGAGTGGCTGCATGTGACAGTATGTGTGTGTGTTTATGTGTGTGCACGTGTATTGTATGAGTGAGAGAGAGAGAGACAGAGAGACAGACAGACAGGCAGACAGATGGAGAGAGAGAGAGAGAGTATTTGTGAATGTGAATGTTAGTGAGAAAGGAAGAAAGAAAATGACTGAGTTTGTGTATGTGTGTGTGGAGGGGGTTGGAAACGTGGGATTTCAAAACACACGAGTGGTGCAACCCAGCTGCTGGAATGCCCATAAAGTGGGGCGAGCTTTGTTTGCCTGCACTTCACTTTCTCTGAAGTTGGATGGATCAAAGCGGCTCTCCCATTGCTGAGGGGGGTGAGACTTTGCCAACGCAATGGCCGACCCACTCAAGCGCAGAAGAAGCCTTAAGCCCTCTCGTCTCTAAACACTTTCGAGTCAAACACCTGTTCCCCCAACTAAACTCACTTACTTTCTTCTCACAGAGTCAAACGTTCTGCAGGCCCATAACTAATTCCAATTAGAGTATGTAATTAACCATTTTATATATTTGTTTCCCACAAGATGCAGGTTTGACTGGCCAGTTCAAGCAGCCCAAAATGCCATTCCCCGTCCGAGATTAAAGGCTTAATAGTATCAGTTTTGGAGAGAGGTATTTGGGACAAAAGTACCAAAACACTGTTAAACCCACATAAGCTTGCAAAATAAGCAGAGAACCTGAGTTCATGGATCTGTCGAGACCAAACATTTACGCCAGCGGAGACTGTTAAAACCACTTTTACAAATAGCACTGGCCTTTTCAAGTCACTATCAATGGATTACTGTCTGAAACACAAAAACAAATAAAAAACCTCTTTTGCTAGTTTTATGAGAACTTGCTTGTCGTCACAGCAGGGACCGGGGCCTATTGCTCGCTCTCTTCACAGCATGTTTTACTTTGGAGGTCTTTCTTTTGCCCACGCAATCATCTCAGCAAATGGAACAAGCAAAGCAAACAACTTAGATGGTCATTCACAGCATCCCTTCAGAACGCCCGTATTGTTTGGTGGCTGGATGTCCCTGTTCCCAGCCAAGTCGCAAACAGAGTTCCACATGCGGTCTCCGAGTGTGTTGTGTTTAATTAGCTTCCTGCTAAAACACAGCGCCCTTCAGTATGCCAATTACGCCGGCGACTTTTCAAATGGAGGAGAAGCAATTCAGCTCCACCCTCAGGAACCATTGGAAAATGACTCTGGGACGCCATGCAAATGCCTTAGGAGGCCTTTTCAGCTGCACTGTAGTAGACTGGAAAACTTGACTTCTCCATTGTGCCTGCCCAAGAACAGAGATTGTGAAGTGCTCTGAAAGGACTGGCCAAGGGCTTCAGCTTGTGCCTTCATAACTGCAGGTTTCTGGGAGGTCTTTGTGCTTCTCTTGGCAAGATTCAGAAGAGCAACTCTCAAAGTGAAGGCCCCTGGTACAATGACTACATTCTGACCCCTCAGACAGAACTAATGCCTGCCATGTTTCCTGTCGTTGCCACCTACTGGGCACTCACTCACTATTGAGTCCTCACGATGAAGATGAACTTACTCTCTCTTCATGGGAAATTCACACATTCACAAGTCTGGTTGCTGCACCACACAAATGTCTGCTTTAGTCCATAGAGTTTACATGTTAATGAACATGCATTGTCATTGTAAGGACACAATGAAATTTGTGTGTGTGTGTGTGTGTGTGTGTGTGTGTGAATATGTGTGTGTTTTCTAAGCCATCCGTGACTCTTGGTGGGTCCCATTGAGCTGGGGCAGCCCCACTGTGCCACTGCTAACACACGTCCACATCCTCTCTGTAATTAGTGGGCAGAAACAACGGGAGCTTGATGCAGCACAAAAATTAATTAGAGGGGGGCTTTCTCTCTCGCTGCTGTCTCAAAGCAAATAGGGGCACTCCTGGGGCACTGACCGAAAGCTCCGCGGGGGGCTTCCTTCTCTGTTGCTCCGCAACTATTGTTTACCAAATGTCATCCTGTTCAGAGCCGTGCTCAGCCCCGCACTTATTGAACGCTTCATCACAGAGTGAGACGTTACTTTGACAGCTGAGGTTACGGAGTGATTTTTCTCTCTTGAAGTTTAGAGTAGGATAGTTTATAAATGGTTTCTTTGAACACTGTATGGAGTAAATTATGTTTTTTTTTTTTTTTTTTTTTAAATGTGTGTATCTAATGGGCATGGTTGTGTAGAAATCTAATATGGTCCATGTGTTTAGAATTTATGAGAAATATGATCACATATCATGTTATACTTCAAATACGTTTCCTTGAGGTCTTTAATACTCTTCAGGAGGGATAACATCTGGTCAGTCCAATGTCAGCCCATTGTTATTGTTCTACAGCCATGTCTCAACTTCAACTGACTGGCCAGTGCCGTTAGGTTTTAATCATTTCAGATGGGACAGTAGACTTTTTTTGGTAGGGGGTCAAACTTAATGAAAAGCTCAGCAAGTTGGCATGGCCACACAGATCTCCATCTAATCTGACAGTATGGTGGTTGTGTTGGCCCGAGCAGGAACCGTGTCAAGAGCAGATTGCTGGGCCCGTGCCCAGATTGACTTCATAAGTCCTACTTGGCATACCAGCCCAAGCAGCTGGATCTCCCAGAACAATGCATAGGGCCTGCCATTGGTGGAGACATCTATACCATTTTAAGAACGTTCGCTCTTATTGGCTGGCAGAGGTAAATCTGGATTCAGATAACGAATGAGGGAATAGGATTAGTCATGAGTCCCAATGAATGGGAAGGCGCTGGTTCTTTGGCCTGTAGTAGGAACACACTTGTTTGTGTTGGACAAATAAAGACCAACTCTATTGAACAAAACCACTCTGCTGTTTCCCACATTAAAAACGAACTATCCCTAAATTACAAGCGGCTACAGGACTGCAAAAACAAATAAGCATGAATAACTATGGGGCACTGGGCAAAAGAACTGGGTGTCTTCCAGCCATTGAGCAAGCCATAAACTTGCATGTTCATTTTCTTGCATCTCAGCATTGCCTTAGAAAGAACCCGTCAACAGGGCAATAATCATTCATTGGGTGCCTTCAAGTTCAAGGACATTAAGAGTAGGCACATGGACATGTTACAAAGAAATGTTAGGCTTAATGTGGGCTTAAAGTGGGCTTTTGAACTGGGAGGCCAATGCACAGGGAAAAAAAATGAAAATGTACCGTTTGGAGAAAGAGCTTTTTCCTTTTAAAAAACACCAAAGTTATTGACTAGTATGAAAGGAACATTCTTGGTCACCAGGAGTGTTGCAGAGACTACCAGGGCTGCAGGAAAATTTCTGGAAGGTATTTGTGAAATAAAGAAATTGTTTATGAATCACAGAATTCAAAGTCAAAGAGGTCAAAGTTGTCCAGCTTTACTTGAAGGGATGGAAAGTTTTTTCTAGGACCATCTCACAGAAAAAGAAAAAAAAGGTCCCTCAACAACAGTACAACAGCTTCACCAATAAGTTGTTGAATCAAGTTACATCACCTTCATTGGCAATTCCATAGAAATGTGTCTAACCTGTCCAGGTACTGACTTGAGATGATAGGCCCGGTGGTCAAAAACTAAATAAATCCGTCAGCAGTACAATAACAAGCAGCCTGACATCTAGAAGTGGCACTGCTCTGCTCCGTACCAGTCTAGACGGGGACAGAAGGCAGTCACGGAGCTATTTGGACACCTGGAATCCTTTTTCCACAAAGGTAAATTGCGAGACCAAAGCACACCCGAAAACAATCTGCTTTTGCCGTTACCTTGATCAGAGACCATGGGAGTGTGGCGAGGGTTTGCTTTTGTCTGCTCCCCCTACAGTCATTTCTCTTCTCTTCCATTTGAAAGGAACTCCTTCAAAAACTGGATTTTCGATTTTCACTTGACAGCCCCGATATCTGCACATCGTCTGCCGCTGTAACACAATGACCCATAGGCGACGGAAGGCTGGGCCCGGGCCAGGTGGATTATGGGAATTTAGCAGTGGGGGAGAGCTCTCTAACGAGGCCTTCTTTCTTTGTGAGCACGCTCATGGAGTCCGGCACGAAAGGGGCAGAGAGGGGAGAGAAATGCATGGTTGTTTTCATGCTAAAACAGCCCAGCAGCGCGTCTTTGATGGACTGCCGCACCGTTTGGCCAATGTTCTGCTTAGCTGTACAGCAGGATATCCTATTCTCAGGAACAAAACCCCATCATCCCAACCCGATCAAGTTTTAGTTGTTCTGATAGAAGCCAGATTTACCCCACCCAAGCGCCGAAGCCTAAACATCACCTTGCGCAATGCAAAACTTGACAAAATGCCTGAAGAATGTTGGGGGGCAGGGTGGGGTGTGTGTGTGTGTGTGTGTGTGTTTTTTTTTTTTTTTGGGGGGGGGGGGGGGGTGGAGTGGGTTGATCTGATAAACTCTCACTCTCCACTCAGTGAGATGCTGCATAATATTTTGTGTTCTTCCTCTGTTAAGTCGAGGGTCATTGAAAAAGCTGAACACTGAAAACTGGCAAATGTACACATTTTCTAGCACTACAGATGAGGGCCTAACTGGAGCCAATATGAACAAACACTGTCAATCTCACCAGGATATGACATCAGCTGAGATTAAACAATCTCTCAGAAGAGGGTGGGGCCCTCATCATTCCCTCAACAATAAACACCGAAGAGCAAAAAATAGATCCAAATATGACACAGGCCATTTCAACACCCCGTGGTCAAATATTTAGTGTTGTGCCAGTCCCATACGGAGAGGTTTGGTGTAAATCTGTGTCGTGGGGTGCTGTCCAGATGTCAGACATTTCGACTAGCTCATAGCTCAGCCTCTGTCAGTATGTTTGACACCGATGGAGTGAAAACACAGAATAGCTCCAGACCTGCATCACACTGGAGAGCTGCTCTATGGCAGTCTACTGTAGCCCTATAGATTACGGAAAAAGCACACACTGTTTCCCCTGCTTAGTGTGTATTTTTGTCTTGCATTACATACGCTCAATTATCCTCCGCACTGCGCTATATTTCTACATAAGGAGACACTTTCCGACTTACACTGGTCATGTCCATGATGTAAGGGACATTGCTGACGTTGGAGTTTGGGATTGTTTCAATAGCCTGGAGTCTTTCCCTTCTGCATTCAAGACAAAGTGTAGAACTAGTCAGTGTAGAACTTGCTACTTGCATTTCAAGTATGGATTTGAATTCCTAGTGGAAGAACATCCTGTTCTACATTTCTGCTCTTTCTTCAAATGATATTTAGATGATGAAATAGCTACAGAGAAAGAAGAGAGAGGCTCCCCGCTGTAATATATCAGATACAAGTTAGTAATTAGGTGCATTCTATTCTCCCAAAAGGCCTTTCTTAAAAACAGTTGCAGCTGGCAGAAAGCATGAGCATCTCCCTCAGACTAGAACCTCATCCATGTTCAGCCAATCCCCTAACCAAAAATGTTCCAGTCGGAAACAACTATCATGTGCTGTTTGACTTAGTTTGTCAGGTCTTCAAAACATCGGCAAGACAAACAACAAAAACATACAATATATTAGGACCTTGTTGTTCAGCCACTCAACCATAAGAAATAAAAGGGGAAATTAAATGGAAATCTAAGTCTAAACACTCCATGCCCCCCAGCTAGTCTTCATACTCCAGCCACTCAGGACGTTTTCAAATTTGTGAAATACAAATCAACTGTAAACAGGATGTCCGAACCACAGTATGCATTACTAAATATTCCCATTCAGAAATATTTCCATGCCCTTCCCTTACTTATGTGAAAATATGTGAACACAACCATTCCCTTCCTGGCAAAACCCATCGAATTAAACAGCCACACCAAAAAGTCACGTCTTCATGCAAGCGTCGGTTGACAGATACACAAAGCCAGCGCCACCAAATTCCCATACTTGGGAATGTTTGCGCGATGGCATTTCCCAGTCTTCCCAACATTCTGCCCCTCTTCACCAGCACCACTGAGGTGTCCCCTGCCAAACATGGCCATTACTTGCACTCGTAAACATGGCCTTCAGAAGTGCCACATCTTTTTTCCAGGCACACTGCGCCGTTTACACAAAAGAGCCAGAGGAGATCCCAGAGGTCATTAAAGCATATGCAACCATGCCAGCGGCGCTGAGAAGCACAGAGCTTTATAAGATATGCCTCCAAAGCCAAGTCAAAATTCCCCTGAGATGGGTTGGTGACTCTTTGAACTTGAATGGGAGCCAGTGGGGGGTTACTAACTCATCATCCGCTTCCATGATCACATGTTGCGACTGCTTAGGGGACGCTATGAGAGAGTCTCGGTGGCTGAGATCCCATTCTCCATGCTGCTTATCTGATTGAAAGTTATTGTGTCTCACACACTCAAACGTCCCACCGCTCGCTCTGCATCGGAGTTTGCCATCCTTCCTTATCAGTCCATCTCTTGTTTTTCTTCTCTCTGACCTTGTTGTTGTTACATAGTGTGCAATCTCTCCATTCGCTACGGATCTCTGCTCCTCACTGCTAGAGTGCTGGGGATTTGAAGGGCTGACTGTCTATTGGTGGCTGATGTGGACGGATATGATTTACGGTTCAGCTGTGCCACAGCTGTGGTGGAGTGAGCGTGCCCGTACCAGCACAGTGGCATGATGGGATCAGACCCCCCGCCCGCTTCTCGACACCCGCTCACATGATGTCACAACATCACACACTCGGACACGGGGAAACCATGAGAGCTCCCAGACCCGTTCCAAACACACACAACATGCCGCTGAACCAAACCAGAGCAGAGCAGAACAGAGTGGCACCCTACTTGCGGGGGGATGGGCCACAGGCTTTCAGCACTGGATCCAAACACCAGTGGATTCCCCCCCCCCTCCACACAGCAAGGCTTTGTTCTGCGTCTCGGAAATCATCAAAGCGCGGGGACAATGACAAATATACTTGACGTTAAACAAAGACAGCAGAATAGCTTTCAGGAACACTAGATGCAGTCACATGCTGCCTTCTCTTGCCAAATGCTGTGAACTTGAAAGCAATCCATTTGCATGACCTCTTCTCTTCTATACTGTGTCTATATGTATGAATGGATCAGTCTCCACATGGGTCTGCAAAGGGCATAAGAAGTGGATCATTTGATTCTAGCTTTCAGACATATGGAATATTCCTATGGTGCTTGAGGATCTAGACTAGAGCCAACTTCTGCAAGCCCTCCACCCATACTCAATGCCCCCCACACACAGAGACATTTTAAAGCACATTTAGATCCAAAGTTCTCAGACTATCTGGACAGGAAAACGTGTCCTCAATGAGGCTGGCTGGAGCGTCGGTGAAGCGCTCCAAGCTCCTTCTTGGACGGGGGCTTCGGTGGGCTGGGGTGCAAAGTGACATTCAAGGCTGAGTTCCGACCCAGTGGGCTTCTCTCCCAGGGTCCTATCGGAATCTGGGGCAGTGGGGTTCCAGGTGCATGCTGGGAAAAGGGGGCGGGCCCACACTAGGGGCCCGTTCCTGCCGGGGCCACATCTTGGGTCACAACTGCGATCTCATAAATATTTAAGCGTGAACATAAAATGGAAAACAAATGTGGATTAAAAGGTGGTCTGGGCGTGCTGGTGTTCACACTGGAAACTTGGCAGAGGATCGAGAGTGGTCCCTCACAGCGGAGTCAGATTACAGCCATGCAGCTCTCCCATGATTTACTCTTGATTTGGGAAAGGCTATCTGAAAAGCCACAACGTGTTGGTTTGCAAACTCATCCCACAACATCACACAGTAAATTGCAGAGTAAGTCTCTTTTCGCTTTCTGTCTTTTTTCGCTCTCAAGGCACAAGACTGTGTGTCAGCCCTCGTATAAATTAATGCAGTGACTTTGCTTCAAGCTGGCCATAAATGCTGGCCATGTTAAGTGCCCCCTTCATCCTTCCTTGGGTTGTAACTCTGCTTTGGAGGCCCTGGAGAGCCAGCGGGAAATTAAAGTGGGATTAAAATAAAAGAAAGCTTAGCCGCCCAGATTCCCGCTGTCTGCAACCCCAAGAGGCCACTAAGTCACAGGAGTTGGTCGAATGTCAAGCCAATGGCTATTGCATCAAGATAAGTCAGCACAAGACGATGTGACCCTCCGCAAAATCTGATGATAAATGTTGTTCCATCCTCCCCTATTAAGTTTTATGCCTTCAAGATTGCTAGTTAAGTCATCGCTCAAAAGCATATTTTAAACTCCGATGAAGTGGACATTGAGAGTACACTGGAGGACTCACAATTTCCATTAAATTAGCAGCGAGACTTTCTTCCGGTGGTGTCCATTAATGGCTATTTCTGTGCAGAAACGGACATCTCTTCTGCATGTCTGTTCTGTGCAGGGCTCTTTGTTCCAAGTGAGGTCCCATTCAGAGGAAGCACAAAGTATGGCTCAGTGCATGGGAGGCCCTGAGGAGCCTCTGAGGAGCCTCTACAGCCCTGCTGCTGGCATCTGCCCAACTGTGTCACATCATGGGTGGATCCCACCAGCACACATGGATGGACGCACAAACACATGGATATCGTCACACACACATGCACAAAAACAGATTCCACGACTCCCTCTCTTTCTCTCTCTTTCTCGCTCTCTTGCTTACACACACACGTGTACATACACACACACACCCGCACACACACACACACACACACAAACTTTGCAAGGGATGAGAGCAACAGCTTTGACAGTCTTGATTAATGACAGTCGAAATTCCCCAGACTCTCCATTCCAGAATAGACCTAGCTGGTGTTTCAACTCCACGGATAATGGACATTATCTTGGGTTTTGGGAGGGGGGGGTTGAAGAAAAAGAAAGGCACCATTTCTGTACTCCCATGTGGCCAGTCCTATTCACATGAGGAATAAAACAAACTGATGCGACTTAAATTTGGCTTCATTGCAGACAATATGCCAGAGGCCCCTGGGTGGGGCCAGTATGGGTGCCCGCTGAAGCACGAAGGGGCGCCGCGGAGGCCCGCTGAGGTGCTGCTGTCAAAAGCACTGCCCACCAGGGACCAGTCCATCATGGGCCTCAGCCACGCAGCTCTCTCGGTCCAAAGCCACACTAATCCACTCAGTCATTTGCATGGCAGGGGAATACCAGCACAAGAGTGGGCGCCATCATTTCAGCTGTGCAAAGGCTTCACAATCAGACAAGGTGCACAAGTCTCTCAGTGAGTTGTCTGTCAGAGGGAATCAGCAGAGGAAAATGGATGACTTTAAGGCCACCATGGACTTCAAATGGAATACCAATGCAATTTAGAGGGGGACGACAGCCAGCCAATGATCAGAGTGTTTTCTCAGAAACCTTCATCCCAGGAGACTCTTTGTAGACCGATACTTGTAGCTAGTACACACAGACACACACACACACACACACACACACACACACAGACAAATTCCCCGCAGCAATCCCTTAGACAGGTTCAAATGTTTTAATGTGGATGTGAAGCGTTTTCCCATTCCCGTGGCTGGGATGGAGAGGGATGGCTGATGTCATTGGCTGCGCGGGGCGCGGGACCAGGAGACTACGCAAGCCCAGACAGATGGGCCAGAGATGTGGGCTCCCAACCCACAAACCCAGATGCTGCCGCGCATCCCAAGCCAATCGCTATGAAACTCCAGCGAAAGCTAATGGATAAATTTCATCGCACACAAACTCAACACCTACAGTGTGATCAAACATTGAGGACTCCATTACCCAGAAGTCTGTGTTGTCATTCTCAGCAGTGCTGTTGCACAACCCCTCATTTGCCATGCTGTTTACAGCACTTTCCTCTCTGTGACTGCGCTGGGATGAAGATATGTATTCTCTTGGTGTGCAATCATAAAACGTACACAAATATCAATACGCCATAAACTGCCAGTATAAAAGGAACTAGATCATAAAGTACTGGCAAGCTGTCGTTTCTCTCAGACCATCTGGCTGAGGACACGGAGGACATCTGCTCTAGGGACATGGGAATAGCCAATCACAGCACACCACTGACAGCAACACAAGGTCACCTTACCTGCTATGCACAGGCCCAGAATGCTCAAGAGGACCAGGATGTACAACGACACGATGGCGTATTTGATGGCCGACAGGGAGTTGAGATGACCACAGCAGCTATCTCCCTTTCTCCTCTTTGTAGAACAGGCTAGGGAGAGAAACAGAGAGAGAGAGAGAGAGGGAGAGAGAAAGAGAGAGAAGAGAGAGAAGAGAGACATAAAACTATTTACTTCAGAGCAATTCCCAATGGAGTAAGAAATGTTATAGGAGGCTTTGCTTGAGGAGATCATGACTCTTACACCTCTCCAGGTGTTGTGTGGATTGGACATGATCACTTTACAGCACTGCTTGCTGTTATTCCGTTTCATTGAGAGGACAGTCAGGCTGTTTAGAGAGCTTGTAGTCTGAGTCACGCTCCCTTGGGCCCCTTGGAGAGGTTTTGTCTGCAAAACTATTTGTTTTATTGCTTTCAGGTGCGGACCATTCAATTGCTACAAAACGGGAGTAAACAAGCAGAACTTCAAAAACAACAAAACCTAAGGATAATCGAATGTCCATTTTATAGGAATACCCCTGCAAGCGGGCAAACTTTAAATCACATACAGATAGATTTAATCTTGATAATCTCTGTTTGCAGAGAAACAAAATACAAAACAAAATATATCAATAACAGGTCACAGAGGGGCCCAGTGAAGAAACAACAAACAGTAAAGAATGCCAGGATGACTTAGCTTACTTCCCTTAAATTAATGACACAAAGATTTTCATCTTTGCAGAATCCCATAATATTTGGCACTTTCATTCATTCCATTTTGTCTTTGTTTTCATTGAGCCCAGATCTCTGGCGTCCTGTTCTGTACTCTAGCTGTGGATCATACTCTTATAGTCCTCCTATCCACACTGCAACAGACTGCCATGCTTCAAACTCCGCTGCTTTGTTGTTGCAGCCGTGCCGAGAAACAAAACAAGAGTGGCTGTAAGGAACGTGTTTGGGGATGGGATTTATTAACATGGGGACTAAACTGGAAGAGCCGCACTAGACCGTGGCCCCTCTATTTGTCAGATCTTTCTCTGCACAACCTAATGACTCCAATAAGTCATTCAAGTGCTTAAGAGAGGCTTCAGTGGGTCAAGGATGATCTCTGGGAGCGTTTCTTTGGTGAGAGTTGTGCTTTGTGATTTGGGGTGGGGCTGTGTTGGAGAGACCTGGCGCTGATGAGTCAAAGTGGAGTGGGAGTATTACATTTCACTGGGGGAGTTTCATGATTGAATGTCAGCATCAGCGAAAATAGCGAAGCCTGCAAACAACCAAAAGCACAGCGCATGGATGGCTGCACCACAACTCTGATGCGAGATGAAAGCAAAGTTTACGACTCTGGATGGGACGAGCCACACACATCTGATTCACATTGGGGGAAATGAGCCAAGACCTCCTGAAATGGTCCAACACTGATTCTCCCTTCAAAACCACTGGACGTACATCATCTCTGAGAGACTGACACACAATAGTTATATTTTCATTAACACAACCGATAAAAAACAACCCAGAGGTATGTAGCTTCAAGGGGCATTGTGCTCATCAGAGACTAGATCTAGAACTTTCTTTGCATCTCTTATTGCACTGCATGTGGAGGATTAATTAATTACTGCTTTAATTAGTCCAATAAAAGGAGAGGGAGAGAGAGATGCAAGAAGAGGGAGCAAGAGAGAGAGAGAGAGAGAGAGAAAGAAAGAGAAAGAGAGTAGCTCTATAAAGGACAAGCAGTCAACCTATTTTCCATAAACATACTTCTGCCTTCTCGGCAACATGGTTTCAATTGTCCCAAGACGGGTGATGTCATGTGAGCAGAGACAGCACAGCAGCAAGGGTTCTTTCCTAGCAGCACACACACACACACACACACACACACACACACACACACTGGGGACCAGGGACTCAGAACACACAATAATATCCATGCAAGAGAAACACACACACACACACACACACACACACACACACACACACACACACACACACACACACACACACACACACACACACACACACTCCGCCCCAAGTGATGAGATACACCTTTTCTGGGGCTTAAGAAAACACAGCTGCTTTGGTCACACATGCATTAAGTCTTAACTGTTTGGAGAGTGGTTAAGCAATTTAAAGGGCTCTGGCACCTCCAGGCTTACATCTCTGGCTCCAGCCATAATGCACAGGGACTTTTCCTGGACATGGTACTGTGTTCAAAATGTGTGGAATAATTAACTTTATTCATTTATAGTATGGAATTCTGGCAAGGGCCGCAGTATATGAGCCAAATCCATGCTACATACCCTTGGTTATACTATATGTAAACAAACTGTGTTTGCGTGCATGGGCGGCTGAACAAAATCACAATGTAATTCGACGGAGAATGGCAAGTCTCTGTCAAAACTCATGAATTAGGTTTGAATATCACAATGGAGTTTGTACACAGTGTTACCCTTATGTATAAAACATTGGGTGCTAATCGTTTGCAGTTGTGTGTCGACTTGAATCAAGAGGGCCCACATCACAAGAGGGAGGATGTAAACAACTACATAAAATGTACAATGAGCTCCAGGGAGGTGAAGGATTTACTCTCATACAGACGTCATGTCTGGTGCTTTATGTTTCAAGCAACCTGGGAGGTTAGATAGGTTATTCTTCCTCACAAGCTTTTGATATCCACATGTCATGCTTCGGTTAAAATTGTGTTAGGTTTTACAACATGTCACTCACTAGCTTTTCATGCATGAAGAGGTGTGTTACTATCAGTGTCTTAGAAAAAACAAAGACAAGAAGCTAAGCATTTAAACTTAATTCAGGTGCTTTGCCATGGACTATCACTGTATCTAGTAGAATGTGTTTATCTAGCTACATGATGGTGCTATGCTTCAAATACAAATACACTTTAAATACAATTATATGAATACAATTAATATAGCTTGCTATAGCTTACAGCAGTGCTTCTATCTGACTTTTAGAGTCATCTAACTCAATATCCAAAGAGGGAGACTGGAAGCGAGAAAAACATCATTTTCAGTTTGGCTACACCTGTCTAAGCTCAAGCGCTCATCACTGCTTTTGTGAGAACAGAGGGCACGACCTCTCTTTCCCTTTCTCCAGCTGAGTAGCTTTGGCTAACGGCTCATATTCCAACATATTTATCTCTTCAATTAAAGCCTAACCCACTGTGAAAAGTGTGACTAACTCGGTGGAACCTGCCATGTTGCCCCTGTTGCCTTGACTACCCAACTGTCCAGCGCTGCCGGAGCTGTGTGGTTCTGGAGAAGCCGAGTTGCTCAGGGCTGGTAATGGGGTGGTAATGACTGGAAGAATGGAGGGAGGGCTAAGACAGAGGGAGAGCTGCTAGCGAGAAGTGCTCTAGTAAACACAACGACCACAGACCCGGGGGAAATGGCGTCATAGTGAAAAGGAATACCCAAACATGGCCTTACACTCTTCGCATAGGTTGAGTTTGGAGAGGTTCCGTCCATCGTAGGCTTCCTCGTAGAACGAGCCGTTGTCTCGGTCCTGATAGGTGCTCAAGTACATCGCCTTGTTCTCCATTCTGCAACACAAGTGGAGGATTGCACGTTACATAATTACATACATGACGAATGGTGTATTGAAACCAAATGATACATTGGAAGCAGACGGCGTTAACCACACTCAGCTTTCGTGGTCCTTTTATAGAACAATACACCCCACAGATATGCGGCCCAGAAGATGTCTGACCGGACTGTTGGCACCTAGTGGGCTCACGTTGTGATGCCAGCGCTGATTCAGACACCATCCAAATGCAATATACGTGCTCCAAGACTGGGATTCTGCTGTGGCCTTCGCTCCCCACTCCTTCCAATACATTTATAGTGATTATAATCAGCCGCATGGGGCTGGCACGACCTGGGAGCTCTTTAGTAGTAAGGAGACTTCCAATCTTTAGTGGCCTTTAAACGCATGATTTTTTCCACAGTCTGTTGTCCTAAACGACTTGGACAAAGCAATTATAGTCACTTAAAGGACTGTGTGTGTGTGTGTGTGTGTGTGTGTGTGTGTGTGTGTGTGTGTGTGTGTGTGTGTGTGTGTGTGTGTGTGTGTGTGTGTGTGTGTGTGTGTGTGTGTGTGTGTTTGGGAAAGGAGGGAGGGTGAGGAATGAGCTGAGGAAAAAAGAACAGATGAATAGGTTCCAAAATGAGAGAGAATTAAAGAGCTGAAACGTTTCAATAAAAGTTCTGGCCGGGACTAGCTGACACTAAAAGTCTGATAATGTTCTATGGAACCCTGGGTCTGTACTTGGTTGTGTTTATAAAGAAGAGAATCCTGTCAGCTGATGTGTTTCAACATTCAAATTCTTTAATGTCACTACGGACTCCACTGTTGCTTCAGCTCCGCAACAACTCCAATCCAAACACACACAGTACTATTATTGTGGACGTGCTTCTCTCACGCTGAGAGGGTGTGGCAAAACATGTGGGTCACTAGCCTCTCCAACAGCTGGACAACAAGCCCCGTGATGATGGACTCTTCTCACAACAAACACACGACAGTCATAGCACGCAGTCAGGCAGGCTACTTCAGGCAGTCAACATGCTACAATTTAGCTGCCACTTCAAATGTTGTTTGGGCAAGACTGCTTTTAGGCTTTGGTCATCAAGAGTGGAGATGAGCATAGAGACACAGAATCACTTATACTGCCATCTAGTGCCACCATAAATCTGAGGCCAACTTCCAGCCACAGACCCTCCACTACAAACATTCCCAGCTGAACAGCTGCTGGGGTGAAAGAGAGAAAGAAAGACAGATAGAGGGAGGGAGGGAGATATAGACGAGAAAAGAGAGAGAAACCACACATTCCTGATTCATGGACCTTCCCACAGCCTTGGTGGGCAAGTTGACAATCTGCCGTCCATACTTAAGCAAGAAAAAAGAGAGGTAGAGAGAGAGAGAGGTAGAGAAGAGAGAGAGAGGTAGAGAGAGAGAGAGAGATCCAGTCTCTGTCTGAGACCACAAGTCCCTGCTGTGATAACACCACAGCATCATGCCTGCCACACAGCACTGCCCTGGGCCAGTGAGGAGCCTCCACCACATGAGAGGGATCATCTCACTCTTACACAAGTGCAGCCAAGCACAGGCCCTATTTTGGGCTTTCAAAGCAGTCGGAGGAACAAAACGTTTGAGTGAAACCAGAACAAAAAGATGAAGCAATCAATGGGGCTCATGAAATAATGACACGGCACCGACCGACTGCCTTGTGACTGGGCGCACATGTCGGGGCGGAATCAGTGAAAGCTGCGGCTCTGCTTCAGAGGATGACTGCCATTAATAGCCCTTGTCCAGGAACAATAGGGACGTGAAGTACAGCAACGGACAGGCGGACTGTTTAGCAAAGTCATTAAAAAGCGCTCAGTCTGGACTTTTTCATTACACCAAGGCAGCCAGAGAGGGAGGGGAGGGTGCTGTTGACATTTCAGCTCCAGCCTGACTCACACACTTGTGTTGCCAGGGTGACGTAGGGATGACCACCCATCAATGTCTGAGAGGTGGATGTTGAGAAAAGTGTACCCTTTTCGCAGCCTAGTGACGCTCATCCAAACCTATCCTCTTGACTCCGGCCCAAAGAGAACGCTCTTGTTTGGCCTTATCGTGCAGCTGTTTATCACTGTTATGCCAAAACCACCACACACACACACACGCAAGAGCTAGAGTGACCCATCAATTTAGCTGCTCCAATGCTAGATAGCATCTCAGATGCAAACTGACTGCTAGCAGATAAGGGCTCACTAAGTCAGCCTTATCTTGAGCCCTGCACTATTGTTGTCCATACGGTCACGGCTCTTAGGGTACCTGGCACCACATGCATTTCAGCTGCTCCCCGCAACCCTTAAGGCCTGAATGTATCGCTTGTGTCCAGCAGCCTTAATGAGCTTCAACCGCACTCAAGCTGAAAAACATCCCTTGTAACCAGAACTTCAAAGCACAACACTGGCATCTCATCAATCACTCTGAGCACAAGAAAAGGACCCGGCACTGGTGGGGCATTCATCAGTAATGTCAGATCTAGGATCAGTGGCATTCATTCACCTCCACTGTGGATTATTATTAACATCCACAAGGGAGCTGTTTACTTTTGAGCAGATGGATCTCGTCCAGGTGAGCATCTGTTTGGGACGTAAGGACGTTTGTATCTTACTTAAAAACATCCCTAGGTCACCTTCAAGAGGCATCCAAAAAATTCAGTTCACAACTTCAGAACCTCACAATAATTGGAGAAAATACCTGGAGAGAAAATTCTGTGTGTGTGTGCGTGTTTGAGTGTGCACAACTCAGTGCAAGTGTGTGTGTGTGAGTCAGAGAGAGAGAGAGAGTTGGCCCAGCAGGAAACTGGTCTGTCATGCAGCAATATATCACTCCTGACTGTACCACAGTGCAAAACAAACCATGTTGTTGCTCAACCTGTTGCTTTCCTACCCACTGTCATGGAAAGTGATGCTCTGAATATATAGGTCCTACAGAACTTTCTTGTTATTCTGCAAATTAAACAGGGAAATACGGTACAAAGTGCATATAAATACATTTTCAAATATAGGCTATATATTTAAAAATCTGACTTACCTATGAGTAGTTCAGTGTCAGTTTAATAATTTTGCATGAGAGGAGCCAAGTAGTTCATTTAAATGCATAGGTTCTATTCCTGTTTGTCACGTCTATTTCCCGAGTCCAGTCATTAGAACATATTTCCCCTGTAAACGATGAGGCTAGATAACACAACAGAGACGATCCTGAAGTCAACAGTTGAAGTCAAGTCAAGCGGAGGACAGAGTAACGCACTGTGTACTGAGTGCGACTTCATAGGTTAATTCCCTTCTTGCAAAGTGCAGTGAAGGCATGAATGCTGCAAGTGACGTTTATACACGCTGAGGCTGTCCCTAATTACTTATGTCCTTACCTCATTCTACAAGCTCCAGTTACCCCGCGACTGCGCCCCGGGGCAGTGTCCACTTTTGAGAAACTTTTTACATCCCGCTGCATCAACACGCCCTCTTGTGGCCAATTCCCTATGTGGCAGGCAACAAGTAACCTACTGAGGAAAGTCCACATTAAAACATGTTGGTTTTTCAAAAACATTGTTAAATGTATCAGAAGATGTAGACTCAAAGGTTGAGTCAGTGTTTTTATATAGGCTACTTTTGTTTTTTCGGAGGCTATCATATTTTCTTTTCATTTGAACAGATGATTCAACAGATGATTTCCAAAACTGCAAATAAGTCCAATTCCAACGTCTCTGCGCTCATTTCTCTTTAGCACATGCCGGTAAATCACTGTCAAAACAGCTGATTCTAATTAGCACAACTCAGCCAGTAATTAGTTGTGCGTGTGTAGCCCACAGTAAGTTTACTTTCAAAGAAAAAGCAACAGCATTTGTGTGCCTACGCCTAACCAAAGTTTCTGCGCTCATTTTGTGCTTATTCTGGGGCTGTTTTACAGGGGGGAATCCATGCTTTAAATATAGGTAAAGATAAGTTCAACCTTCTAGACATTATTTGTTGGCTTCTAGCCCTTACAGAACAGGTTATTAGGACAGAAAGTGCGTGATTAGCCTAATCACTAAAACACAAGCTATTCACAAATGACAGGTGAGTCACTTACAGTACAATAACAGAGAAAAGCAGCGTTGCGTCAAAGATCTGCTGCTCCTCCCAGGTGTGCGCGGATGAGCAACGGAACGCGGGTGTGGCCTCAAAGAAGAGGTCGGGGCAGGTAAGTGTCTAGCCTTTTCTCTGGTACTTTTTCGTTTCAGATGTGATTTACTGTTTTTCTTGATTATGTTAGACTTGTCTGTAGTAGTGTGATGCGTAATAAATGCAGAAAAGTTATAAAACGTACAACTGGGTGGCTCAACATTTGTGAGCAAATTTGTTCGGTTATGTGCTTTCATAAACATCTGCCAAAACGATGTTCTGTCAGCTGACACAATTCAACATGGCTGGTTTGTTGTTGCGCATTGGTTCGGCAAACATAACGTTCGTATCCGCGGGTAGGGTTGGATTGAATGCCATTCTCCATTCCGTTCATGCATGGCATACTTCCATACCTTCTTGTTTCATGTTAACTTTTCGCATTCTCGAGGGAACCGTTGAAATAACGGTAACTCATCCACATGTAAATTGTCTCTTTGCGTAGCCTAGATGAGACGTGGACACACACCGAATTACATCGAGTGTAGCCTACTTTTTCAGTATGTTGTCACCTCAGG
Organism: Sardinella longiceps; assembly: GCA_027497455.2. NCBI lineage: Eukaryota > Metazoa > Chordata > Actinopteri > Clupeiformes > Clupeidae > Sardinella > Sardinella longiceps. The sequence continues at coordinate 2,354,163 of JAODXP020000025.1, forward strand.
ATCAAGAACATTGAGAAGGGTCCAGCTGCAGTTGAGAACATTCGCCAAAAACTGCACATTGTGCAGTTATCACACGGGGCACTAGGTGGTACGTTTGTATCAGTAACGTCAGACCTAGACCCTGCGCGTGAAGCTGACCAGTTAATCAGAGCCAAGAAACGTAGCCTATGCTTTCTTGGTTACACGGTAACACTTTATTTGAAGGTAGCCTACCGTCATAAGACTAACATGACACTGTCATTAACTATGATATGACGTAGTCATGAATCTGTCATAAATTTTATAAACCTGTCATGACTTCTGATGACGGTACCTTCAAATAAAGTGTCAATATGTACCTTCAACTTTTATAGTATTGTAGGCTATAGGACATTAGCCCCTAGGCCTTAGAGTAGATCATCACGGCAGGATTCTGTAGCCTACTTATTCTGAAAGAGTCCAGTATTTGTTCAATATTTGTTGCAACTTCCATTTGATTTAAGACTAAGGATAGAAAAAATAGCTTGAAATAAGTAATTAAATCAAAAGATGTGTCATGAATATCTGCCATGGTCATTCAAAAGTTTTTACATCTCCCCTAATGTTAGTCACATTAAGTCAGGTTATTGTTATAGTCAAATTATGGTCTTAAAAGTCCCTAGGCTGCATAAAACTAATCAAACTCAATACACCTCATAAAACATGCTCTAGCAGACATACAGTCTTTAATGACAGATTATATTTATTCTATTTTCTCTCAGGAAGAAATGCTGGTTATTGTAATGGATGATGCACACAGTTTAAGTCTATCAGGGTTGATTCCATGTACAAGCTAAAACATGTTGGTATAATGTAGGCCTACTAATCACCACTGTCTGAAGTTAACTTCCAATGGTAGATACGGGGTTCAAACCTGAAGTGCATGATTGGCAGCCAGTGATGATGTTACTGAGGCATCCATCCCCACTGAATGTGTCTGTTGTCTTCACTAAAGTCTCATCTCAGAAGGACCTCCATTATGGGCTCCTCCAAGAGAGTATCTTACTGGACAGTGGAAGAGGTCCATGACTGGGTGAGGAAGCAGTATGCTGGGGAGCAGATTGGCCTGCAGCAGGCTGTAGTCACCCATGCCATCTCAGGTAGTGTGCACTTCTCATTGTTCACACTGGGAAATGTCTTAAGAAGCAGTAAAAAGTTCCTTTGGCTTGCAGGCTATACTTTAATCTCTGACCATATCTTAAGGTATGCTTAATGCCCAAGTCAGGTTGCTGCGACAGGAGATGGGATATTTTTCTGTGCATTTTTTCTGTGCATTTTGTGTCATGTGAATTCTCCCATACTATAAGAGTAGCCACATACAGTATGACTTTGACACTAAGTAAATGTATGAGTTACTCATTTATGCTGAAGGTGTCAGACTCCCGGCGATCTCTCGGGACACGAGAGGGCCTTTATGTTCCATGTCTCACCTCCTGTGACTCTCTGGCAGGCCGCGCTCTTCTGAGGATGAGTGAGCACCAGCTGGACCGCCTGGGCATAGAACCGGAATCCCAGCAGGAGATTCTGCAGGATCTCCTGCTGCTCAGGGTCCAAGAGGAACTTGAGAACCTCAATGACATCTTCTCTGGTAAGGCACATTAGCCGGACATCCTTGGTCATAAAACACTTCATCCCCATGAAATCATTGCAACTTAAAATATTGATCCTGTATATTAGGTCTATGATTAGCTCAATACTATGTTAAATGGAGTAAATTTGCATCTTATCTGAGTATAAACCGTATAATACTCTGGATGACCTTTCCATGTGAAATATTGAAATTATAGAGTTTGGAAGTATCACAGCAGGGCTTGTGTGGCAGTAGTAAACTAGAAAAGCGCTCAGAGAGTGCAGACCTCCGCCAAGACAATGTGGTCAATGTGGCCAAGACAGTTTTCCGAAAATTTCATCCAAATCCGTGCAGTACTTTTCGAGTTATGTTGCTCACAGACAGACACTCACACAGACACACACACACACCGAGCAAAACATAACCTCCTTGGCGGAGGTAATAATAATAATAGCAATGCCAGCCATATAGAAAATTGTCAGACATGTGTGGGTGTTTGTCCAATTTGTGGATGTTCCACAAATTGGTAATATTATTGTGAATGTGTGCAGTATTATCACTTTTTTTCTACAGGTAGTTGACACCTGTTAATGACACCTGACACCTAACCTGGAAATACAAGAGTTATGTTTTATCCACTATGTTTTTTGGTCACTGTTGTTTGCGCCTATTTCTGTGTGTGTCTTGTCACATACTAGTGTTGTTGTGCTAAATGCTGGGAATGGGAAGTGGAGCAGCAGGTTATTGGAGGAGAGTCATAAGTGAATCCCATCAACAGGCTTCCAAACAAACATCTCCACTTTTCACCTTTCACCAACAAAACAGACATCCTGCCTTCCGAAACAAAACAGACATGCCACCCTCCAAAACAAACGGCTATGCCAAAGAATTGGTACAGTCCACATGAAAGAACCAGAAGCTATTAAACAGGCCTGATTCCAGACTCTGATTGCCCTTGTGACTTAACACAGAGACTCTTTAGTGGAGAAACACAGAATGGTGTTTGACAACATGCAGAGGAAATTGGTAGCAGGATGGCAAACAGTGCTGTGGGTGGCAGTGGTGGTTGATGAGGGTTGGGTGTTCAAACTGAAGCCGTGTTCTTTCTCTTCTCCACAGAGTGTTTTGCATCGTGACCAGATGGGCTAAAGCTGTAAAGAGGACTCCTGTATGTTCATTCAGTCTACATCTGTTAAAGACTAAATGAACAAGAAGAATAATTCTTTCTCCCTAAGGATTGTGGACCAGAACAAAGTGAACAAAACTGGTCATGGCACCATTTTCTGCACCACCTCAAAAGGAACCTCTCAAAGTTTTGTACCTTCACAAAGGAAACTTCAGAGTATGCAGCATATTGGCCCTAGACAAAATTCACTCTCAGTAATCCAGTCACACTAAAAGGGGTTACTACGACCAAGTACAAAGAAAGTAGAGATTTCCAAAATGAAGTTGAATCCTGTTTACATTATAAGTCAGATTTTACAGCGAAATGCCCTCCTACTCAGTTACCTGATAACAAAATAGAAACAGCTGCATTGGCTCTCAGGTCCAAAAGTGTATAAGACTGTTTCCTAAACAAGTCTCATCTCATGTTTTAGCTTATTGTGGGCAACACAGTAGGTCTGTTTGCAAGGTCAAGTTAAATAGTTTTATTTATACAGCACATTTTCAAACGAGAGTTTATCCAAAGTCTTTTTTAGTGAACTATAAACATATAGATGAATTAAGAGATAAAAAGACTTAAAAGAAAATAAAATAAAAGTAATAAAAGCATGAAGCAAAGTCTATAAAAGACAAACTAACAAGGTCATAATAAAAAAAAAAACGAGTTATGATCTGAAGGGAAAGCAATAAGAAAGCTGAAAGAAAAGAAACACAGAAGGGAAAACTAAAATAAAACACATAAAACACCTAAGGAAGCAAACAGAAAGAACCAGATTAAAAGAAACTGGGTAAGAAAATAATGCAATAAAAAACATGGAAAGCCAGCTTACATGTTATGTCTCGCAAAGGCAGTAGATCTCATATAAAAGGCTATTGCCTAGTTAGGATAGCAGTAAATGACTCGGCGACTCGACTCGATTATAAAATTTAATTTCAATTAAGAACCAAGAAATATCAGGAAAATAAATCCCAGCCTTAACATCAATGAGTAAAATCCTTTCACTCAGGAATCTCACCATGAAATTCATATAGGTTTAGTATACTCTTGGCCTTGGTGATGCTTGGCTACCTTTAGCATTCTTTCTGTTTGTGTGCAAAATATGAATGCATGAATTGCATTCTTCCAGCTATTCATGGAAATTAAATGTTGCTCTGTAGCATTTATGAACTGAAATAGTACACAGAACCTCAACCAATTTATTCTTGATAACATGTTTTTCAGAGGTGAGACTGGAAAAAATATACTATGCTAACTCCATACAAATTTCTCCATACAAATCTCTGGAGCGTTCTTCAAGAGACTGTCTGCAGCATGTTCTCAGTGATATACAGTAATACATAAACATGGTAGTTTTTATTCTGGTTTTTTTTTTTAAGACTATATCTTCATAACTAGCTTGACCACTTCTTGGAGCAAAAGCAGCAGCAGCAGCAGCAAACAAGCCGAGATGAAAAGTGCAGGAAGGAAAGATCCGTGGCTCGAGAGAGAGCAGAGCAAGTAGCACGCTACCAAATCAGCACACGGAGACAATCTGAGCCTAGTTCAAAGGAAAGCAGGGCATAAACAAAAGGAAAGGCGAGCACTAAATCTGTTTATGTTTTTAAATCCTTTCCGCTTGAAGCAATCCTTTCTCCAGCTCTGGGGTTTGGCCCGTGATCCTTCTCACACTGTTTCTGTTCTAGCCCTCATGGAACCCTTACATTTCAGAGCTCTCCTAATGGTAATTAGGTACCTGCCCAGCACACTTAAATAGGGAAAGAAACCCAGCATTGTTTGCCTGTCGGGTGTGAATAATGTTGCCTCGACTGGAAATTGAAGTCTGTGATGACGGCAATGTTTATTCATTAGGTAGCAGATTCTGCATTTACTACACTGTCAAGAGTGCCATTTGTACAATGGTGTGTGCGCTCAGAAACAAATGGTGTGTGACCTAACAACCTTTGCAGAAGTGCATGTTTACCTTGTTACACATTAGTGAGGCAGGCGGCTTGTGGAAGAGTAAAATGTTACAAATGCTATGCATGGAATTATAAAGGGCTGTACTGTACTTGTTATGTATTTGTATGTGTAATAACACCACTTACTGTAGTCAAACATATAATAAATGCCAAATAAAATTGCAATGTTTTATACATTTATACTAACCTTGCAGTAGGTAAGCTGTCATTTCTTGCTGTCCGCAGCCTTAGGTGAAAACTTTTAAGTATATAAAACCACATGGCTTTAATAGGCCATCCTCAATCCAAAATATATAGCCCACTTCACATGTACTGACAGCACACCTGTCCTCAACATTCAGAGCCCCACCCCAGCTCCACCTTGCACTATAACAGTGCTGATTAAAAGTCAGCCGGATAAGGATAAGGACACACTTTTACTGCTTCTGTTGTCCTCAGAGGAGCCACACCTTGCCTCAGCAGCAAGCAGGAAGTGCAGCGCAGTGCCTCTCCTCTCCGCTCCACGCCTCGTCCGCTGCCACACTGTTGAGTGTGTTCCTCTGACTCACCCTCCAGCCCACCTTCCCGCCCTCTGCGCGGAGAAGTAAGTGCTGAGCCCGTGGCTTGGGCGTCCCACGGGGGGTTACACCAAATTAGGGCCGCTGATTAATATCCCTCCTCCGAGATGCGTGGCATTTGATTTCTGCCTTTCAGGGCCACAGTGCATCAGGAAAGGGGGGAAAAATGCTGACTCACATTAAATGTAAATATACCTCTGGGGGAGGCACTAAATCATAGCTGACAGAAAGAGGCCTGTGAATACTCCAAAGGTTAGTACAGCCTGCCTTCAGCCCAACAACACAACCAAAGGAAAAGCACAGATAGAAACTAAAGCTGCACAAGATGGGAGAAAAATGATGAACCTGGAGTAGCGAAATTTCGATTCGTTTTGTGTACTGATTTTAATGATGGATGGGGGATTGAGAGGTCCCGCTATGCTATGGATAGTGATTCTTCACAGTGTTTTGCTTAAAGTACATAACTAATGTAACCTGTGTCACTTATATAAGTCACCAAGCCAGGAGGCTTGTTTACCGAGTCTTCTAGTTCATCTCCAGTATTTGCACATGCTTCATGAGTGTCTTTACTTTCCAGCATGTAAACACCAGGAAGTCTGGGATCACTAGGCAAGGACTGTAGATTGGCACAGAATCTTTACAGTCACTACTGTGATGTTATTTAGTATAGGGTAGTGAAAGGGTCAAGCACAGTCCAGAACTCAAATGTATTGATGTCTATCAAAAATGATTATGCAGGCATGAGTTGTATGGATACAATGCATAGCTGGGTTAGCTTATAGGATAACTTACATAGCCAAGTAGTGGGCTTAGGTTTAATTTAGGAGCATGAATGCTTTATTCAGTCTTATTTGACTCATTTTTCAGCCAGTTTATGTCAAGACTGTCTGCCATGTGTGCTGACACAAATTTTCTGGCCCCATAAATGAATCCATCAGTGTAGGGATGTATTTATTATTTAATGTCAATCTAATGGCGCTTTCCTCTTGCCCCATTACTCGTGTTCTCATTTGGAGCCCTCCCATCCACATCAGTAAGAGCAGAGGCTGGGACAGAGAAGAGTCAGGCTGTCTTGAATGAGCCTGTTCTGTTCTATTGCATGACTACCTGTTTGTTTTCTCTATGGATCATAATGCACTCCTAAAAATATGTGTAAAAACAGGTACAAATTTGGTGTGGTCTGAGTGATTGAAATATCCCAACCCCTGTTGGTTGGTCGAACATGCAGTCATTACAGGTTTCTCACTGCATCTCAAGGGACAGAATCAGTGTCATAATTCTTTCTCCCTGTCTTGTGTTGACTATGGGTGTTGACAGTGGGCCTGTGTCCCGCAGCCTCTTTCTCTCCCTCCTGTGACTGTTCTCCTGATTAACACACAAATGATGCAGAGGTGAGGAGAGAAGGACTCCAAGCCCAGCTGTTTCACATTACATGCAAACATCCTCTTTTTGAACAGAACATGCAGAGTTCCACTCAGATGAGAAATCACTGATGTCCTAAATACCATCTTTGATCTTGTTCATCTTTTTCAAAATGAATGGGTTCTGTTCATGAATGTCAGTGGTAATTGCATGTGTTTACCTCTCTCTCTCTCTCTCTCTCTCTCTCTCTCTCTCTCTCTCTCTCTCTTTCCCTGTCTCTGTTTCTTGGGAGGGCTCAGTGGGTTAATCGGCTGTGATTGGTGAAGCTGGTGTATTGTCAGGCTGCTGATATTATTAGTGCCTACTGGACATTGAGTTAGCCAGCGCACACAGGGGCTGCTCGAGGTCATCGACTGGGTTCATCCCATCATAATGACACAACTGGTCCCTCAGATGAAACAATAAGAGGAGAGAGGAAGGAAAACTTCTCCTTATTCAATCCTCCAGTCTTTTCACCTTGTCTTTGCACTTTCTCACAGAGTGAGAACTGTTTCTGTACATTCCTCCCCTCTTCTCTTCTTCCTCCTCACCAGTTCATTCTCCTATCCCTCCATCTCTCTCCTACTGTATCTCTCCATCTCCTCCAGCTGGGGCTTGTTTGCTGCGTTTGCATTCCACAAATGGCATAAGACAGTGTGCATTGCCACACATGGACAGGCCTTTCTCTCTCTCTCCTTCCTCTCTCTCTCTCTCTCTCTCTCTCTCTCTCTCTCTCTCTCTCTCTCTCTCTCTCTCTCTCTCTCTCTCTCTCCTCCCCACACCCCTGCTGCCAGCCTGAGCATCCATCCACAGCAGGGGCCAGCTGCTGTTTGTCACTGTCTTGTAATTTATTCATAGCGGCGACTGGAAGAAAAGGGATCGATGCCTTTTCTGACAGAGAAATGAGTAAGCGGCAGGCCATGGGCTGCATCCATCTTTGGATTAGAGGAGAATAAACAGTGGAAACAGGGCGGGGAAGTGATAGGGTGGGTGCTGGGGCTGTGCCTGCCAAAGGCCTGTCTGTCTCTCTCTCTGCTCACTCCATGCTAGTCTCCAGACACAGCCAGGACTGGAGAGACAGCAGCAGCAACTTGAGTTAGGATGAACTTCTTCACTTCCACGTTGTCTTGTCTGCTTTTTTAACACAGTGACTTGCAAAAACGATCAAAACTAAAAGTGTTGTTGTTCACAGTATTAGAAAAATCTTTTTATGACAATAAAAACAATAAAAATACTTGAGTAATGTGCTTTATTTGTGTAAATCACTTCATTTTGGGGTAGAATGTTGTAATGTAAAGTGTGGTGTTAGGCCTTTAATAATAATTTGTACTGTAACACAGTTCAAAGTTACAGTATTTTCTAGGATGATTTTTTTAATCAAAAGGACGTGAGCAAAAGCATGCCATTTTCTGTTAATGCTATGATGTCTGTTCAATCAAGATTCCTGATAGTGTACTACTTTGTATATGTAGCCGGCTTTCACTGAATTCTCAGAATAACTCCCCTCTACCATTAGCTTCTCATTATTTAGTCTCTTGCATTAATGTGGGCTGTGTGATAAGAGCAGCATTCTGCTCTGTGATAATTACAGTAGGCCTACATACTGTATTCCATGCATTCCATTTCTGACAAACACACAAAGACATACATTTCACTCTCAGGCTTTTGTTGAGTGTGAGTGCCGCCCTGTTCAGTTCAGTGTTGTACAGGGAGGCCATTCACCTTGGCTAATCTAGACTGTCATTATGACACTGGACAATTTCTATTATTGTTTTTCTGCTCTCCAAAGCAGATCCAATGGCCAATTCAGTCTTTCTGCTGCATCCTTCCATTTCATTACTGATATCGTTTGCACTAAGTGTTCTAAAAGCCTACTCTATTCACTAGGTCACCTTCTGTTTACATTCTAGGTGTTTGTTTTGTGCATATGTGAATGACTGAATAGTCTTGTGTAAGCTGCAGTCTGGAGGAGGAACATTAACTTATTATTTCTGTATGTACTTTGGCGTGCATTCTGTCAGTTCCAGCATCACTATTGAGAATTAATGGCAAGTAAGTAATAGGATCATGTATTTAAATTACAAAATATGAATGATTATTGTAATGTGTATAGTTGTGAATGGGAGGCACTCAAAATGTAATTATAGCAGGCAATAAAGGGATTATTTTTTAAACCACGAAGGTCTTCTCTTTATCTTGAGTCTTAATGGAAAACCCACTATGTAGCCTACTGTTCAGGGAATATCAAATCAGTTTTCACAAGGCAAAGAAGCAAAACTGTATCTACCACTTGCTTACTTTTTGTTTTTTACTATTCTGTGCAAATGACAGTAAAGTTAAAAACACTAAAGTTAAGGCTTTTAAATGGCATGTAACCTCTTTGTGTTGTTGAAGTTAATTAAAAAAAAAACAGTTTCTGCCATAGTGTAGAAGATAAGCTATTGTAGAAGACAATATGATCCAAAAATATTTGGAGTATATTAACCCAGAATAATCTATAAGATTCCATCTGAACCTTAACAGCAATAATTGAAACACTCCCAAAGGATTATTGAGCCTTGGTTCACAGAAATAAAGTATAACTTACGTAAAGTCATTATTTATGGTCTGACTGATCAGGACTGGTTGGAATGACATTGTGTGTCTGTGTCTGTGTGTGTGTGTGTGTGTGTGTGTGTGTGTGTGTGTGTGTGTGTGTGTGTGTGTGTGTGTGTGTGTGTGTGTGTGTGTGTGTGTGTGTGTGTGTGTGTCTTTATATGCTGTGCGTGCTCTGTGCCCATGGTTTTGTAATATTTAATGTAATCACTTCTTATTGCACCACATCTTTATCTCAAAATCCATTTTATATGCTTCTCTTTGTGTTTATTAGAATTCCAGGAATCTTTATTGGATTTAAGCAGCAAGCATCCTGCAAACTGATTGAATTGCAGGAAGCAAATCAAGTTAGCTTAGAAGACACTCGAAACAGGCTCCATATTCCCACCTGACATGAGCCCGATGGCTTTTTGCCTGTGATTAATGTGGTGTAATTGGCAAGGTGTCTGCATAGTCAGTCAAACCTTCGCTCCAGGTGAGAGGAAAGTAGAAATGAAAGAGAGAAAAATAGAGAGAGAGAGAGAGAGAGAGAGAGAGAGAGAGAGAGAGAGAGAGAGAGAGAGAGAGAGAGCATGATGTATCCACCAAACGTGTGCAAAGAGAGTAGGAGAGAACAGAGGAAATTAATGATGTAAGGAAGCTATCAACTAAGGCTAGCACTGCTTTTATTAGCACCACAAGCAGAAGGAGATCCACAGTCTGCACAATATCTCCAGGTTAAAGAGGCCCAGCCCGTTATTGAATAAATCCATTTGTCAAGACAAATGAGGTACACAGGCAGGCAGCACTGGGGCAGTGATGGGCACGCTTCCAGCCAGGCCAAAGGACCATGTAGTTTATTACCGGGGTGAAGAAAATTAGTTTTCTCTGAAAACTCCGAGCAAGGGCAATTCATTTCCCTGACATCAATGGACCTTTGGCAGCTGATTTATCTGGGCTGTATTCAAACTGATTGTGGGTGAGAGAGAGAGAGAGAGAGAGAGAGAGAGAGAGAGAGAGAGAGAGAGAGAGAGAGAGAGAGAGAGAGAGAGAGAGAGAGAGAGAGAGAGAGAGCGTCTGCAGGTGGCCGTACTCCCTGCCCGTGCTGCCAGGAGGAGGAGAGGGGTGGTGGGTGGGGGGATGGGGAGCTGGCCACCCCTGCTCTTGGGTCTTTGGTGGGAGCACTCTGAAAAATAAATAAAAAAAAGACAGACAAGTGACACCTCAAAGTTAGAAGTTTTGTAAAAATAGAAATAGAGTTTTGTGACTGCCTCACTATGTGATTTTGGGTTTGGGGTGAAAAGGACCACCCAGTGCAAATATTTGGTCTTTATTACGGGAGCAGGCAATATTGGTTGAGTAAAGCATGCTTTATAAGGACTGTATTTGATTAATGCAGCCTTCAGTAAGTCTATTCCGCCACTGGAATGTGGTATCAAACATGTAACAGTGTCGACTACTGATGATGACACAGGAATGCTCAAAGACAATAAATATTACCCCTATCTTGCTTAAGTAAATTTAACTGTGCAGCCCATCATTGCATAATGAGGGTGTCAATTTTCTCAAGGCTCTCATCCAGCCCTCTCACTCCCTGCCTGTGTTGATGGTAACACTAAATTATTCCCATTCCGCAACTAATTTCCGAATGGATGAGTGTGGCAGTCACGTGGCACTGCATAAACATTTTATGGGGGTTACTCACCACACCACTTCAGACGCCATCAATTTTGCACAGGCAGTCCCAGAGGGAGAGCCAGGCGGTGAGCTATTAATGGAGACAGGGTGACACACTGTAAGGTCTTATAGGTAATTGGTGTGCTGATCTCCCATGGCGGGTGGAAGCCACAGTATAGCCTATAAGTAGTTTTGAGCATGGAATATTATGGCTTTATGGGTCCTACAGAGAGCTGGCTCGGGGCAGGTGTTTATATATGCATATGTTATGCCTGTTAAACAAAGTAGTCTGAGTTCTTTATTTTACCGAGCTGTTATCTTCCGTCCCCATTTCCTTGTGCTGAAATTAGTTCAGTGAGATGTGTGGCGTCATGCTCTACGCTGAGTAATCACTTAAAGGTGCAGTGAGCCTCTCTGGTAAAGATCCACAAATAGTGAGTCCATTCCTGTTAGGTGCTAGGCATTAATTTGACCCCTGGCCCAAGTAAAATAGACTACTGTGTTTCTTACACCCTACCTATAGGTTAGTTTACAGTATGTCCTGCATGTCTGATGAATCAATGAACAGCCCTAACACATTAGATTGGCATCTATCAAATTAGATTAGATTAGGCTACACTTTTAATGCAATTTCCGGTGTGATATTCCCACGATTGCTAATTTACTCAATATCATCCACAGTAGTCTTGGCTACTAGCACTTAAAATACTTTCATGTTTGTGCTATCCCCTCATACTTATATATTACATATATTTTGTTATGCTGTGCTTTTGATATGGGTCTAAAACTAAAAAAGATTGATGAATACGTCTAGTCTCCACACCCTCAGTCTTGATATTAAGGCCAGCCAGACTTCGGCTTGCATCAACCCCGTTAGTTCCCTGTTTGTTCCATTCAGCGCTGGGCTGGCTGTTTGTTTTTCCATTCCAGCGCAGAATTCTACCTGTCTGCCAGAGTGAAATGAAATGAAATCTTCTTTTCTTGTTTTGATATGACAGTGCAGTGCAGGCATCATGCTTTGACTGCCGTGCATCAGCCCAAAATGAAACTGCATCTCGAGTGGTATTGAGAGGGCCCTGTATTCTTTTGTTTGTTGTTATTGTCACTGCTGACAGCTGGGTTAGGACAGCTTGGTCATGGTGTGGTCATGCTGAAACTATGTGGCTAAGAATTAGACCTGTTTCATTTGGGCTTTATTGTCTTCTCAGGTGTAAAGTGGTGACTCGTGCTATATAGGAGCTGCCACTCAGAGTCTAAATCAAGCGTGTAATATCTCCATCAAAGTGAGAGGCTGTCTGGAGACTCAATGTGTAGCAAGAGAGAAGACTGCGGTCTTGGAGAAGAAAAAATGTCACATTTGATTGGAGGGCTATTTCGGTTTTAGATGAAATAAAAACATTCCATTGAATGTACATGTAAATACATAGTAGACCTGTTCTTGACATTTCCGAAAAAAATGAGCCCATTGAAGGACAGAATTCTGCTCATTGTTGTATGTACTGTGAAAACAATCCTTTTTCTAGTGTTGTTATCTTCATATGAGCACATTCAACCTGAGATCAGGAGTTTCAATAAATGTCTTGTTGGAAAAGCAAATAAACAGGTGAAAAGTTTTGACAGTGAGCTGAACTTAACTGCAATTAACCAAAATAATTGAATCAGACCTTGTAAAAATCATGAATATTGTACAATACGTTTGTCATAATGTGTAGCCATTAAAAAAAAGAAAAGAAAAGAAAGAAACCACTCATGACTATTTAATATTTAGTGATTCACCAGCCACCGTTTATACTGTTATTTCATCCTCTGAAACAGCTAAAGAGACCTGTTGGCCTCCGACTCCCTCATTCACCCCTGACTGCAAGGGCTTGTGAGAGCCAGGATGTAGCCTGTGTGGAGACCCTGCATGCCCAGAGAGGAAGCTCCAAGCCTGGGATCCCAGCTCAGCAGTCCCCCCTGGGCCAGGTCCTCATGGTGCCTCAAGCCCTCAAGCCCCATCCATGATTAGCCCGGGAGGGAAGCCCTGACTGGTGGCCCCATTCCCACCTCTAGTGTGTCTGACACCTGGGCAGGCTGCGTGCCATTTCAGCCTGGGCCAGCAGCACTGTGTCCATGACTGCAGCCCAGGCCCGGGAGCGTGTTTGTTTGTTTGTTTGTGTGTTTGTGGGGAGCTGAACATTGTCTTGAATCTGGTCCCAGAACAGAGTTGCTGCACAGTCTGGTGCCAGTGATTAGTATTTTGGGATTCATTCCCCTCAGTGCTCATAATTCCTCATGAATGGGGAACAGTGAATGCTTGGAAGTGAACAATCAAGCGGGACACATTGCTGCTTGTTTGCATAGAGTGAGAGAACACGCATTGGTGCATTCATCGTGACATACTGCTATTTCATAACACACCATATCTAACTGCTGGTGGCTTATGTGCTGGTGCTGTGCAGTTTAAGGAACTTTAATAATTGAACAAACTTTTTTCCATGTGAGGCAAAGGTTTTTTTTTCTGTTTGTATTCTTTTCTTTCTCACTTTGATATATTTCCTTTGAAATGGATATTCCACACACAATCCTTTTTGTGCTTGGCGCATCTCTGCCGCAAGACTTGATTGTAAAATCAATGGTAAAAGATGATGACACCGGGCAGGCAGGGCAAGGCGATTGGGGCGATTGGGGGGATGGGGGAGTTAAAGTGTACCCTCCGATCTAGTTTATCTGAACACCTGCACTACAGTAATTTATTCGTAGCACACAAAGCCTGGATATAAAATAGATGCAATTAAAAACTTGGCTCTTTCTTGGCTCTCCCTCCTATTTTTACTGCACTCATATTTTGCAGGTTGACAAAATGCATGCCTGCACAAAGATAAACTCATTGACATATTGACACTGTTCCTCCAAAGTAAGATAAAAGCCTTTCCTTTCAGTGCTGTGTCTGAGGTCTGCTCATATATCTCAATGAATGCAAAGATTTAGAGAAAGCACAAGGGCAAGAGCAGGGCTGCAGGTCTTCAGCTGCAGCTTTGCTATTAGCACACAGAAGTCTGACTAGAGATCTGGTGGAGCTTTGGACACTTATGCTGAGGTTTGGAGAAAATCTCTTCATGAATCACATTGATTTATTTTGCTTTACTGAGTGAAAAATTATTCTTTGTTTGTGAAGTTGACTTACTTTTTATTTATATTAACGTTATTATTCATTTAATAGCTTAAGAGAGTTTTTTGTTAATTACACAAATATTTATATCAACCATGCAACTGTTTATCCCTTTTACCAAAATAAGTATAGAGAATGCTAATAAAGCATATTTTGTGCCCTTTGAAGTTTTTTTTACAGCTCTTTTTATATGCTCTCAGAAAAATTGTAAATATGCTAACCCTCCTCTGCCATTTTTTCTCGAGTTGTCTTTAACAGGTTATGGTCTAGACATCTTATTTCACGGGAGTGCTGCCTGCTGTGGCTGTTGAGCTGTGTCATTGTGATCCAGGTCTCAGGCTGTCTGGTAAACAAGGTCTTGCTGCTGGTCACACTATATATACCTACCGCTATCTCTCTCTCTCTCTCTGCAGGGCTGCATGCGTCTGCCTCAACACTTGAGCTCCTCCATCATAACCGTGTGGAGTGGATGAATTAAGCATCGGGCCCGGAGAGCTCTGCAGGCAGCCTGCTGCCACCGCTGCTCTCATTCATTCATTGGCCCGGCTCTTTGTGCTGTCTTAATGAAACGGAGATGTGGGCATCAACCTTTTGCTGAGGACACACTCGAGATTGGGCTTGCCTCAAACGACCTCTTGGTAGCCCACTTAACACAGACACACACTTTACAGCAGTCAACTGAATCGAGCACCTGAACGACGACACACACACACACACACTCTCTCGCAGACTCTTCTCCCCGTTCACGTCTGTTTGCGTTCTCGTCTCGGAGGACTGAATGGGTGTCATTACTGCAGCTGAATGGCGTATCTTTTTTTGAATGCTTCCCTGCTGTTCTCTGATGAAGGGCCGCCCTCTTTTTCTTCCATTTGGCACACTCACTTCATTTGTGCTTAATCCAATTTGGCACGCTAGCTAGCCTATGTGGAACCCAGTGCAGTCCTTAATGCAAAATATCAATTCAGCTCTCCGTGTCGACACCGCACTCTCCGTCAGGGACAGTTGGCTGAATGTGTCTTGCTGCATTTTCTGATAGCACAGGTGAATAAAATATCATTATTCACATACATGCCTATTAAACCCTTTAATGAATTTGACCCAGGAAAAAACTGACTGTGTGCATCATTGTCAACAAGAAAAAGTGGTCCAGGGAAAGAGACACAGATTAGAGAATAATAGGGAAGGGTGTGGATGTGCATTGAATGTGTCAACTGTAGTTGACGGTACCAGCATCAGTGTTGAGAAGATCCCAGCACATGTAATCCATCCGACAGATGTGTTTAGACTGCACTGACAGCAGTATATGCTTCTCCCATCCGTATCACATCATAACCACCATCTAAAAATAGCAGCAGCGCATCATCCACCTCCCTGGCAGGAACAGCATGTGTGCTTGATTCCATCATTATAAGGAGGAACTGGAAATCAGAAGTGACCGCTGTGAAAGTGGTACTCTCCTCATCGCTTGAACGGACTGTGTGTGTGTGTGTGTGTGTGTGTTGTGTGTTTGTGTGTGTGTGTGTGATCTTGCGTGTGTGCATGCATGTGTGCGTGTGTGTGTATGTGTGTTTCTCCATGAGTGTGTGTGTGTTTCTTCATGTGTGTATGTGTGTGTGTGTAAGGTGTAATGGGAAGAGAGGGTTTGATTCCCCCTACTCTGCTCCTGCCCACCTCTGTCCCTCTCCTCAAGTGGACGAGCGAGGGGGGGGGGGGGGGGGGAACTTCGACATTTTCCCGGGCGAAAGCTAAAGGGATGCCACGCAGGGTCTCTAGGCCTCCAGCACGGCCGCGGCTCCGCACGTTATCGATCGACCCAAATGTGGAGCGCGTTAAAATATGGAGCGCGTTACTCAACATGGGGCCTCTCCTCTCCCGCTGGCATTGGCAGCAGCGACACGAGAAATCAATTTGCGGCGAAGTGGTAATGCAGTGGGGTACGGGAGCGCTACGGAGGCGTGAAGCTGCCTGATGTTCCACAGCAGCAGCTGCCTCAGCCCAGTCTGTCGCATTCTCACACACACACACACACACACACACACACACACACACACACACAAACACACACACACACACACACACACACACACACACACACACACACACACACAAACATTCTCCTCCCCATGTGTTCTGGTGGCAACCAACTGGGTAAAACTTGGTGGACAAATTACTTGCTCCATGCCTTCACTGTGAAGAGTATTTTTTGTGTTTTTATTTAGTTCATCATCAGAAAATAGTTGGTGTTGAGCGCAACTGTTAACTATCCATCTCTCCAAGGGCTCATTAACCAAGGGACAGACACTGATGAATGCTTGTACTTGGGGTAAAGCATTGGAGGCTATTTGCAAATGACCATTAAATAAAACATTTTTCACTACGTGCCAATTTAAATCGGGCATTTTCCATCACCAGAACAAATAAAGATGCAAATAAAGATGTTAAAGGTGGGGTATGTGATTAGGAAAAACACTTTGAGAACACAAGGCATTTGAAACCAAACAATTCAGAGGTCCAATCCTCTGTACAGTAGAGTCCAGAGTATAGGAACAAATGGGGAGGGGGAGGGACAAACAGCATTTGGGTTTGACAGACTTATCACCATCCAATCATTTTTGCTGGTTCCTTAAAATGATTGGATGTTATTTTTCCTGTCCTGCTCGTTCAACAGGTGACTAACAAATGTTATTTTATATATTTTTTATAGTAAAAAGTGCCCCAGGAAAGCATCACATGTCCCACCTTTAATATCCCAAGTCAAGAAGCCATATACACAACAGCAATGCACCATCTCAAGTGCTGGTCTTAATGCAACAACCCATAGCATCAGAGCACCATCTGTGTTCTCTAGCACTGAGGTTAGTCTCAGTGCATCTGCCGATGAGTTACAGCACAATACACACACACACACACACACACACACACACACACACACACACACACACACACACACACACACACACACACACACACACCATCCCTAACATTCACTGGGTTACAGTAAGAGAGACTTCCAGCCAAATGGATAGGAAGCATTCCAGTGTGAAAGAAAGTTGTGGGGGAAGTTGAACTTGTGACTGTAAGAGCTTAGATGGCAGACAGCCATACTGTTCCAGAGACACATAAACTACAGGGCTAAGCTAGCACTAGCCATGATAAAGCTTGCCAAACCTATGGGTCTTTTTGTAATAGTTATGTCCTTCATATGTGTCGACATATATGAACGGGAGACGGGAGGTACAACCCAATTGCAGTACACACAAAATTACTTTATTTGCCTGAAGGCTTTAAACTGGAATGATTGTGTTTGTCTGTTAGTACAGTTATTTGTCTGTTTATGCATGTTGTGCTAATAAGGCTAATGAATGCTAGTGGGCCTCAGACAGGTTTCTCTCTGAGGTGCACATTTTATCAGCACCTGCTTGTAAGAATAAACAGCAGCAACAAGTGTTCATGTGATGCATTCAAACACTAAGTATAACACACAGACTCTTGTTTGGATAGGCATGCATTGTTTCTGCATGCGTCAGTTGAAGCTCAGTGCTCTTACTGGCATTATGGGCTTAATGGGAGGTTAGACTGGGTGAGGCAAGACTGGGTGATAGCTTCTCAACCCACCCACAGAGATGGGAGGGGAGGAGGATTGTTTCTGTGAAATTACTGGCAATTGGGAAATAGTTCAAAGCCATTTCCTGTTACATGATTACGACTTCCCAGTAAATGACTAAAGATCACCCAGAGCCCATCCAGAGAGAACGAGAAAGAGAGAGAGAGAGAGAGAGAGAGAGAGAGAGAGAGAGAGAGAGAGAGAGAGAGAGAGAGAGAGAGATGTTTGACTTATGAACAAGTGATGGTTTAAAAGTTGTCAAATAAAATATACACTTGTAAAGGCTTACAGTACATGTGTTGCAATGAACTCTCTAATCTCCCTATAGATCTTGCTATGCTTACTTTTCAAGTCATACTTGTAAATCATAAAGCAACCTAATACTTTGTGTCACTGATAGATTAAGAGTTTTCTGTGGAAAGACATGTTTTTATGACACTGCATTGTTTCTTAAACATAATACTATCCAAAATACTTGGAATATCTGCATATTACACACAAAACATAAAGTCATGAATAATGTGGGTTGACTTTTTTCTCCACTATCCTGGGAACAGAAATCAATCACAGTGATCCCACCAAAGTGCTCCTGTGACTTGCCAAGAGGGTTATAGCATGGAATAGCAAAAACAAGAGATGTCTTGGCCCAGCTCTGCTCAGATCTGCTGGAACCAAGTGAAACTGTGTTCCCATAATCTGCCAAGCCAGAAACCTCCCATAAAATTGATATGAAACAACAGCGGATCCATACACAATGCCATCGACTCCCCCTGGCCATATTTCACCAAAAAAGCTTTGGAAGAGCTTTGCTGTAGTTTTTTTGTTTTAACACATAGTGTCCTGCTCCAAAACAATGGCCATATTTCTCTGAAACAGATGAGACCTTTCAGAAGGCAGCTCATCAGTCATCTCCATCTTCTCACCTGATGACACAGACAAAAACAAAGCAAGCTCAGGCAAGACAGCCTGACGTAATAATACCCTCTGGGGGGTAAAAAAAAAAACAAGATGGGAAAGCTGGCCACAATCATTCATCTGAACAAACCTATTCCGCATGCACCCCAAGAGTGAGAAAGTTACTGAGAATAAGCGATGTGAATCAAAGCAAACAGTAATTTCATTTCAAAGTGACTCCAGTGTGTGCAAGCATAAATGCTCACAACCTGTAGCTCAAATCTACTTGCGGTATCCATTAAGCCTTTGTGTGCTAACAGCCCAATACCCCCTCCACTCCCGAACACATACACACACACACACACACACACACACACACACACACACACACACACACACACACACACACACACACACACACCGTCACACACACTCCCATTTCCTTCAGTCCCAGCTTCATACTCATGGTAAATATAGCCATCTTGGATGACTGTGATCTGATAGCCCACTGAGGACAGGTGTTTGGCCAGCAGGACACTGCATTTTCTTCTGTGTGTATGTGTGTGTGTGTGTGTGCGTGTTAGTGTGTGTAGGGGGCGGGGGGATTGAGGCTGCACCTGCAGTCCCAGAGAGTGAGAGTCTGCATTAGCCCTTAGGAAGGAAGGAGTAGTCGGGAAGCAACAGGAGAGTTTGTATGTGTGTGTGTATTTGTTTGTGTGTGTGTGTGTGTGTGTGTGTGTGTGTGTGTCTGTCAGTGAGTGTGTGTGTGTGTGTGTGTGCGTGTGTGTGTGTGTGTGTGTGTGTGAGTGCACCTGAGGGAAGTGCCAAGACAATCTGCCAAAGTGGCACGGCTCACTCTCCACACCGACGGCTTATTAGAGCAACGCTGGCCGGATCTGTTGCTCGTTAGGCCCAGGGCCTGAGGCCCACAGTGCCAGGAGCCCAGCCTGGGGTTGGGGGGAGGGGACCAGGGCCAACAGCCTCAGAGAGGAGCCGGAGGTGGAGATCATCACACCCAGCAAAGCACAGGTCACAGCCACCAGCGGATGTGAAAACAGAGAAAGGTCGAAATGGAGGAGAGAGAGAGAGAGAGAGAGAGAATGAGAGAGAAAGAGACAGAGAGAGAGAGAGAGAGGGAGAGAGAGAGAGAAACTAGTGAGAAACTAATTGCAGAATAAAAAAGGATTAGCTCATCTTTAAGTCTGTCTTGAAGCCAGCCTCTTCCTCAGTGCATTTTAATGGCCAGCCCTGAGGGCACGGTTAGCAGCCTTGCCTGAAGGGGAGTTGGGAGGAGGTGGTGGTGGGGAGGTGGGGGGTAGTGGGGCCGTCAGTCGGCAGAATAACGATTTTTCGCCTGCTTTCTTCTTTTCTCGCTCCTCTTCCTCCTCCTCTACGTCTAAGATCTCAGCAGCCGACTCATCCAGCTCTTTCGTCCAGACCCTGGGAGCCGGCTTACGCTTGATCTCAGCCACGCCAAATCCAGGTGCAGCGCTTGCAGTTGCAAGTGCTTGTGATGGCGAGGAGGAGGACGGTGGTAGGGGATCAACTCTTCTCCACACCTGCCTTGTCCTCGTTAAGACCTTCATAAGGCCTCAAAGCGGGACAGAAGCTCCACCCCCCCCCCTTGCCCCATCCTGGATCATTAATACACAGCGCACTACGGCGAACCAGAGATAAGGCGTCATCTCCCTCCCTCTACGCCGGGCGCATGCAAATCAGCCAAGTGAAGTCCAAATGAGTGGGAAATCTCTGCTCTGCATGGAGGTTATTCCAGGCGGTGTCATTTCAGTAGTCCCCCGTGAGTCATTTCTGCCGCTCTCTTCTCGGAGTGGAGCATATCTCCCTGGCGGAGCCCAGGCACACAATATGCCCTCAACACCTAATTAAGCTTCAGATAAGCCTAAAGAATGGCCCAGACAGTTATATCACAATTAGGAGCACATTAATGGATTTCACCCTCCTCTTTAGGTGGGTCTAAATGACTCCAGATCAGCCAGGGCGAGTTCTAACTGACAGCACCAAATGTCTTGAGGACAGGAGACACACTCCAGTGAATGATCCCATATTCTGACCTTGAGGCTTTTATCTTGTAGTGGCCTACGCTGCTGATTATGCTATAGAAGTTTTGGAGAGTACTACTTAAGTGTTATGGCACATATGACTACAAATTTCTCTAACACAAGATTAGAAAGATTTTGGAATAATTAGAATCCTTTGAGAATGACTAGGATGTTTTAGAATAAGCAGACCATTTTCACTGGTTTTGTTTTGACTATTATTTTGAACATCCTTGATTTGCTAGCAGTTTCTAAGTTGTCTTGGCGATGAATGAGTCTATCCACACTTTGTGCTGTTCTTTTAATAGCTTCTACTGACACATCTCAGTTTGGGGAGTATTTTACATTGCTGGAGGAGCAACAAACGATAAAACAGTAAACCGCTCAAACAGAAAAAGTCTTTAAATCCAGAATATAATTTTTTACAGACTGCAGGCAGAGCGGAAAAGTGTTGCTGCTGAAAGTCACCAGGATAAATGGTCACTCAGCAGTCTTACGCTGAAGGCCTTCATTTGTCAGTGAGCTGATAGGCTGCATAGCGTTTAGGGTGCATGACAGGAAAATGCAGTTTTGTCATCTTAAGGCCACGGCCAAGCACAGCTCTGGCAGCTTGTCTCTGTTTCACTCCATTGGGTTGACTAGTGTAGCTGGCCTGGCCTGCCACAGCCCAATGCCGCCCTTAGTGCTGCTACACTACTGCTGCCGCTGCTGCTGCTAGCGTTGCCTGGCTCAATGGTTATTGATGAGGCACTGGGCCCTGTTGGGCAGGGTGGGTATTCCTCTGGGCCTTGAGGGATGCTGATCCGCGCTCAATGTGATCACGGCCCGCTGCTCTGGAGGCGACGGGGCATGTCCGCCAGCGGGTGCCCGAGAGAGAGAGCGAGAGCGCGAGAGAGAGAGAGAGAGAGAGAGAGAGAGACTTCCCCGCTGGGCACTCGTCCCCTAGAGGGAGGGAAAGCACCTGAGATAAAAACTTCATCTTTCCATCTCTGACACTCTGACAGCATCACCTGGGGTCAGACGCTGGTCACCCAGCAACCACTGGCAGGCGGTTGCTATGCAGCACACCAAACTGGTCTGGCTGCTCCTCGACTTGTGAAAACAGACGAGAGGACTGAAGAGAGCTTGGCCAGCGAGAGCCTCACAGAAAAAGGGAGAAAAACCATGACAACTTTGCCAGCGAGCAGAAGACTTATCCACATATCCATCTCATATTCACTCTATATATCTATGTACTGTATATGGGCTAACTGGCGACAGTACATAGCAAATCCTCACATACCTAGCCCTAAGAACGCTTCTAGCTGCTGAGATGGAAACTTAGACTTTTCAGCTGAGTGGTAAGAGAGTTCAACAACCTATGCCGTGTTTTTGTTGTAGGCCTAGTTGATGAGGTGGTAGGTTCGAGACCGATGAGTGGTCTAAGCAACCTTGAATATGGATATGGATATTACTGATGGACCATCATAGGCTCCTCAAAGGAAAGGATTTGTCGTGTTTCTAAAATGGACCCCAACCCCACAGGTCATAGCCACTAGTGTGTCCTCTGTAATGACTGACAGGCTCATCACTGACCTACTTGGTACTCTGTGATGATTTTGTTTATTTTGTTTTCTCTCTGCAAACTGACAATAAATTCCACAGTTATCTCCTCAAATATGAGAGGGATTGTTTATGAGTAAATAGAGCTAAATGGCTTTGGAATTACTAGCACTCTTTAAGCTGCCCTACAAAGCTATTGGCTTGTGTACATTACATTCATTCATGCTGTATTGTTTTTATGACGATCTTGCACACTCACACACACACACACACACACACACACACACACACACACACACAGAGAGAGAGTAAAGAGAGGCTAGTATGGCCAAAACGAATGGCGCTCAGACACTCAACAGCTGTGGGTGAATAGCTGTAGTGGGACCACTTTCCCCAAAAGTGTTGCAGCAACGGTAAGAGCATCGTAAACAAGAGAGAGCGTCGTTCTTTTCAAATAACACACACTCTTCCAAACAGCACACAGCCGCGCCAAATAAAAGGATATATCACTCGCCATGTTGTCACTTGCTAGGTCCTCTAGTAAAATGTCCATCAAGGTGAATCACACTTTCTGATTTCTGGAGTAGGCAGCCATTGCATTAATCTATATAGCCGTGACTGCACAAGGGCCTATGTAGATACTGAGATATATGTGCAAACTGATAGTCAGATAATATGTTGGTATACAGTGAGGGACATTTAAACTACTATGATGTGAGCTCAGAAATCATCTGGAAGTGATAACACAAACTGTTTTTCTGTCTGTCTGTCTGTCTGTCTGTCGGTCTCTGGATCTGTCTCTCTCCCTATTACTTTTATGTGTGTGTGTCACAGAAAGACAAGCATACAAATGCACACAAAAGAACAGAAACAAAGGCAAACATAGGCACAGAAACACACACACAGACACACACACACATACACACACACACACACACACACACACACACACACACACACACACACACACACACACACACACACACACACACAGAGATTCAGCGACCCGCAGAGACAGTCACAGTCACCTCCTGGCATCCCAGCAGAGCGGGCGTGATGAGGCTAATGAAGCCAGGGGAGAGAGGAATGTGAGGGAAAATTAGATTTTCACTTCAGCACACATAGCATTTCACAGCACATATTCACACAGCCCACCAACCCCCTCACACACACACACACACACACACACACACACACACACACACACACACACACACACACACACATGCCTCTCAATTACACTAGGACAGCTGGTCAGATGCCCGTGTCCATTTACATTTAGCCAATGATGTGATCCTAAAAACGGCTGAATTTGGCTGTGTATTGAGGTATTAACTTCTTACGCTTGACAGCGACAGCAGAAAGGTGTGACTGGGTTAGTAAATGCTTTTGCTACAAAGTGCTGCCATTAACTGTGCCATGCATGAGCTTAATATGGTACTTATGTATTCCAAAGGCATGTGGCCATGTACCTTAAGAAATGATAATCCGTGTTATCACATGTGGGCCCACTAGAAAAGTGCATAATGAAAACTGTCATTATTCTCTCTCTCCTGCCCTCCTTCCTCTCTCTTGCTCTTGGTTTCCCTTCTCATTGGATGGGACTGTTTACAGGAAGTGAGCTGCCATGGACCTGATCCTATCCTCAGTAGCTGGTATGGCTGTTGTCAGATATATGACAGGGATTTGCTAGCCTCAGGATACCACATTAAAGCAGAGCCAGGGTCAAAAGCTGTTTGAATAAATGCCCCGAGGAAGACACAATCTTCCACCTGCACTGTGGCATTCATAAATAACACATCAGGAAATGCATTCAGGCACGTGTACGCGCACACACACACACACACAGACACAGACACACACACAAATTTATTTTCTGACTGCCACTTACACACTTACTCGGGACTTAAACTAAAGTTATTTGCAGATTGTTATATATATATATATGTAATATATTATATATTTGTATGAAACATTTATGGTCACACAGCCTTGTTGTAAATACACTAAAAAGTATGAGATGAAAAGGTTACAACCTGAAATGTTTCTTGGACTGTTCGGGCGGTGCTAGTTGGTGCCACAAGGTGGCATCCTTTATCACACGATGTAAACGATCAAATGTGTAAGTTCATTACAAAGACCTCCAAATTAACGAGAGCAATTTAGATTTTGGATCACTGGGTGAAGTGGTGCTTACAATACAGTATTTTGGAATACAGGTGCGCAAACCTCGAACACGTTTCTTAATAAAAAAAAAAACTTCCACTAACTCCTTCAAGCAAACAAATATCCTACATGCGAATATATGATTATTTTACTCAGTATGTCGGAAAAGTAATTGTTTTATATCGAATTTTAGTTTCTTACTAACTTACATGTGCCGTTTTCGAAGAAAATGCTAGGTGGACAATGGTAGTGCACTGATAATGTCTTTGGAAAGACTTCTGTTGTTAACATTAGCCTATTGCTGTAATAATCAACAACTTGGCACACGAGGCATCTAAATCAAAACGTTGGTTTCCGTGATTTTAAACCAATCCATCTGGGTTCATAGATCACGTACAAGAAAAAGGTCGAAGAGGCTCGTCCCTCTCTACACCTTTTCACACATGACTAGAGTAGCCTACCACTTACAAAGATGTGGTCACTGTCCCCTGTCAAGTTGTACTCTCTGGCTCTCTAACCGAAGAGTCCGATACAACCAACACCTCTTGAAATGATCGACGCGCCCCTCGCCCATTGCCATCTCTCACCGAGCATCCTCTACCAATAACGGAAAGTGGAGGCGCAGCCTCGCGTTGTGGGAGGTTTCATCGCATGGTGCTTTGGCTCTGAATGGGAGTAAAGAGGGATGCTGCACGGATCCACAAACTCATTCGGACCCGTTTTCAGAACAATCGGACTTTAAAGGAACGCAGCCGGATCTGTTTGTATTCATCGCGAACAGTCGTATTGTAGCGTCCTCGCGTTTCTTCGCTTGCATGGGTATGTCAACAAGACTTGCTAGTTGATCATGCATAGGACTGAAAGGCTGGAGACGGGTGTCGCTCAGGTGACATCAACACCGTTAACTTTCCCCTCAAGTACCTAATGGACGCTGGCGAACAAGTGGAACCATGAGGAACTCTCCAAACGCGTGCAGAGATTTTTGCCACCGTGGCAGTGAAAGAACTGTTTCGCAATTTGAAGAGAGATACTGTGAATTTCTTTTTTAATATGTTATGATGAATAGGCATTTGCGCCTTGTAAACGGCTGTTACAGAATCACCCGAGTTGTCTATGACATAGATGCCTAATGGAGACGATCTCAGCTTTCGCGGTAATGTAGTGACAGTGGCAAAAAGCACTCAAGTGCATGGGACTGATTGCGCACACGTCTAGGTATGCCTGTTGTTCCGTTAAATGTGAGATGCAACTTAAAGATATTAAGTGTTCACATGCCTAACGATAAGGGAACTGTTTCGTGGCTAGCATAACATGTCTGAAAGTTTCAGTCACATTTATGCACAAGTCGATGACAACACCGTGTGTGGTAAGGAAAATGCAAATATTTGCTTCGACGTGGCCATTTGATGCATTCCTGATCAAGAAGGCGGTATTCTGGAAATTGCTCTTGGACATCATCTCATTGGAGGCAGTGCAAGCGCTGGAGACATTTCAAAGTAATTAAGTGGATGTGGCATGGAACGGGAACATTTACTTTCTTTAGCGCAGAAGTGCGTTCATCAAAAGGCCAATATACACCAGTGAAAGTGAATGACAATGGAATACAAATATATGACAGTAAAACAGTGACTCTTGATAACCACAAAAGTAACTTTTATGCCCGGCTGTCAAGCAACTCTCACAGGGTAAAATGAATTCCAGGCTTCGGAGGAAGATTTTTTTCAGCTTTGTCATATGGATCTAATTCATTTTTTTGGGAATCTCCTGAAACGTCATCATTCACTGACGGAGGCTCCCACAGGTGTTTCAGGAAAGGTACAGTAACCTGAGGCTACCTGAAATGTAGGCAGTAATGCAAGCGGTAGACATAAAAGTGCTACGGTATAAATAATTCATGTTCCTGACAACCCCTCATATTCAAAGTCATATTTTGTCCGGTTCAGGATGGGGCTATGTGTAAGTGCTGTCATATATAGCCTATGGGGATCTTACCCCATCCTCACTCAAATGAATGATTTTTTTCCCCTAGTAAAAATGAATTGGCATAGAGGAAAGTATTTAATTATATATTTTTACTCTTCATTTCCTTCTTAGAGTGCACTTTAACAAATGCAATTTTGGATTGCAACGCATACAAACAAACATTTTGATATAATGAGAATTCATGACAGAATACAAACATTCTGAAGTGTGTGTGTGTGTGTGTGTGTGTCTCCGCAGTTGCTTTTCTGCATCCAGGGAGTCCTTATCTGAAAGCATGCTCCTCTTGGTATGAGTGTCTGTGCACTGGGCTAGAAGAGGACCCAGCTCCCTTCTCCTTCCTCCTTCACCTACCTTCCCATCACCACCACCGCCAGCCCAGCCCCTCTTGCACACATGCAGGCCAAGAAGAGGTACCTGCTGGTGTCTCTGGGGGCCTGTCTTCTTCTGCTTGCCTACTTGTGGGGACTGCAGATCGGGGAGTTTCACCAGCCCAGCCACCAGCAGCTGTACGCGGGCCACGCCCACGGTGGGGGTTCGGGAGGCCTGCCGAGGCAGCGCTGGCCGGAGTGGCACCACGGTCTGGGCACCTACCTGGATGGGGTGGAGCAGGAGGAGGAGAGCAGCCCCGTGGTCATCCATCAGCACTCCTCGCCCCGCGAGCGGCGGGAGATCCGCAACAACATCTACAAGAGTCGCCGCTGCCGCATGGACACCTGCTTTGACTTCAGCCGATGCGAGAGGGGTTTCAAGGTGTACGTGTACCCGCCCGCTAAGGGTGAGAAGATCTCCGAGAGCTATCAGAAGATCCTGACGGCCATCGAGGACTCCCGGTTCTACACCACGGATCCACAGGAGGCCTGTCTCTTTGTTCTGAGTATGGACACGCTGGACAGAGACCAGCTGTCTGCCCAGTACATACACAATGTCAAGGCCAAGATCCAGAGCCTTCCTTTGTGGAACGAAGGAAGGAACCATCTCATTTTCAACCTGTACTCGGGCACCTGGCCAGACTACACTGAGGAGCTGGGCTTTGATATTGGCCAGGCCATGTTAGCCAAGGCCAGCACTGATATGGATAATTTCAGGCCACGCTTTGATGTGTCTATTCCGCTTTTTTCGAAAGACCATGCCCAGAAAGGAGGAGACAAAGGTTATTTGACACTCAATAATGTGCCCCCATCTAGGAGATACTTGCTAGTTTTTAAAGGGAAGAGGTACCTCACCGGTATCGGCTCTGAGACCAGAAATGCTCTGTACCACATTCACAATGGAGATGATATCATTTTATTGACTACCTGCAAGCATGGGAAAGACTGGGAGAAGCATAAAGATGCCCGGTGTGACAGGGACAACGAAGAATACTCAAAGTAAGACCTGCTTCTTTATTCTGTTGGCTGAAGTTCGTGCTTGGTTGTTTATTTTGTGTGTGTGCTTCAAAATGTACCCCACTGCAGCTTTCAATTTACCAAGATTATTTGTTTGGCTCCAAGGTTGTTGTTGTTGTTTTTTTGGTTGGTAATGGTGAACTTGAGACCTGATGCATAACTCCTCAGAAAGTGCAAAACATTCAGTGGGCCGACATCTGCAGTAGCCTACACTTCCACTTGAAAACAACAACACTTCTCGCCTCAGGCTATATAATGCTGCATTTGCCAGCTGATTTGCATACACAAGCTGCTGTTTGGAGGTTTTAATCATGAAGGTGTAGGATTCATGTATCTGTGTCGCACACACACACCTTACTTTTTCACAAAGAGGCACATGGAAGACTTCTGAGAAGTTGAAAGACGCCCGTCTTCAAGTGCACAACGGTAGAGAATCACCCTGGGAGTACTTCTGAGGGCGAACGCGATCCTTTGGTTTCTTTGTTCAGTCTGGGTGAAAGAGCTGTGCGCTTCAACACTGTAGGCCACAAAGCTGCAAAAGAGTTGGATTGGAAGCCCACAAATAAAAGTTATTTGTCAGCAGAAGTTTACAAAATGGAAGGCTTTACTCGAAACACACTGTAGTGTCTAGTGTCTAGATCCTAGATACTTATATTTCGACACACGCAATGTTTTTTATTTTATCAGACAGAAGGGAATGCAAAGGAACTGCTTTGTGCTTGACTCTGCATCAGAAACAGATAAGAGCAATGGTTTGTGTATGGTAGATCAGGCTTCTGGTGGCAGTTATTTTAGAGCCCTTGATGTTTGGATCTGAGGAGCAATAAAAGACAGTATCTCTTCTCAATTGGGCTCTGCCACGGTGCTAGGCTGAGGATCATAATCCATTGTAACTGTAACTCGTTGCAAAAATCACATTCCTCCGCTACGATGACTTCGCTTTTTTCCGTTAGCGCACCAAACGGTAACTTGTATAATCCAGTAATCCTTAACGGAACCATGTGATGCCTCAAACTTGCCTCATTTAACCTGGGACCACATGGGAAGAGCTGGCCCCCATTGTGTAGCGCTGCTCGGATTTGTTCTGTGCCGCCGGGCTTTCCCCTGCCACCCTTTGTTGCGCCACGGCCTTGTTTGTGGACACAAGACAGTGTCATCTCTGATCATGCCCAGTCCCAGCTTTTTTAAGCGGCATTCCAGGCCAGCCCTGTTTGTTGAGGCAAAGCTATTGTTTGCTTGCTGTGAAATCCCACAGGTGCTCTTGGTGAAATGATTGGATTGTTTCTGTAGGGGAATTGGGGGAGGTGGATGGGTGTGGGGGGTTGTCCTCTACAAAGTGGCAAAAGCTTCAGGGCGGTTTATGGTATAACAAGAAGGCTGTATTTGATACATTGAGGATGGGGGAATGCATATGTATTAAATATAGGCCTATGTAATAAATATATGAATCATGGCTGTTACAGTGTTAGATGTTCCCACTAGATAAGTTGGCCTACTCATTTTCCCTCCTCGGCTTTATGGACATGACATGTAAGTGGAAGCCATTACGTGAGCGAATCCTATGGCCTGGAAGAGTCTGAGTGCTTTGTGTGGTTTGCACAGAATTACAGGAGAGGTTGGTTGGACTGAGCTCCATTTTAGAGAGTTCCATAAGAGAGTAGTGAAGTAAAAGCATGTTGTGGAAGAGTCAGTGTGTAAGTGAAAAGGGTCTAGCCAGAAGAAGTTTCAGTACAAAGGGAGATTTGGGAGTAGTCAATAACTGGCCCTTAGTTAAAAGAAACTGAGGCTTTGACTGCTGGTGAGGATCAGACCTCATGCTACAGACTGAAGATGGTTTAGAGTCAGGTGATTGACAGTGCTACCATTTCTTCTGTACTGCTCAGGGGAAAGGAAACTAATACAGTCACAGTATCTTGAAGTGTATATATTTTTCCCTTTTTTTCATTTCATCATCAGAGGTTTTTTAGCACGATGAACACTGTACCAGATTATTGAAAAGGTCAATGATTCCGGTGTTTTGTATTGTGTTTTGTGTAGGCCACAGTGTTTGGTCAGCTGATCAGATGGATCGTGTTCTGGCTTGGCCAGCTGTGCTTCCTGAAATCGAAAAGTGTGCTGCTGGTCCAGTTAGTCTTGGGAGGCGGTGGGCACGAGATGAATTGAACTAATGGCTGTGATTTATGTGGACTGCCAGCCTGTGGCTGGCCAGAGAATTATGAGCTGTCACCATGCAGAGCAGCGTCTGTCAATGACTCACAGTACGGGGATTGGATTGTGGAAGTCGGAATAATTAAATTTTGCTTCCTGTTCACTGTTGACTCCTGACTATTATCTGGATCAACTGTGGCAAAGGGTTTCCTCTGGCCCAGCTGCGGAAATTAATACATAACGCCATTCCCTTTTTGCTCGTGACACACAGGATGTTAATCCATGAAATATTTCACAGGATAATTAAGATGTGGAAGAGCGAGAGAGAGAGAGAAAGAGAGAGAGAGAGAGAGAGAGAGAGAGAGAGAGAGAGAGAGAGAGAGATTCTGTCATATTATTAGTAAGGTCCAATTTTAACAAGCCGGCTTGCTGAGTACTTGCTAGTTAACTAGGCTTTGACAGTGTCTTTGATGAAGAAGCATCAATTTCTCATGGGTGTGTTTCACTCCATAAGCCACTATCAGTCATGTGGTCTTGTTAATGTCGCAGCTAAGGAAGTGTGTATTTAAGAATTAACACCTATCTGCTGAAGGATTGGACAGGTTTGATGTTTTTGATACACTTTTCTTAATAAAAGGTCTGGCAGCAGAGAAGTTAACCAATCAGAGCTGTCCTGACACCTGGACAGGGCCTGTTTTCTTGTAATGAAGACTCCATCATTCATTCCCAGCATCATTTTTGGCTTTCCACAGCAGCTGGGTCACAGTGGGAGGACAAGAAGCCTTTGCTCATTCTCTCAGACACCTCGCTGTCACAGCTTCATATAAGGAGCTCCGTTTTAGAAATTTGAATGATGATGAATAAGATTTTATTTTAATTGTGTAATTCTCGCTGAAATGTGGTGGGAGAAAAACATGTGTATCTCAGTGGTTTTATAATTACAGTAGAGGTAGCTCTGATAAAAAAAAACCCTCCATCTTGTTTTTTGGATTGGAACCATTTCAACTGCTCTGGGTCTCTCTCGTACCCAGTTGTGAAATCAGTGGTGCCAGGTTGGTGTTCATAATGAATATCAAATGATTAGTTTGCTTTTCGTAGACACTAATTGCCCCCCCCCCCATGTGTTTATTAACAAAAAATCTTAGCAGTGTATTCTATATTCTGAGGACATCACAAAAGCCCTATCCACAGTTTAAAACGATACCACACTGTACTGATTACAGATTGTAAGTCAATTTTGATGGTAGAGCAGATTGATAAGTGTTCCATTTGTGATGAAGATGAGTAGAGCTGCTCACTCCTCATAGCTAGGGGGCAGTAGCAACTCTAGGGAGCTCCTGACCTTTTTTTTGTCAGCCCTTGGAGAAATGGAAAACCATCATTTGATCATTTCTAATAACACAGCTCTGCTGGAGTCTATTGTAAAATGGCTTAGTATTGTTGTTTTTTGGTGTGTGTGTGTGTGTGTGTGTGTGTGTGTGTGTGTGTGTGTGTGTGTGTGTGTGTGTGTGATCAGTTGGGTCTTGTTATGTAAAGGCCTTAACTACATGCTCTAAAAGGACACCTATCCAGGTATCATCTTCGTGGCTGAGGCATTGTCAGACATTGTGCTCATGGCCAATACCTTTAATGTTGGCCATTGATTTTGTAATATTATTAAAATCTCATCAGCGAACTGATCATGAAAGTTAAATCAGTTGGCCGTAATAGTGACTAAATGTTTTAGCCCACTTCTGTCTACTTGTGTGTAGAGTCTGTCTGTCTGTTTGTGTGTACAGTAGAAGTTGGAGAGTTAGGAGTGGGTGGCTGCTACTGTATGATTGAGCTGTTCACACAGAGGTGAGCTATTCCACCGCACACAGGGCCACAGACACACCGCTGTCTGTCTGTCTGTCTGTGTCGGAGTCCGGCTGAGAGCCCAGCTAGAGTCTCTTCCTCCAGATAAAACATACACGAGGCCCAGGCACTGCTGGTGCTGGACAGTGGAGTGCTTGGAAAACAATGTTATGCTCTCTCCTTCAAGGCCGTATTACGGTAAAGGTAGAAAAGGATTTGAAAATGTGCCTTTCTTCAGACACCCCCCCCCCCCCAAAAAAAAAAACAAACATTCAATCATTAATTTGATGGCATTTTCAGTCTTCTTGCTCCAGAGGTGACTGAAAGGTTTTATTTTTTGCGTTAGAGCATTTAATTAATCGATAGCAATCAGGGTGTAAAGAGGATTTTAAGCAATGTTGTAAAAATGTGCAGAGAAAAAGATCTCCTTCCATGCCTTTAAGTGCCTTGCGTAAACACCAGGTGGATGGATGTCATTGCCTCCTGAGCTCTGTATGGTTTAGCAGGGAAGAAAAGTGGGAGAACATCCCAGCCCTAGCCTTGCTCTGTCACAGCTGTGTTTGCTATTGTTGTCTTTGTTATTCTTTTTGTTCATTAATTTATCCATTGTGACAGACACTTTGGGAGGAAATGAAGGAAATTCATCTCGAAAGCACCTCATAAATAAAGTTTTTTTAATGCATGCAGTGAGAAAGAGTATCACACTTTTGAAACACCTGACTTTGATATAGTTACTTGTGATTTCATTTTAAAAACTTATAAGAGATTATAGTTTCTGTAAAGATATATTGTGCACCGGCAGGTGGTCATCAATGACTTTATATCCCTGACTTGGTCAAATAAGAATAATATAATTTTATTACATGAAAGGAAAATGTTGTGTGTTATTATTATTATGCCCTCTTCCATTGGGCTGTGTCAAACAACAACAATCTTAAACAACTCAAATAGGATGGTAAGATCTTAGTGGCCTAAACATGGTCATGACCAGTAAAAATGTGATGGGTACCATTTTGCTCATGTCGACCTCAAGTCAGAGAGGTACTAATAAATGACAGCAATAAGGTTAGAACCCTCCATGTGTATCAAAGTTGGCTGCTTTAATATTAATTTGATCCTCTTTTGGTAGCATACAAGTTACAACTAAGTGCCGTAAGTTTCCCAACGAGCAGATTATAAATACAGTACGTGTATTTAAAAATCAGATGTGTTCTTCAGCTATGCCTAGAGACCTCTGAAGCTCTTTTGGAGGGTCTGTTCATTATCTCTGCACTGTCTGGCTGTGTGTGTGTGTGTGTGTGTGTGTGTGTGTGTGTGTGTGAGAGGGAGAGAGAGAGAGAGGGAAAGGGGAAGACAGAGCAACACTCCACAGCAGAGGGCCCACATCAAAGCCCATTAAAACCTCCTGCTTGTCCCACTCTTGAGGTGCGAGTGCCTCTCTCCCAAAGCCTTGACTTTACTGCACTGGAACAAGTGTGTGTGTGTGTGTGTGTGTGTGTGTGTGTGTGTGTGTGTGTGTGTGTGTGTGTGTGTGTGTGTGTGTGTGTGTGTGTGTGCGTGTGTGTGTTGTGTTGTGTGTGTGTGTGTGCGCGTGTGTTGGGTTGGGGGGGGGGGTGGTCATGATGTCACAAATGCAGCAGTCATCAAAGTCTCTCTGCCGTGGCTTAGTCAGTGAGGGTCCTTGGGTTTGTGTGGAGCAGACCAATCTCCACAGCACTCTAGGGAAACCTTAACTATCCTCATCCCCACCCACCTCCACCCCCCAGCTTCTGTTATCCCTGTGGCTGTGTGTGTGTGTGTGTGTGTGTGTGTGTGTGTGTGTGTGTGTGTGTGTGTGTGTGTGTGTGTGTGTGTTGCACTATAACATGTATAACTCAGATCGATGCTAGAGGGGAGAGGCAGAGGACGGGTGTTTGAGGCCCCGGGTGTTTTGAGAGTCAGATTCCCTCCGGACAACATAGGGATCAGCTTCTGAACAGACACCCTCCACATACACTCCCTAAACACACACACACACACACACACACACACACACACACACACACACACACCCTTCATCCCCACAGACACGCTATTCCAGAGAGCGGTGGGTCAATCATCTTTACAGCATGTTTTATGAAGAGTGACACTCCCATGAATAAAAGTGCACTTTATTTGCCCTGTCAAATTTGATTTATCAGATTACAGCCATGGAATGTTCAAGAGGGTGTCAGGGATTGTCGGATTTCCCCACCACTTAGTACATCAGATCCACAGTCCGCAGGCGCAAGTTTGGAGCTTGAGCTCCGGTCTTCAATTGGTGTTTGTTTGGGTTAAGGGGGAAAAGCAATCTCTCAGGTGGAACTCAGTGCAAATCCCCTGGGAGTAGTTTATCCTTAAAGCTCATGCATGTTTCAAATATTAAACATGGAGTTTAATTGGCTATGAAATGCTACCATAGGTTACTGAACACAGTAGCAAACGACTATAAAACTATTCAAGCAGAGCAGACAGTAAAGTAGATTTGTGTTATAAAACGTCAAGAGATCTCTTGCTCTGGTACCTAATGAAAAGCGCTGGTTGTTGGGTGAAACCACTAACTTTGCTGTTGCTGTGGTACGGTTGTCCGTTCCAGTTAGCGTTCAGGCAGCACAGGGATTTGAGTTGTCCTGCCTCCATTGGGTCTGGGCCTCTCTGCAAATGAATCTTCATTTATGAGTTTAATATGTTGTGATTTGTGATGAAGCAATTCCTATAATTTAATCCAAGGGGATTTATTACTGTTTGATTCTAATTAAAAATGGAATACCGGTATTATAAATGATGCACAGGAAGTATTTGGCAGATTTTTTGTTTTGTTTTGTTTTGCTTAATCAGAAATGCTGCCTAGGTCCAGACGCACTCTCCCTAGTGATTGACTATTGCTTGTATTTAATTGGCAAAGCGAATGAACTAATATATATCATTCACTCCAGATTTCCTTCCATATAATTAATGAAATGATGTAGTCGCCCTGGGAGTGTGTGTGTAGAGGTGTTAAAGTGATTCCCTTTGGGACTTCCAGCCCACGCTCCGTCATGGGAGTGGTGCGCTCACACACACACACACACACACACACACACACACACACACACACACACACACACACACCTGTTCATTAGCTCTGCACTCACCTTCTCTTTAGTCTGTTAGGAGGCGCTCTAATCTCTGCCCAGAGTGTAGATAAATGGTATAGTCATCTTTTAAGAGTACTAGTGTAGATAAAGTATGTGTTATCTTCAGGAATCTTCTAAAAGTGCTAAGTCAAGTGAAATGACCTAGAAATAGCAACAGAATTTGAACAACCATATGGATGCTTTGTCACTGATGTTTACTGTAAGTATGGTCTTGTCCCGAAGTTAATGGCATACTATACAAATAAATCAGCACCAAGTCTAGTATTAGAAGAATAACATTCTTTTATACAACTTGTGGCCACTATTAAATATTTTGGTAATCTGAAATTGCAAGTGCTTCATAGTAACACAGCAGCATGTTTTAGTTTCATTTTCTTTTGCTTTTATTTGAACAGAACAGTAGAGCGGAGGTTCTCAAACTTCTTCTGTCATTTCCCACTTTGGAATGGGATGACTGTTCATGCCCTACCTTCTCCTCAGCATGACAAAAATGGTAGCAAAGTAGGTCAAATTTGACAAGATCTGATGTTTTGGTATGTAAATACCTTTGGATAGGGTGGGTTTTCTGCAGTCTGGTAATATAAGAATATAAAAAACCTGATGTACTGACAGAATATTTGATTCATATTTCATTGAACAGAGAAGAAATGGGAGTGCAAAAGACACAGGGGATAAATGAGAGATGAATTATTTTGTGGTGGAGGTTGGAGACAATGCAGAAATGTGATGTGACTTCAAGACCAGATTACTCAGGATGAAGGGGAATGCTACACAGCATTGCAATCGATAGGCTCTCCTGTTTATTGTGATATGTGTTAGGCCATATTTGAGTAAAGAGATCAGTAGGCTAGATATTTCACAGAGATGAATGGGGTTGAGATGGACACAGCGCTGTGTTAATATTGCTATTTTTGTGCAATTCCAGACTTTTCTTTCCGTGCGTGAACCATTAATTCCAGCAACTAGATTAATACCACTGAAAAGCTTTTCACCAAAGCATTCTTATTGTATTGAGTGACAAAAAGTCAGTGTGAGTGAATCTGAAGAAGAATAGGTGTGGTGTGCATTCAGGGGGAGCCAACCCCCACTTACAGTAGAGTCTGAGATGAGTAAACAGTAAACAGGAAGTGATTGGCCACCCTTCAGGTGTGCAGCTGGAGTTCTCCGTCCCTTACTGTGTGTGTGTGTGTGTGTGTGTGTGAGAGAGAGAGAGAGAGAGAGAGAGAGAGAGAGAGAGAGAGAGAGAGAGAGAGAAAGAGAGAAGGCAGAGAGGGGTAGGGGAGCTGCTGATGGGTGACTGACACTTGTGTTGACATTTGCTATGAAACACCTACTCTTGTAACACCCATGTTTGTCTGAAGCCCTAATGTCCATACCACAAACCGAGTGTGCGTGTGTGTTTGTGTGTGTGTGTGTGTGTGTGTGTGTGTGTGTGGAGGGTGCCACAGGCTGTGAGCAGGTGGCTGTGAATGCCTCTGATGAGGTTTCTGTAGCGCCTCCTCCTCCTCCCCACACACACACACCCCACCCCTGTGTGTCTCCTGCAGGTGCAGATCATGCTGATGGCATTTTGACACGTTCCGCTCCTCTTCCTCCACAATCGCGGCCACACACACACGCGCATACACACGCACACACACTCACTCACTCTTTTTCTCTTTCTCCGTCTCACTCACACACACTGATTCCCTTAATATCTCTCTCTCTCTCTCTCTCTCTCTCTCTCTCTCTCTCTCTCTCTCTCTCTCTCACACACACACACACACACACACACACACACACACACACACACACACACACACACACACACACACACACACACACACACTGTTGCTGCTCTATATCTGTAAAGCAGATGACCAGGCCTTGATGAGAATATCCTCAGTTTTGTATTTGCTGACCATCCTGAGCCAATGCATTTGAATGCCTGTTTACAGTATATGGATGGGAAACCGTCTGGTTAAGCTGACAAGGGGGGAACAAAGGCTTAAGTGTGTCTTTGTGTAGATTTGTATTGAACTCAAGTGTTTGACAGAAATTCAATCCTGTCTTTGTTTATTAGTGTGTGCACAGTTTATGTACAGTACTGTAGTGTAGTGTAGTGCAGTGTAGTGTAGTGTAGTGTAGTGTGTGTTACTTGTGGGGTTATGTGTAATTGTTCAGTGAATGTATGTGTGTGTGTGTGTGTGTGTGTGTGTGTGAGTATGTTTGTATGGATGCGCACCTTCTGTTTTAAGGTGTGTCCATATGGGAGGAAACTGTGTGTTGTGAATACTGTGTGTATGTGTGTGCGTGTGTGTGTGTACGTGTGTGTATGTGTGTGTGTGTGTGTGTGTGCGGGCCCCATGCCTTGAGGCTGCGTGGCAAGAGCCAGGTTAATGCCGTAGTGAGGTGACACAGGGTTGTCAGGGGGGACGGGGTTTAGAGCGTGAACGAGAGCCAGCGGGGGCCAGGGCTGTGCTCTGATTCCTCCACCCTCACCCCACTCTAACCCCCCCTCACACACACACACACACACACACACACACACACACACACCCCAGCCCTCCGCTGTGCTGTGCTGCCATCAGAGGGGGAAATGCCAGTGCGTGACCCAGCGGGCTGACCCGGCCCTTCCCAGAGCCATCATCCTATTATTACAGCCCCGTCTTTGGGCTCGCCGCCCGGGGAGGAGGGGCAGGCATGGCGGCCGTGAAGGTGACAGCCAACAGCTATCCTTCTGGGGGGGAGGGAGACACACTCACACACGCACACACACACACACACATGCTGCCTCCAAATCAAATGACACAGGGGCATCAACCTTTCTTTTTTCCCCCTATCTTTGATGTGTCACACCTTAAAGTTGCCAGTAGCTACAAAAAGAGAAGAAAATCTCAGTGGAGGTGTGTGTGTATATGTGTGTAGAACTGTGAGGGCAGTGTGTGTGCCTGTGTGTGTGTGTGTGTGTGTGTGTGTGTGTGAGTGTGTGTGTAGGGGGGGTTAGAGTGGGGTGAGGGTGGAGGGTGTGTGTGTGTGTGTGTGTGTGTACTGTATGTGTGTGTGTCCGTGTGGGAATGTGTGTGTGTACTGTGTGTGTGTGTCCGTGTGTGTGTCCGTGCGTGTGGGAATGTGTGTGGGAGTGTGTGTATGAGACATGGCAGTGTGTCAGTGCTTGCATGCGCGGCGTGTCCCGTGTCCCATGTGCGGAGAATAATGATGTGGGTGAAGGGGAGAGCTCCCTCATGAAGAGTGCATGTTGGGTCTCCCCCTGGGAGAGCTCCTTCTCACCGCCCCGACTTCACCTCAAAGAGGAGAGCGAGAGGGAGGTCGATCGATTCGGCTCAAGGTGACGGCAAGGGTGACTTCAGAAGCGACCTGATGCAACGCCTCGAGACTGAATATGGATAACTGGAGGAGCGGAGGTGTTGGAGCGGCAGAGAGGAGGAAGACGAGGAGGAGGAGGAAGACGTGCATGAAGAAGAAGGGGTAAAGAGAAAGAAAAACAAGAAAAGGTGAAAGGTTTTTTTTTTGGTGGGCAGGACTCACTCAGCTGCAAGCTCAGTTGTCACTCTGTCTGCACGCAGGTGTGGCTCTGCTCTGCTCAGCTCAGTTCTGCTCAGCGCTTCTGGGAGCCAGGGAGGGGAGAGAGAGGTGAATGTGAGCCTTCTGGACGAGGGAGGGAGGGAGAGAGGGATTGAGATGGGGAGAGAGAGAGAGGGAGGGAGGGAAGGACAGCGGGGGAGAGAGGGACAGAGAGAAATGGTGAGGGAGAGAGAATAAGGGAGGGTTTGGGGAACATGAGTGAGATTGTCTCTGAGGCCACAAGGTTCAGATCTTGTGTGTGTGTGTGTGTGTGTGTGTGTGTGTGTGTGTGCGTGTGTGTGTGTGTGTGTGTGTGTGTGTGTGTGTGTGTGATACCCTTCAGCTCACCAGCACACAGAGAACAGAGAGTGCCTCAGGCTTGAGCCTTGTTTCTGTAGTAGGTGGCTGGACGAAAGAGAGAAAGAGTGAGAGGGGAGAAAGAGGAGCAGAGAGTACCGCTATGTGTTTCTGAGGGACACAGTGAGGGATACAGAGAGAGAGAGAGAGAGAGAGAGAGAAAGGAGAGAGATAGAGGAGAAGAGTGTATGTGTTTTTGTACGACTAACCAAATGAGAGATGGATGGATAGAGAGAGAGAGAGAAAAGGAATGGTGGCCAGAAAAAGTTGTAGTTCACAAAGAAAGTGACTGTAGAAAGAGAAAAGGTGAAATGAAAAGAAGTCATGGGGGCAACAGGTGCCATATTCTGTGTGAAAGTGAATTTATTTGACTTGTAAGAGGAAGTGGAGCAGACCCCAGCCTAAACAGACTGGATGCGTCTGGACGGCTAACAGCTGAACTCAGCTCAACTTCTCTCCCATCGCCCCCCCTCAGTGCAGTCTTCCATCCCCTGGAGAACACCCCAGGCCTCGTTACATCTGTTTGGCAATCCCCTCCGCTCCTCTGGCCAATCAGACAAAAGCAAGAGTAATGGCATTAACTTTTCGGCTTATTTTGATCTGTCTCAAGTCTTCTCCGTTCCCTGACCCTGTGGTCTTTCCCTTTTACCTCGCTCTTCAGTGAGCAAAGATAACATTCGCTTACAGAACTCCAGTGGAATTCGCCGCCTCGCATTCCATAGCGGAACACTGTGATATTGTCTGACAAAGCTGCCACTAGGAAGTCATTTTCTGCCTGAGATAATGCGTCAGGCGAGAGCTGATCGTTCATTCCCTCTCTCCCTCCCTCTCTCTCTCTCTCTCTCTCCTTCTCTGGTTCCCTCGCTTCGAGGCAGCCAGCTGGTCGAGCGCTCCGGCCTGCCTCCCCTCTCTTGCCTCCTTTTGTAGCCTGTAATTTGAGGCCACAGGCGCTGAGTATTAGAGAACGCCTCAATCAATTGTCCACTGTGCATTCAGGAGCTGGGAGTGCAGTGGGAAGCTATCGCTATTGTTCTCTCTGTACACACAAGGGTAAATACCTATAGGAGCTGTGTTTGTTGACTCCAGGAGGATAAGACTAAGAGACGTGTGTGTGTGTGTGTGTGTGTGTGTGTGTGTGTGTGTGTGTGTGTGTGTGTGTGTGTGTGTGTATTTATAATTCTACATGCTTTTAAAGATCACTGACTGCGTGATTAAATTTTCCTCAATGCATGTGTGCAAAATGATAGTAAATACTTAAACATAGTAAAGTGTACTTAAACATAAATGGAGTGCCTGTATTTGTATGTGTGTACTGTATGTATGTATGCATTATATGTACAGACAGCCATATAAGCTGGGCAGACATGCATCTTTCAGAGCATGAAGAGGATGTCTCAACTGGATGCGTCTTTGCTTGCGTGTGGCTGACAGGCTGCTCATGTGCTCATGCCGTGTTTATGCTCAAATGCACACTCACACACACACACACACACACACACACAGGCACACACACATCTGTGTTATGTTCTCATACCACTTTCCTCTCTGTGTGTCCTGTGCTGCTCTCATAGACGCACTGCCCGAGTCGCCTCAGAGGCGTCTGTCTCTCCTGTGCCAAGCCCAATGTTATTGTTTGCCAGGATGCCAGCTCAGTCCCTGCTTAGGAATGTGCCAACGTCTGCAGAGCCCGGCGGCTGCCAACCCAATGTACTAACCTCCAGATAGATAAGGCAAGAATGTTGTGTCATTTGGATGGAATTGTTAGTGCCCCATGAAATCCATTTTCATTTTTGCCAAATTCCATTTTATTACTTGCCAGATTTTGAGTTAATCGTTCCTAGGTTTTATCAGGTATAAATTAATAATTTGATTTATCAGCAAATTTACATCCAGTCAAAACGTTTGCCCGAGGACATAGCAGTTCCATTATTACAATGGTATAAATTTTAGGCTGGTGAGAAAATGGTTCATGTTAGCGACTAAATATGTCAAAGCAATGAAGAAAAATGACCGTGAGTAATTGTGAGCCGGTGAGGGCCAGAATAAGGAAGGATATGTGTTGGTTCTGTACTCAGGGATTTATTTATCTCACAGTAGCAAGGGAAAGTACCTGCCATCCTCTGAAGGTTTTATGCTTCGTGACACACTTGAGTTTTTATCAGAAAGCATTTTCCAGAGAAAGATATTAGATCGACTATGTTCTCTAAATGATAGTAGGCCTACTCATGGTATTTAACAAAATGTGTTACAAAATCCTTAGGTTATCCTAATATTAAATCAGCCTGAGCTTATTCTGATATTAAATCCGTTATTATGCCAAACGTTTCTCTAGCACTATGTGCATAAAATATGATGATGGTGAGGTGGTCAGGTGATTATGATTACTTCCACTGAAGAGCTGTGTATATGTGTACTGTATGTTTACAATTACATGTATGTGTGTGCTTGGAGAGACAGGGATGGAGGAGAGAGAAAGAGAGAGAGAGAGAGAGAGAGAGAGAGAGAGAGAGAGAGAGAGAGAGAGAGAGAGAGAGAGAGGATAATGACCTGGAAAGTGCATAGTGACAGCCCTATGGCATGCTGGGAAAATGATTGTGGATTGTAAGTGACAGAAATGAGAGAGCAGGTAGGCTGGGGAGAGTGGGGCCACTGCATTATTCATTCACTGACTTTATTGTTTATGTTAAGTGAGGTTGTGTTTACCTGAATTTACAGCAACTCCTTACTTGGAGAGGGGGTGGCATCACTGGATAAAAAAAATGTGAATAGATGCTTGTGTAAATCTTGGTAGTGGTGGACTGTCAGACAGTAATGCTCCTGGAATGGCAGTGAACGAATCAGGTTATGGCTGATGGTGTCCCTGCTGGTGTCAAACTTGTTGCCTGAAAACTGCCTGATTGTGCCGGGGTTGAGCAATCACACAGGTTTTAGGTTCGCTTCAGGGGACCCATAACTATGCTTGGCTGAGATTTCTTCATGAGTTTGAAATGGAGGACTGAACTGATGAGCTAGACTCAGAGAATCAACAAAGGAGCTCTGAATGCTCTGAGATGAAGCGTTCCTAGGAATGGAAAAACATGTCGTAAAAAAGCATAGTTTCTGTTAGCCACGAGGGGAACCTTTAGAGAAGTGCACACAGACATACATGTACACACAGCTGCGCATCCACACAGGCATGCACACACAACTGTGAGGGACACACGCAAATGTGTACGTGATCCACACAAGGTTGCAGTGACGCATCCTCTGTCCGAATCCCCCAGTGGAGCATCATGGGTCATT
This sequence comes from Sardinella longiceps, assembly GCA_027497455.2. Lineage (NCBI taxonomy): Eukaryota > Metazoa > Chordata > Actinopteri > Clupeiformes > Clupeidae > Sardinella > Sardinella longiceps. Next base: position 2,396,207 of record JAODXP020000025.1, read on the forward strand.
TGACGTTCTGTGGAATGTGATGACGGGGCAGACTGCAGGATCACCTGGGGGGGCCGGCTCTTTCCAAGGCAGATGGCACTCTGGAACACAGAGGCTGGACCGTGGAAATGACTGATCTAAACACTAACACAGTCACACACACACACACACACACACACACACACACACACACACACACACACACACACACACACAAGAACATACACCCATCCACCTCCACCACACACAAACACACACAAGAACACACACACATTTATTCTCACACATACAACCGTACACTACCACACACACACACACACACACGCACACACAGACAGCTGTGCACAGGGAGCCCGGAGGGCCTCCGTTGTCAACAGCACAGCCGTCATCGCTGCAGTGCTCTGATCACAGACCAAAGGCAGACGCACCACTGCCGCTTTCTTATCTCTCTTAACATCCTGCGAAAGTCTCAATTGCCTCTCTAACAGTTGACAGATCTCCCCGATTAGTCACATCAAAGCATCAGGCATGCCGCACTGAGGTGACGCCTTGGCACCTCCACTCTGATCTGTGGGGAGGAGAAAGAGATGGAAAGAGAGAGTTTGACAAAGGCATGGAGTGCGTGCGTTGTGTTGCTGAGCCCCAAGACAAAATAGTCAATTTAGGACAAAATCAAACAAGCCCAAATGAAAGAGCTGTGTTTGCCTGTGGACAAGATCTGTGTGACAGTCTTTCCTCTTGAAGATGGTTGAGGTCCTACCTGTAGTGGTGGCCATTACTGGCTGAAACTCTTTAGTGTGCGTTTTTTTTTTTTTTTCTTCATCTCTCTCTCTCTCTCTCTCTCTCTCTCTCTCTCTCTCTCTCTCTCTCCTCTCTATCTCTCCCTCTGTCCCTTCCTCTTTGCTTGGCTCCACTCCTTGCAACAATGGAGAGTTTTGTTCACAGGTCTGAACTTTTCTCTTCCCCGCCTCCCTGGCTAATCACTTCTTGGGGCCGAACTTGAGAGCAGGGGAGGCTTGCCAACTGGCACCGTGCGAGGAAAGCGATCCATCTCCACTCCCGCGTGCTTATTTTATTCTCTCTCTCTCTCTCCACGTCTGCCACATCCTCTCCCTCTCCTTCTCTCTTACACTTCACTTACTGTCGTTTGGCTTGAACTTTTTACTTTCTCTGTCATTACTCTCTCATTAGCACCTCTCTTTATTATTCTTTCCCCTTATCTCTCATGTTTTCTCTGTGTATCTCTCCCTTGAGTCTATTCCCACGAGAGGAGTGAGGTTCTCAAACAAAAGGGATTGTTTCGATGATGGGAACCTTGCAGAAGCAACTGGAGCTGATTTCCCAGTGCTGGAGTTGAGTAGTGTTTGACAATGCCCAGCGTCCTCAGACCTGGCTGCAGCACAGAGGGAGGGGCTGGACATCAGTGGTCCTGTGAAACGCTGCCACCGTCAGACTGCCCAGGCTGCAGAAAGGCTGGCAGCACAAACAGAGGGGTCAGAGGTGGGAGGGAGAAAGCAGTTCAAAAAATGTCCTCAATTTTGGCTCTGATGTCTCTTGCATGCAATGTATTTTGGAACAGAAAGATGCCCTTGCTTTGATGTCGTTTGGTGCAAGAAATGCACCATCTTCTTTTTTTTTTTTTTTTTTACCATTTTTGGCGTCGCTTATTTATTGGGAATGAGATGCACAATTACTTGCGATGTGATGTCATTTCTCACCGAGGCTTTGTCAAGCTTAATCTGCCTTTATGTGGCCCAGCATATGGCAGTGCTGTTCCCTCTCTAATCTAATCACTTGTAATGGCATTTTTTACTGGTGGGGTTTAATGTTGCCAGCTGTTGTTCTGCATCCCTTCTGCGCGTCATGTCCCATCTCTGTCACCAAAAGCACTCCGCCACTTCACACTGGGTAGTGCTCTCTCGCTTTTCTCCTTCTCTACTCTCATTCTCTCCTTCTCTCTTTTTCTTCCCTCTCCCCCCATCATGGCAGAATGAAAAAATATGAATTATGGCAAAGGGAGCGCCAATCCTCCTGGAGTCCATCTCAGGTCTCTGCAGCAGTTAGAGAGGAGAGAGAAGGAGTGGAGGATGGAGGTTTTTTGAAGGGCCCACAGTGTAAAGGAATGTTTCTATTGTTTATTATTGCTAGTCTTAGCCTGACATTTTATTTCTGTCAGAGAGGTCAATAAAGAAGCCAAACAAAGGAAGTGTTCACAAGAGGAGTAGTTAATCATTATTGCATCCTCATGAAAAATTAGGTTGTGTGAAGCCGGCCATGAAGGCATGTTGAAATCGAAAGCCCTTTAGCTCCAGCCTCACCTAGAGAACATCACAAAGAGGTGTTTTTGTGTCTCTGCCTCCATCTCGTTGGAAGCAGGAGAATAACATGTTTCTTGTGTTTCCTCTTCCCTGTTGTACCACTTTACACTGATTTATTTATGCACTCATGCAATATTTATCCCACAATAATATTCCCACTTCAGTCTGTGTGTGTGTGTGTGTGTGTTCGTGTGTGTGTGTTTGTGTGTGTGTGTGTGTGCATGCACTGTATATGCGTGTGTTGCACAGCACAGATTTTTTGTATCAACTTTCAGTCTCTCTGTGGATAAAGAAAGAAGCAAATGTTTGATCAGACAGTGGTGGAGACTCTTTCATATAGCCAGGGAGTACCCATCCTGCTTTGTGCACTCGATTTCATTTTACTCTACGAAGCAGCATGGTGTCCATGACCGATCCTTAGCCCTGCTTTTGGGATCCAATCACAGCACGGGGAGGGACTAGCCTGAGAGAGTGAGCATGGGCTGCCATGCATGCTTGATTTCATTTCAGGCATGTGAATGCATGTCATTTGGCAGCTCTGGTATAATTGATATGATTGCCTATATGCACAGACATTTATGATAGACATTCGTTGCACCCAATAAACGGCTCTCGACAACTTGCTAAATATAAAAAACTTGTGATTATTTTGTTTGTCTTTCATTTAGACTCAGACTTTCAATGAGTAAAGTACTGTACTGTACACACTCACTTAATACAGATTACTTCTCAGTCTTTCTTGATAATAAAAATCACATTTTCCGAAAAGTCTTCAGTCTCTGTCTAAACCTATTTTGGCTTTTTCTTTCTGTCAGAAATGTTTTATTTGTCATTTTTATCTATTTACATATAGGGGCTAAATTGTCCCATTTTAGTGGTTGTTTGTTGAATATTTGAATTAGACAGTATTGACAGCATTTCATTTGTCAAAATGTGTGCAATGAGAATGAATGAGAAAGAGGGGAAGAAATTGAGGGTGGGAAGTTTAATCTAAAGTCTAATCTCCATTCTTATTTCCTCACTGTGTGTGTGTGTGTGTGTGCGTGCGGAAACAACACTGAAGTCCCTGTCTGTCTGTCTGTTTGTCTGTCTGTCTGTGTGCTAGTCTGGGTAGCCCTGACAGCTCAGCCTTGTGTTCATCACAGTTCTTGTCACATTTGCCATGTCACTGGGGTAACCCTGTGGCAGCCTCCATCACAATTTAGTCACATCCATCAAGCAGATCAGGAAGCCCTTTTCTCCTCCTTTCCTGCCCTCCTCAACCCTCATCTCATTTTTTGGTGTAAAAGAGCTCCATCATGGAGTGGCATCTTGATGACAGAGAAGGAGGGGGTAGAGACCAGATATTTGGAAACAAGAGATATAGCTCAGGAAAGATCTCTGTCCGTCTCAAGGAGAACTGCAAAGTTATACTTTGCTTAGGGAACCCAAATGACTAGCACCGGCCCTCTTCAGCATTCTATAGACACTCCGACATTCTGAAGGGATTCACAGATAAATGGAATTAAATGGAATAAGTAAAATGGAATATAGCTGGTAACAAAGAAGTACAGAAAATGATTTTAGTGTTTTTGATCACAGAAAGAAAACAGGCAACATGGCGTTGATAGGTGATGAGAGGTGTACTGAGGGCACATTAATTCCTCCTACCAAACATCGAACAGTAATTACTGTATTTCTTGAAGCAGTGAGGCAAGCAGCCTTTGCTCTTTTTACATATCAATGAGCTGCCTCACCTGGGCTAATCCTCCTGCTAAAAGGCCAAGAAGGCATTAGCAAAGGTCATTTGCATTCTCTTCAGCCGGCTCCAACACAAACCTGCCATTGAAATGAGAAGCAGAGGCGACCGAGGTTGTGTTTCACTTGGTCCTGACTGTGGCTGTGTGCTGGCTGAGCATTTCTCTCTCTCTCTCTCTCTCTCTCTCTCTCTCTCTCTCTCTCTCTCTCTCTCTCTCACACACACACACACACACACACACACACACACACACACACACACACACACACACACACACATTGCACCTGGTGCCCACGCGTCATTGTCACAAGGCACAAGTTCTTTTCTTTTGAACCAGACATCTTTACCTTTTGAGAAGCTTTCTTTAGCCAGACTGCATTGAGTAGTTCACCAGTTTGATTGGAGGCAAAGTAAGGACACTGGCAGTCGGCCATGAAACAGCCTCTATGGACAGAAAGACAGTGGGCCCAAGAAGCAGGCCTGGTGGTACAGACACTCTCCTGTCTCCTCTGGGGCAAGGAGGCTAGACTCCGTGGACTCTTCTGGTCATGTGTGGATTGAAAGCTTTAGTCTCTGTAGACTGCTGTTATGGATTGAGGTGAAACCTGGAGAGGAGTGTTAGCACTGGGAGATCTGGTGGATTCATCATAGTGGCTATGTTTGACTTTGATTGGAGCGCGCATTGTCTGCTGCGCCATATGGGAAAGAGTTGGAGGGGGCTGCCAAATTAAGAGAAATGAACTGTCAGAGCTGGGCTTTGATCAGGATTTATGGCAAAGAGTCCGAGTTGGTGGTATGGGTTTTTAAATTCTCTCTCTCTCTCTCTCTCTCTCTCTCTCTCTCTCTCTCTCTCTCTCTCTCTCTCTCCCTCTCTTTCTGCCTCTCTCTCAAACTCTCTTTGCCTTTCTCTCTCTATATACATTTGTGCAAAGAAATGTAAATTTTAATTACAAGTAAAATGCCCAGAAACATTTTTTATTATCTAGGCTTGCTGTATGGCTTCTCGTTTTATCAGTATCAGTTTACTGGTCTGTTTCTCTCACTGTCTGTCTCTCTACTTCTAGATTCTTCCTTTTCTGTCTATGCCACATACGTTCACACTATAGATGAGGCACCCTCTGGAGGTGCAGTTTGATTGACACTTCACAAGGTGGAGGTGCTTGTTCCCATATAGCCAGATGATGGAGGCCAATCGGTATGATGCACAGCAGCTATATTCAGATTCTCCTCCTGTCTCTCTCCCATGCTGCCAACAGCATGACACACACACACACACACACACACACACACACACACACACACACACACACACACACACACACACACACACACACACACACTCGCTTACTCACACTTGAAAATATCAGCAGCTTAACACACAACTATGGCAGGGTGACAGCATCACATTGAGACAAAAGATGAGTGAATGTGGAACTTTGAGGAAACACCGCCTACTGGCTCCACTCAGGGGTTGCACAATGCAGTTTTGATTCCTCCAACGCTAATCTGTGCTGGCCAAATTCAGCAAACAGAGTGAGAAATGGAAGCCACGGTATAGCGCCTGGGCATCACCAACCTGTAGTCAAGATAACACAACATTTTTTATACGTTTTATACGAACTGTAGCAAAATGTTTCAAACGTTGCATAGCGCATAGCACCCTCAGGCTAGTCCTCGAGGTCACGATGTATGCACATCCACATATGGGTGTCAATAAATGCGACAAAAGCTCAGTGAAGATGTGAAAAGGGAAACTAATCAATACTAAAAGAAGAATTCAGTTGAACAAATAACAGTAGAATATACATGCACTTGCACTTATTGCTTGTACCATATATTGTGGTCCTTTAGTTCTTGTGGAATGAGACAGAGAGAGAGAGAGAGAGAGAGAGAGAGTGGCAGCCTCAGACACAGACAGTGTGTGTGTGTGTGTGTGTGTGTGTGTGTGTGTGTGTCTGCATGTGTGCATGTGAGTGAGTGTGTCCCTCCTAGTGCCCGTGAATGCTTGTACTTGTGTGTGTGTGTACAAGTGTGTGTTGGCACAGAAGGCCGTAACCTTGAATTGATTTATTTACCCTGGCTTCTGCACAGCACGCACTGGGCCACTCTGAGGCAGGTAAGGTAATCTTGCATGCCATTAGGAGCGTCTTAAATGTCTTCCCACCGTCCCCTCCCACAGTACCAGTGTCCCACCCCCCCACCGCTCCGACCCACACTCCCGCCTGCCTGCCTGTCGGCTGGCCAATCCCTGCTCCCTGTTCTCGACCCGGGCCGGATCCTGGCGTGGTGATGAATCGCTCTGACCTCGTATCTTTTCCGCTCCCCCAATTGGAAGTGCGGCCGGGCTGTCAGCGCTCGCGGGCCGGCCCATTGATTCTGCTGTAATTGAACAGCATCAACAAAGCGTCCGCCGAGGGACAGAGCCATTTACTCACCGGCACTTTAATGTCCTGCTAATTTGCAGCTGATCGCAGCCGAGCCAGGAAAAGGAGGGGGAAGGAGAAACTCCGAGACGTCCACACAGACTTATGGATGCTAGTCCAGTCTTAATCTCATCACATGGGGATGGGGCAGATCTGCCCTGGGTTGGCCCACAGCCGAGGGGTGGAGAGGAGAGAAGGATGGTGTGGTGAGAGAATGAGAGAAGAGAAGGATGGTATGGTGAGGGAGTGAGTGTTAGAGAAGGACAGTGTGATAGGAGAATGAGAGAAGAAAAAGATGGTGTGGTGAGAGAGTGAGAAGGATGGCATGATGAGAGATTGAGAGAAGAGAAGGATGGTGTGGTGAGAGATTGAGAGAAGATAAGGATGGTGTGATGAGGGAGTGCAGTTTGTTTGGGAGTTATGATCCAAACTTCTGTAGATTATACACAGGACCTCTCACAGTATAATAATAGAGCAAAAGAGTTCTATTGTAGTTTCTTTATCTTTTTTTCATTTTAATAATCCCTCAGGATTTGATTTATATTTTACTTTGAATTTCCATATTCCATATTACATTTGCCTTATATAATTTCCAGCTACAGTATACTGTTTGTGACATGTTATATCATGTCATTATTACTCATGTTATTAACTTGTAATAACATGAAACAATTTTCCTAAACATTATCATTAACATTCCAAAGCATGATGTTTTGTCTGGAAGGGTCTGTTTGCCTATTTATTATCCTATTTACTCCTGTGTGTGTTTGTGTTGTCAATAATGACACCAAGCATGGGTTGCCCAGGGGTGAACTGACAGAGAATAAGGAATGATGTGGCAGACATGGCTGCCGGATGCATATGCTTCCTGATATTACATTCATTTGCGCCGTGGTTGTGGAAGCACTAGCCGTCAGGTGTAATTTTAAACAAACAGCGCCAATGATATTATGATTTATGGCACTGATGTTTTATTTTAAATGGGAGAGACAGCGCAAGGGAGGTTTTTTCCACTTGAATTGTCAGGTGACCATGCACCTTGAATGCCAAGTACCCCTCAAAGCTGAAGGCATTCCCGCTTCTTGGCCATCACTCTACAGCTGTGGTTGAGGCTGTGTGGAGCTTGGCCTGTCCTCCCAAAGATAAGCACTTAAATAATTTAGACAGGATTGCATCATCCAGCAGGTGAGCAGTCTTAGCAAACTTCACAAAACATGTTCTTTGCCAGCAGCAGCTGCTATGATAATCTTGGATAAGCATGGTGCCAAAACAAACAAGGTCATTAAAAGGTCACAATACTTAAAAGTGAAGTGTGTATAAATCAAGTAATGATAAGGCTCTTTTATAAATGTCCATATGGTTAACATGCTGTTGCTATGTTAGCTTGCGGGCTAATTTCATTGAATGTTAGCTTTTAGACTTCCTTCTCTATAAATTATGCTCAGGAGTTTCAATCAGCTCTATGAAGCAGACACAAGTAAAATTCTCTCCTGCTTATAGACAATTGAGTATCAGAAGGCTAGGGTAGGATAGACAGTGGCACAAAGTGACTGATGTCAATAATAGGGTCATGGATACCTCTGTGACACTGATCAAAAGAGCATAATAATAATAGGATATCTATGATATCTTCTGGAAAAAAACAATGCTTGCAAAGGGTTGGAAGCAGAATTCCTAGAAGCAAACAGGTGGATTTTCATTCAGTGGCAGAGTGTTTCTGACTGTGTCAAGCTTGTGTTTTTGCCATTACCTTCATCGGGCCCAGATGAGTGAGGGGAGCACTGGCCCTGACCTTTGAAGGCGGCGGCTCATATAGTGCACGCCGTGCGAGACGGCCAGACAAGCGGTGCAGCCATGCAGACAGTTAGCACACAGCGTGTCATGAATCCATTTCAGCTGCATTTTTTTTTTCTCTCCTTCCGTAAATGGGGAGGAATCCACTTCCTCCATCTGCTCTCTGGTTGGGCTGTCTGCTGTTGATGACAGTCTCCCCAGCTGCCTCCCTGGAGCAGCCTTCTCTCTTTCTCTCTCTCTCTCTCTCTCTCTCTCTCTCTCTCTCTCTCTCTCTCCTTCTCTACCTCCCTCTCCTCTTCTCTGTGACCCCTGTCTTGCTTCACCCTTCTTCCTGTCGTCAGCACCCACCACTCCACCCCGTGGGTGCCCTCAGCTCCCACCCAGAGCTGATTACGTGCCACACAGCAAGCAGATGGGTCAACCACAAGACATTTTAACAAGGTAGGAATTTATAACCTTGCCTCCCGTTTGAAAAAAAGACGAGGACCTGAAACACAGCCAAAGAGAACGGGGAGGAAGACATAGCAAATTGTCTAATTAGTTTCTTTTTTGTTTGCTGGTGTCTTTCCTCTCCCTTCTGCCACAGCAGCTCTCCCTCCTCCTCCTCTCCCTCCCTCCCTCCCTCTCTCTCTCTCTCTCTCTCTCTCTCTCTCTCTCTCTCTCTCTCTTTCTCTCTCCTGCTCTGAAGACTGTTTTTTCTTTCCTCCCAGTGAATGAGAGAGGAAAGGAGACTAACACGTACAAGGAGATAAATTAAACGTGATAAAGAGAGGACGAGACAGCTTCAAGCTGACAGTTCTACCAGAGAAGGGAAAATATCAGAGAGAAAAAAACAACAGAAAAAAACAGCCATTAAAAAAAGGAAAGAAAAAAATAACCATGGCACAAATTGCACCTGCAAAAGCTGTCTAATTTTTCATCATCCATATAAGCCAGGGCTGGTACAGCTGGGAGCTGAGGAGAGGAGAGGAGAGGAGAAAAGAGAAGAGAAGAGAAGAGAAGAGAAGAGAAGAGAAGAGAAGAGGAGTGAGGGAGTAAATGAAGGAGAGCTGGTGTTGGGGTGCCAGAGGAGGTCAGGTGTTGACTTATTTAAACCCTCTGCTCGGGGCTAAGTTCTCAAGCTGCTCCGCTTAATTTTCCCTGAGCTACTCCAGGCACAGACACTTGTGAAACATTCATAAAGCCCAGCCCCAAACTGTGTCAACTAGCTCACTACACCTCTCACTACCCCACCTTCATCCTCATCCAGCTCACTACTACACTCCACCCCACCCCACCCCACCCTATACCATTCTCATCCAGCTCTCTACACCCCACCCCACCCGTCCCCTCATCCTCATTCAGAAGCGTTCATGTCATGCAATTCCAACGTGCGGTGGAGTCGGTGGCGTGTTCTGGTGATGGCGGCAGTGATTGTGGGCTTGTGTGACTGACTGGACTGCTTCCACACTGAGGAAGATGGGGCTGTCTGAAAGGGTAATTATATTCCCGGGACATCAATCCAGGCGTTATGGGCTGAACACATTTAGTGGACGTTTGATGACAGGAGTCTGGGGGTAATGAAACAGCAGAGTTACCGGTGTTTACTCCACGGCTTTGTTCTCACTCCAAGCCCACAAATCATCTCCCCCCGCCTCCCCCCACACCCCCCGACCACCCCACTCCCACCCCAGCGGAGGTTCATTCTGTAGCATGCCCAATTTAACGCCGATTCCAAATTCAAATGATTAATTGCAGTCGCATGGGGATTGGACAGTGGAAAAAAATGTGTGTGTGTGTGTGTGTGTGTGTTATGTGTGTGTGTGTGGTTGTCTGTCTCCCCCTGTTTGTGTGCGTCATCCAACATTTTCTTGCCCAAGTGAGTGTTAGTGCCACATCAGTGCCTGTGGAAAAAGTAATGACTGCACATTAAGTGGATGTTGTAGAAATAGACCAACATGCGTAACTTGTCTCATCTCTGCCATTCTTTGAAGTTCTTTATGTTACAGAGCTACACCATTTAACTAATATAGTTCTATGCTTAATGAGGCGACTAGACAGTTGGAAATATTTGCTATTGGTGAGGCAGGTATAAGAGTAGTTTCATCAAATAGTCTGCTCTCTGAGATATGATGAAGAAACCCACGCCTTAGTATTTCTATTTGTCACATATTCCCTTTTTTATAGTGTTTACCTATGGCAGTTCACCTGAGACAGACTTCAACATATTCACTCAGACAAGTGAAATGTGAAATAATAACAGAGACAAATGGAATAAAAAGGAAGAAAAGCTGAGCTGGTCAGAGAGAGAGAGAGAGAGAGAGAGAGAGAGAGAGAGAGAGAGAGAGAGAGAGAGAATGACAGCACAGAGGCAGAATGAGGGGAGATGAGAAAAAGAGGGAGAGAGAGAGAGAGAAAGGGAAAGAGAGGGAGAGATGCCTGTCTTCGTATAGAGCAGGTGAAAAGCATTTTATTGCAAGAAAGCAAAAAGAAAAGGGAACTGTGCGAGAGACATCACTTTTATATGTTTGTGTATATGGATGTGTGTGTGTGTGTGTGTGTGTGTGTGTGTGTGTGTGTGTGTGTGTGCGTGTCTTTTTTGAAGTGTCAAGCGAACGTGGAGGTGAGCCGGTGGTGTAATGAGACGCACTGACGGGCAGGAGGCTCCGGTTTGATTCGCTCCTCTCCTCGGCTCTGCTGTTTGTGGAGCTCCTGTCAGCCCGCTGCTGTTTGTTGTTCACCATTAAAAAACAGAGAGAGGGAAAAAACATTGCAGTATCAAAGATAAAGGAACAGCCCACCCCCCACCCCCAGGCCCCGAGAGTGATGGCTAACCTGACCGTGAGCCTTAAAGCTAGCAGCCTCCGGCGGAGTTGAGCTGCATGTGCCCTCACTTGTACGTTTACAAAAAATAGATACATTCACCTCGTTTATTTCTTTATTTATTTATCCACTGTGTTCTTCGAGTTGAAAATTGGCTACGTCTCCTATTCTCTCATTTCCTGACATGCCCCCAGAGAACATCAACCCATCAGATAGTGCGGTCGGCAGCAGTCAGACAGCAAACAGCCTTGTAACCTTAGATGAGACACGTGAGACAACACAATGCGAAATATGTCCAACCGCTCACTGGACTGCTGGACTGCACCTCTCCATTTCTCTCCTATAGAAATGCTTTGAAGTGAGCACAGCGTTCATAGCCCTCCATGGCCATAGTCTGCCTGTGTTGTTGGCTGACTTGAATGAATGACTGCATTCCTGCAGAGGCCAATGAGGCGAATGTTTATTGAAAACACCTTAGAAACTATAAATTTTCATTTTCTGGCCGCCATGTGCCAGATGGCTCCATTTACCCGTGGATAAACATTTTCCTCATATGTAATGGCGACTTGCTTCGGAAAGTCCCGTCCAAGGAAGGCTGGTGATGGGTGCGGTGCTTCCCATGTGCAAATCAAGGACCGTGTTTCCGAGGCGGGCACACAGAACAGGTCCGTCATGAGCTGACTGTTCTCAGTTCAGTGCAGGTGCTTTTGCAAAACAGGCCACATTGGATTCTCATATTTCTCATCAAAATACACAGAGAATAGTTTCCTTTTTTACACCAGCAGAACTGGGATGTTTGTTTGTTTGTTTGTTTGTTTGTTTGTTTGTCTGTTCCTTGCCTTCTTTCTCTGCCTTCCATTTTTACTGTCTGCATCTTTCATCCCTGTTGCTACTGGGATTTGTAGGCTCTTGAAACACTCAGGGAGGCACATAGAGAGTGTGTCTATGTGTGTGTCAGGCGTTGGGGATGGGCTTGTTGATGTAGCACAGTTGTTTAGCATATTTGAAACAATAAATAGTTGTCGAGCTGTGCATGCCAAGTATTGATTCTTTTCCGGCTATTGATCGCTGGGCTCCCTTGGAGAAACTGGAGGGGCCAGAGCCCTAATGGAAATGGTTGCGGGCTGAGGCTGAAATTAGTCACCCTCTGAAAAGGCCAAGCTGAAAAACTACACCCTTGCAAATGGAGGCTTGGTAAATCTATTGATATGTTTGTCTGCGCTTGCATTCTTGTAAAGTATTTTAACAAGAGAGATCTGTCCTGTCAACATGTATTTTTCCGTTTGCTTGCAGTTATTTTTTCGAACAGCAAACAGAAATAGGTTACAGAAGCAGGAGGTACAGTAGAGTGTGAGAGGGAAAGAGAGAAAGAAAGAAAGAAAGAGAGAAAGAAAGAGAATAAGAGTGGGAGAGAGGGAGATGGGCTTATACACAATTCTGGTGCCGGATATTTTCAACATTGTCATGAAATGGTTTCTCTAAAGCTGAGCAGAGGCAATTATTGGGCCCAGAAGGGCCTGTCTCACAAAGAAGCCTAAAAAAGCACAAGGTAGAAACAGCTATGAATAAAGACAAGCTTGTGTGAATTTGAAATGCTTTCTAATGTCTTTATTCTACTAGACTAATCCAAACAAGTCAAGGGAAGCACTGGAGTCAGGGACTGGGAAAAGATTCTCAGTCAGTGAAAAGTTTGAGAAAATCTCTTTGAAAGTTGTTGATTCTTTCCTTCCGATGGTAGTTTAGACTATTCAAAAAGTGCTGAGGCCCAGGGCTTCTTCAGAGAGGCCTTGAATTTAGTTTGGGGAAAAGATTTTGATTCATACTTTGAATTCATCCTCACAAATACTTTTTTGTTGATTTATTAATAAGTTCATATATATACCACAGAATTGAAGCATAAAATGCCATTTTACCTCAGCTGTCAGATGCAATGTGGAGACAACAGCTCCTTCAATTGGGCCTCTTAAATGTAGGCAGAGAGATATCTCCTAAATCACCTCAACTTGTTTATATTAGCAAATAAATTGAAAGGAGTTGTCCTGCAAATTACACTTAATGATCCCATTTATGGCTCTTCATGGCAAGGCAAGCAGCCTCGTGGTGTCCCTGAAGACATCAGCATGAATTGCTTTATTCTGTAATTCAAAATAATTATATAGATTTACCCGTTGGCCCTTTATGGTCAATTACCTTGGTCATTTGTCGTATCCGCCAGACACTGTTGTGCTCTTGCATACAACATTTTGCCTTTCCACCGCAACCCATTGGCTTGATTAATGAGGGTTAATTGTTTGGTGTAAATTTTGACTGTCCCCTCGACTGCAGCAGGGCATCGACCCGAGCCCTTCATAGGGAGCGGATATCAATGGCGGCCCATTATGCAGGTGAGAGAGAATGCTAAAGAGAAGTGTTGCCGTTCATGGAGCCATCACTCGCATGTGTCAGGGAGAGGAACTGGAGCTCTTAGAGAAGGTATTGATGAAACATGTTTGTGTTTCTGAGAGGGGTGGCGGAGAGAGAGAGAAAGAAGAGAGAGAGGTAGAGAGAGAAGGAAAGAGACAAAGGTTTAAACAGACATATTTTTGAACATTCAAAATGTACTGAAGAGATGCATGTATTTGTAGAAGCGGAAAATGTGGAGACATTTCTGGCCCAAGGTGAGGGCCAGTGACCACTCCATTTTTGACATAGTGAGTTGTGGGACATCAACAGTTCATTCAAATGGAGAGAGAACAATAGCAGAACAGTGTCGCAGGGAGAAGAGTGAATGTGGAGCTCGATGGGAAATGTGAAGACAGGTGCAGTTGTTGCATGACAAAGCCTGATGTTAGAAGCTGAGGTCGGACCCTGTTGAAACAATGGAAAAAAAAAGAAAGACATTATGCAGTACAAAAGCAACATAAGACGTGTGTTTGTGGGGCTGGTTAAGCATCACCTCCCGATGGCTGTGATTACCTGCAGCACTTCCCCTCTGGCCTCCTGCCTAAGGCTGGATCACAGCAGAGGGGATATCTGTTAGCAACCCCAGACATGCCTCCTAGCGCCTCCTAGCAATATATCACATTACTCTCTTCTGCTAATTAAATGTGCCCATTTCTAGAATTTTCTACTATTTCCCATGGAGTGGCCATATTATGCTTTTTTTCGGGCATGTATTTAGTAGGTGTTTTGGTTTGGTGAATTGCGGTGTCTTAATGTGTGTTCATTGGTTGTGGTGAGGGTAGGGCCACGTGATGAGGGTGATTGAATAATGTGTCGACATGATGGAGGAGTTTATGTGAGTGAGGTGTACAGCATGTTGTGGTTTGTCAAGGAAACTTCATTATCCTCTGTTCCTGTTGCTGTTTTCTTCCCCTTTTTCCTTCATTTTTTTCCTCTTTAGCTCACCGAGCCCCAGGGGTAAATGTCTGATATGATGGATGATGTTTCACACACGACTGAGATTGTTTCCTTGTTTAGTTTATCTATTACCTCGCTCGCCAAACCATACCATATAGAGTTGGGCCCGTGATCAATACGCCTATTGATTAGGAGCTATCTGGAGCGCTGTGTCCATCTCAGCTGGACCTCAGTCTGGCCAGGCCTTTACTTTGTCTCTTTCTCCAAACCTCCTGCACAATAGATGCGGCCTGAGGCATGTGAGATGGTGTGGAGAGGGGCCATAGTGTACCTATAGTTTTACCAGACACTGCATGAGAATCCCTCAGAAAACAGGTGGCGATACAGCCTCCACACACAGCATTGCAGAGAACTTACGGCATCGCACTACTAGCAACGAACATAGTGTAGCCAATGGAATTATCAATGGATATTCTGAGCAGCTCCGACAATATAGACTTCAATCGTAATCCACAGTCGATGGCGGAAGAAAGTGCGGGGTTGCATTTAAAGCAATGGAGTAGAATGTTGGAAGTGCAGTGTGGAGCACTTTTTCGGAGCTGTACCCCTATACAGTCAAATCCTGTGTTGGAACATTCAGTGTTTCCCTAACTGATGCTCAGGAGCTGCATATGTACTGTACATCAGTGTGCTTGTTCAAGAGCATTAGCAATGTAGCATCATACTTCTGATGAGAAAAGCACTTGGAGACCTAGGCAACATAGTCAGCCACACAATACAAATTCCAGATGGTGTTCTGGATCATCTATCACAACCAAAATATTATCATCTGTTCCTTGTCCCAGTACCCAAGTTGTGTGAAAATACCATCCAAATCTATGCAGCAGTCTACGTTTCAAATTATTTTGTGCACAAACAAACAAACAAACAAACAAACAAACACTGGCAAACACACAAGCTCCTTGGCGGAGGGAGATATTACACACACTATTACAACTGAGTACACATTGAACCCAAACCTCTGACACTAACATGCTAATATACTAAGTCTTCATGCTGTTCCCAGACTGACCCATGGCTGTGTAGTCATTTTTAATGTCTGTCACTGCAAATGATTTGCAACTACCTATGAAAAATCCCTTCATCACCCTTAGAAGTCTCATTTCTGGGATGAATTTTTAGTCAAAGAGATCTGTACTGAAATGTTTATGTGTTCACTTCATTATTTGGTGGCTATTATTAAAAATGATCTGTGAATGGATTCCAGTATAATTAAGAGAGGTTGGTCAGCACAAACAACCGATTAAGGAGAAATTAACTCTCTCTTTCCATATTAAGGCCTCCTTAATGCACATTTAGATGTGTACATGAGCTCAGGAAAGCTATTAAATGAACTTATCTTTGTTTAGACAAGTTTGTGCTTCCCATTGCATTTCACCCACTAATAAAGCTGCTGTGTTGATGTTGTAAAACTGACACACACACACACACACACACACACACACACACACACACACACACACACACACACACACACACACACACACCCTTTCTCATTCCCATCATCATCATGGCTGTGCTTCTCCAGGTTGGAGTACACGGTGAATGCCCTGATTCTGTCCAGCCATCACAAGTGATCTGCATCTCATCGTGCCACTAAGGGTATTAGCTCGAGTCACGCACGTTATGAGGTCATCCCCAAAGTGTCGTCCTTCATGGCCATGTCCCAGACTGCTCTCTTTGAATTCATTCCGACAAGGAACATAACATTGTAGAAAGAATGTTCTTGAATCCTTGATCCGTATATATATTTTTTTCATGGCAAAGTCCCAGGATGTACCAGAGTTTAGCCCTTGTGCTTGCCCCACCGTCCCATCCATCCCCCACCCCCGTCTTCTCCCATCTGCCTGGGCCATTTTCTCTCCAGTGAGTGAGCTTGCAATCACTGCAGTCATACGAGCGAGCACCAAGGCACACACAATCCCCAAGCAGAGCTGACAAGCAAGCAGCTCAAATCTTTATTTCATTTCTGGACATTTAAAGATTTATGGAACACGACATGGCAAATCCACCTGGGTCGACTTCTGATAGAAAATGATATTAAAAATGCATCGTTGTTCAAAGGTTAATAAAGAAAGTCGCTCCCATCTGCACGGTGTGCCTGCGAATGAGAGGTATTTGTGATTTGTAGCAGACCTCAATGGCGGGCTGCAGATGTAGGCGCTTTTTTATGTGACGCAATATATCTTGCCTTCCCTCTCATTGACTTTTTATTTTTCAAAATCGGAAACTCGCAGTCACTGTAACTGGCAGACTGAGACGTCGCGCGAGGCAGACATCTTTAGAGCTCCACAATTAAACTCTGAGATCCCGCCGCTGCCGCCGCCACTTTTCATGCAGTGGCCTTGCATGCAAGGCAGTCTGATAAATCCTATGGAAAATAAAAAGGAGATGCGTGTGTGTCCCATCTAAAGCCTAGCAGAGAGCAGTGTCTGGAGGAGGCTGGAGAGGTCTGAGGAAGACTTTTATTCAGAACGAGATTCAATACCAAGTTGAAGATGATAGTCACTTTTTGAAGGCATTTATTTATTTATTTATTTATTTATTTATTTATTACAGTTATGTGTTTTTCATTATATTGCATATTTAATATTTCATCTGTCAACTTCAGTAGCTGTAAAGTAGATCCATTATTCAGGAATGTTGCATGGATTAGATGCAAGTGTCATGGTCATGTTTTAAAGGAGTCATATTGCAAGATTAATTTTGGAGGTGAAAGTAAATTTAATATGTGGAGAAGGATCACTGACACACCTGTTAACTTAGGATGTTTTATTTTGTATAGGACTTTTATTTTGATAGGTTGTCACAGGACCAAGATGGCTGACAGTTGACTCCAGAGTAGCCTAGTAAAGATTGTTTGGAAGACTGAGACCACAGGCTTTATTGCAGCAACTTAGGTTATTTTATATCTCTTGTATATACAGTGTTTTATTAATTTATATTTTGTATGCTCATGTTTAGTCCCTTCAATACCCTGGAGTTTACATCATTTGTTTGTAAACTCACCTAGAATTATGCTGCCTGTGAGCCACCTTGCCTAGCTAGCTGTTGACACATGCTGCTTCACATTTCATCCATCCATCCATCCATCCATCCATTCATCGATCCATCCATCTGTTCATCTGTCATCTTTCTACTTAAAAGACTACCAGTCTTTCTGGATGGCCTGCCACAGAACTCTTAAGGTAATTACATCTAATGTTTTGCCACTGCACACAGACTGGTACACGTTAGGCTATAGTAGGCTAGTGTAGGCTATTAATCCTGCTAACGTTACCTACCATTAATTTCTAGGTTTTGAGAGGTTGCATGTTGACTCCAATGAGCATAACCAGGACTTACTCTATATTGTCCTAATTATATAGGCCTACCTTTATGAAAAGGTGTATGGAACAACAGGAACATTGTTAACATCACAAGGTTTTCACAGTTAACAACACCAGTTAACTTGCTCGCTGCTGGTATTGAATAAGGGACACTAAGTAGGCCTACTGCTAAACACATTATTTGTCTTTTTCTGCTGCTGAGCCATTTATCCTTATCAGCCGAGTGACTTGTCACCGAGGCGACATTACTTTGCGTGAACCTTTTAACTGGCCCTTTAGTCCATTAACTTTAATTGGAGTGACTTGGAGCAGTGACCCAACCAAGAACAGAGCACTCCGATTAAAAAAGCCAACGCTCAGTCAATAAGGCATTGTAAACAGCAGCCTGCATTCAATCTCCCCTCTTGTGTCTCTCCCATGTTTTGAAACCCCCCGCATCACTGCAGTTAGTCTCCTTTTGCTTCCGTCTTGGTTTTTGACTAATGATCACTTCTACATTCTAAATTCTAAAGGGATTCTCGAATTTCGTTCAGGATGAATAAAATAGTATTTAATCTTATCTCTTAAACATGGGGCCTGTCATGTGTCACATGTGTTTGGTTCTAGTTTTGTGGTTATGCAGGCTCCTGTAGAGCTGGTCCCTGTGGCCCATCTTGGTGATGACTCTCTTCCTTCTTCATTCCCCTAAATGCCTCTCCTGCTGACCTGTCATTCCTTTACTTCACCATTTCAGCCCGCAGTCTCCATTTGACAGGAAATCTACCTACCCCATTTATCAGTCACAAGTCATGCTCCTTGACACACACACACACACAGACACACACCACTATTCTTTGCAGATAATTCCCCCTCCACATGCTACCATGCATCACCACACACAATCCCACCCATCCACACACAAACTCATTCTCACCAGCTGTGCTGCGCCACACCTACCAGCTCACAGGTTATCATTGGTTGCCATCAGGTTGCCATCTGTGAGATCCTGTTTGTCTGACAGCGCCAAACAACATGCACGTGTGTGTCATTTGTTTGTGTGTGTGTGTGTGTGTGTTTCACAGGAGGTTAGCCTTGTGAGGCAGCAGCACATCTTACAACGAGAGAGTGAAGGTGAGGCAGACAGGAGAAAGAATGAATGAGAGAGAGAGAGAGAGAGAGAGAGAGAGAGAGAGAGAGAGAGAGAGAGAGAGAGAGAGCAGACATGGAGGTCTGTGATCTCAGGTGATTAGCTTGAGCGCAGAGCCAGTTCTCAGGCATGTCATCCCTCCATCAGGGCTGCTGCTGCTGCTGCTGCTGCTGCCGCTGCCTCGGTGACGGCGATGGCATCTCGGTTTCTAACGAGCGCTTACGGGGCCGACGTGCTAATCAGACGGTGTTGCCACAGCTCTGAGGATGTCAGAGTGCAGGCGCTCTGTGTGTGTGTGTGTGTGTGTGTGTGTGTGTGTGTTTGTTTGTGTGTGTGTGGTGGAGGGGAGAGGTTTCGCGTTCTGAGTTCTTTGCAGGCAGGCGCTGAAACATTTTGCCTGTGGTTGGCAGAAGCAGAGCAGCCATGACAGCAGTGGTGGGAAGACGAAAGGAGAGCAGAGGAATGGAGATGATGGGAGAGGAACGAGTGAACGAGGAGGAGAGGAGAGAAGGAGAGGGGAAGAGTAAGGGGTGTGAACAG
>JAODXP020000025.1:2418154-2430654 GCA_027497455.2 Sardinella longiceps
GTTAATGACATGCAGAGAGTAAGAGAGAGAAGGAGGGAGAAGTTGAAGAGGACTTTCTTGACACAACCTTTTCTCCAGTAACCTTCTTCACTCTGGTGTGCTAAAGGATTGATGGCGGTGCTCTTTGTGTGATGGCATTCAGCTCTCATACTTGTGACCCTTCATCAAAAGCTCATGAATTATCCCTCCTCTCCATTAGCCACTCAGGCCAGTGATGGGCCTCTCTCTCATCTCCCTTCTCTCTACCGCGCTCAGACCAAACAGTTGGGCTCTTTTTTCTTTGGTTTTGCTTTGTTTTGTTTTGTTTTGAATTGTTTTCAAACCCTAATGGTGGGATGGGGGACCGTCTTTTGTTTTAGACACAGACAATGGAGCAGAGAGTAGACTTGTATATGGAGAGCCATCTTTGTTTCATCTTTCCCTTTTCTGTCCTCTCCAGTCCCCACCATTGCTGTGATTCTCTCTCTCTCTCTCTCTCTCTCTCTCTCTCTCTCTCTCTCTCTCTCTCTCTCTCTCTCTCTCCGTACAAATGTGATCAATTTTACATGAAGGCTGGAGGCTCGGTGACAGGCTGGAGCAGAGTGGATGTGATCGTCCCCATCTGCTTGGGGAACGGCTGCCCCTGCTAGAGAACTCAGCCCTCCCCTCAGATGACTCCCGCTTTTTGGGCGGTTTGATGATGATGGGTGGGGGTGAGAGGGGTGGGGGTGGGGGTGGGGGCAGGCAGCACCTCCGTTAGCGAGCGAGCGAGCGAGTGAGAAAGAGAGAGATGGGAGATCCCGCCACGGCTCCTCTGAGGTAATAGCGGCCGTCAGTGCGCTGATTAAGGCGAGGTGGGGGAGGCCAAGGGCAGTGTGCAGTCACAGCGGCTTGTGGAGATGGATTAGACTGGGGGGGCTAAGTGGGCACCGTCCATCTCCTGCCCTCCTCCCCACTCCTCAGCCTCTTTTGTCCTGATTAACGCCGGCGCCAGGACCTGGGACTAGGGGCTTCTGATGGTGGAGCTCAGGGTAGACTGCTGCGAGCCCACACACACACACACACACACACACACACACACACACACACACACACACACACATACACACACTCTTGCTCATGCATGCCTATACCAAATGCTGGCAGCAGGACACTCCCTCATCCACCCAGGGTGGTAGCTAGGGAAATTTTGGTGGTGGAGACTGATTTTGGCCCTCAGCTTCTGACAAATAGCACATCTGCAACAGGCCTTGTGCTGGACCACTGCTTTAGTCACTACTGGGCCCATGCCTGCTGGAAAAGAGGTGTGTGTGTGTGTGTGTGTGTGTGTGTGTGTGTGTGTGTGTGTGTGTGTGTGTGTGTGTGTGTGTGTGTGTGTGTGTGTGTGTGTGTGTGTGTGTGTGTGTGTGTGTGTGTGTGTGTGTGTTCTTGACAGAAATAAATTCCTTTGTGACTATATGACTATTTATTAAAGTAGCAAAAAAAAACAACAACTATACCCAAATTCCATTTAGCGGAATGGTACGTAAGCCTTTTTTTTTCACCCAGAATCCCACTCTAGTTAATTAAATAACAGACATTCTTTCACATTTTTCTGTGTATTTGGAAAAGGTGTGCTATGATTTCACTCCCTTCATTACAGCCTTGAATTATATCTTGCATATGCTGACAGTGCTTCAAATAGTGCTTACTAAACAACACCACACCGGCCTCCAGATTTCTCTTCATTAAAAGGGGAGGCTAGATCTGATTTAATGTCACTCTCCCATAACTTTAGAGTGCCATGCTTGTGTTTATAGCAGTGCTGCAGACTGAGTTGAGAGCTTGATGATGGTGGGGGGGGGGGGGTTGTGTCTAAATTGATGGAAAGGTGAATGAGTTGATGACGTCAATTGCAAAAGAAAACAGAAGAACTGATTGTTTCATTGTGTTTTGTTACATAAGGACAAACCAGGGGTTCGTTTCCCAACAGCATAGTTGCTAACTAATATAGAGGCAAAAAACAAGACCCATGTAGTGCTTTGTTTCACTAGTGTACAGTGAGCTATAGGCAGAGCAAATAAAGAAGGATTGTGTCTTGGTTGAGAGGGGAATGTGTGTGTGTGTGTGTGTTGCAGGGTTACAAAACTTACTGTCAGGGCCACACACACCATTAGAGCTGTTCATGTCTCCCCCTTTCCTGCTACCTCTCTCTTCCTTGCGCGCACACACACACACACACACACACACACACACACACACACACACACACACACACACACACATTTCGATACACACATACTCACACACACTGTCAGCCCTTCCAAGTATTAGTTTATCATTTTTATGGGCGTATAAAATAAGGAGAAGTGGAGCAAGTCTCCTTTCACAGGCAGGCAGCTCAATTCTGTGCTGAGCGAGCGGCTGCTCATTGGCACTGGGGTCAGAGAGGGCCAGAGTGGCCTGCTAGGCTGAAGTGCCGCTGACCGCTCTCAGAAGCTCGGCCAGACACTAACTGGAGGGTTGACACGGAAGTCAGGAGGAATTCTGAGTCAGAGCTTCACTGTCTTTTTCAGTGATGGCAAGTCAAATATCACCCCCCCCCCTCCACACACACACACACACACACACACACACACACACACACACACACACACACACACACACACACAAAATTGTACATTTTAGGTACAAAGAGCTAGGATGCACTTCTCAAAGTATTTCCAGTCAATTGCTTGTATTTCACTCTAATATCAGTTATTTTGTCTGTGACATTTTGGCACCTCCATAGTGATGATGATGCCAGTGGGCTATTTGCCTCATGTCCTCCTCCTTCTCTTTCTCTCACTCACCTACTTTTCTTCTTTTCTTTTCTTTTCCCCTCTATTGAAATTGCTCTCAGAAATTGCACACCATTTCTTGTACCTTTTCATGAATCAGACTCTTGAGCAGTCAAAGGTGACGTCAGAGGAAGTGGATTGATATGGAGTGTGATGCTTTGTCTGCGTGAGAGACTTGAGTGATTACACCTTTTCACCTTTCTGCGTGTGAAAGTGCTTCATAAAGAATATGGGGTATGGAACATATAGTTTCTATCTGATTCTTTCACTTTCCTCCAAAGAGTATGATTC
Organism: Sardinella longiceps; assembly: GCA_027497455.2. Taxonomy (NCBI): domain Eukaryota; kingdom Metazoa; phylum Chordata; class Actinopteri; order Clupeiformes; family Clupeidae; genus Sardinella; species Sardinella longiceps. The sequence goes on from JAODXP020000025.1 coordinate 2,421,244, forward strand.
TAACCCACCTTACGCCCTCTCTCTCTCTCTCTCTCTCTCTCTCTCTCTTTTCTCTCTCTCTCTCTCTCTCTCTCTCTCTCTCTCTCTCTCTCTCTCTCTCTCTCTCTCTCTCTCTCTCTCTCTCTCTCTCTCACTCTTACTATCTTTCTATCTGTGTATTGCTCAGCTGACCTGATTGTTGTGTGGCCAGGCAGGAGACAGTGGAGTGGAAGGTGTGTGTTAGGAGACAGTGGAGTGGAAGGTGTGTGTGTTAGGCTCATGCGGAGATAGGCAGGAGACAGGGGAGTCAAAGGTGTGTGTGATGGGCCCATGCGAAGGCTGTGGACTGGGGTATGTGTGCTAGGAGACAGCTGATAGGCTGAGGCAGACGCAGGCAAGAGACAGGGGCGTGGTAGGTGTGTGTTAGACTCGTGCAGAGACAGCGGAGTGGAAGGTGTGTGTTAGACTCTTGCGGAGAAGGCTACTCAGGCAGGCTTGCGTGTCTCAGAGTGTCAGGCCTGAGTGGCACCTGCACTGGAGCGTGAAACTGCCACTCTCACCTAGTGAGCCTGACCCAGCACCAGCACAACACACACACACACACACACACACACACACACACACACACACACAGCAGGCTAGACCGGCATACTCTTGGGTCAAAAGGTAATGTCTTAGGGCATGGAAGAGGCGGAAAAGTGGTTGTGTTTTTTTAATAGCAGTACATGAAATAGTTCTCTTTGTTAACAAACAGTAGGTGGTGGAGTGTATGACTGAAGGTAAGCACCAAACAGAATGTAAAGCACAAAATTGCTCTCCCAATGTAAAATGTCACATCTGCAGCCTATTGAGTGCGTAAGTTATTTATTTTGAGAGCTAATGGTTGTTGTCAGACAGACGGGCATGCTGAATCTACAGGTGTAACTTCATTACCTTCTCGTTCCCATTGTGTTCCAAATAACAGTGGGTGAGTGCGTGTCTCACACGAGCACCAGCCAAATTAGCCTCATTTGCACCTCGGTGGGAAAACTAAATGCAAACCTGCGTTCCTCGCCATCCTCATCAACCACATTGTTACATCACCTGAGCCCTCTCTCTCTCTCTCTCTCTCTCTCTCTCTCTCTCTCTCTCTCTCTCCCCCTCTCTCTCTTCTCCATCCCCCTTGCACAATATTCATTTATGTCTCCACGGTGATTCATCCTCTCGCCGTCATCGACATGTGACAGCCACGGCCACGGCCATGACATGTCGGCAAATCCACCTGCGCTTCTATTCCGGGTAAATCACACAGCTCTTAACACATGCTGCGCACAATTAGGCCACCCTGCCTAGGCTGTCAGGCATAAACACTGACCTGTCGGGGAGAGAGAGAAAGAGAGAGAGGGAGAGAGAGCTGGAGAGATGGCACACTCATCTGCACACGTAGAGCACATGCTTCTCTGCGTGTGCGTGGCTGGATTGAGTCTACGTCGGTATCGGCGGTCTCTACTTGCTTGTGGCCTGTGCCAATGGGAAGGCGGGAATTATCTTTATTATGGGCTTTTGCGGTTTACACAGGCATGCCTGATAGCTCTGTGTGTTTGGGGACAATGAGGAGAGTAATGGCTCCCTGTAAATAAATATCTTGTCAGGTGGAACAACCCAAGAAGACATAGTGAGCTCTAAGCTATAGTGAATGACTTCATGTATGTATTCCCGCTCTATCCCCCTACTACACACACACACACACACACACACACACACACACACACACACACACACACACACACACAAAGAGATATCCCTCTTCACAACAAATCATCAATATAACAGCCTTCTCGACCAACCTGTTGATATTCCAATTCTGTCTGGCTACCTTTGGTGCATTTTCTACAATTTCCATAATGCTGTCCCTCCTCTGGCTTTAGCAGCCATCATCTATAGAAACCCTCCTCATCCTCCCCTCCTCCTCCCCTCCTCCTTCCCCTCCGGGAGACAGGGTGTCAGGCAGGTGTACTCTCTGGTTGTCACAGGCAGCAGCAGCATGTGCACCCATTTGTTGGGAGACTTCTCTCTTGTAGCGCTCAAGTCCTCCTTCTGCCTCAGGCGCTCTCTGGCAGGCAGGCGGGCAGGCAGACAGACAGGGTCCTTTCCTGGATGTATGACACCTGAAAGTGTATGTCTCCAGGAGGAGGCGAAAAGCGATGTCATTGCATTACGTCAGACAAGCGGACAACCATCCACCCCCCCACCCCCCAAACGTTCATTCTAGACAAAAGAAAAAGAATTTAAAGACAAATCCAAAGTGAAACGCTTTCTCGAGCTAATTATGGGGGTTTATACGATGCATTGGAAGCACAATCACATCAAGTGGAAGTGTTTTGAGAGAGTTTGCTTTCTGTGATTTCAACCAGAGGTGTATGTCATTTCACAGTTGCACAATGCTAATTTAAAACCTTTGAAAAGCTCCAAACAACATTGCGCTGCTGTAGAAGTGAGGAGAGGGCTCCTATAAACAAACCCAAGTGTCCCGTGCTCCTGCAGAGAGCAGAGCTAAACATGACATCAAATCCAAAAATCCTATCCGCTTAGTTTCCTGCAGCTTCCTTTTTATTTATTTTCGTTGTTTTCCATAAATTATGATATTGTGTCTTGCAATCTGTCCTCTCACTTACAAAGGTAGGGACACTGACATTTATAAGTGGTTGTGTTACCAGCTCAATGTATGAACCCTCAATCATGCATAGTTAGCCCCAAAAAGAAGTTTACACTGAATTATTCCTTTAAGCGAGAGCCTGAGGCTAAGCCCTCATTACTGATGTGTTGGAACGTGGTGATTTTTATCATCTTAAACCCCAAACTTAATCCTGCTAATTTGTACATGTGTCTCACACAGAAGACGCATTTCCTCAATATGCTTATTTATCAAAACCCATAACCCAGGGTACAGTTTAGTGGTTTGCATGCAGTGCAGTCTTTCAAAGCCCAAATTATGCAAACTCCACTTGACCGCTCCAAAAGCCCGTAGGCAGAGACAAAAAGAAGGAACAAGGGATTGAAAAAGAAGTGGAGCTGCCTCACTGGGCTGTTCATTAGTGCCTCACAACTGCAGAGGGGAAACAGGCGTGTGTTTTGTGGAAATGCTGTCTTTTCAGGAAGAGGGGGTGATGGCTCTGTTTGGTTGCTCTGTGATGCTGACGGCAGCACAGGGATAACAGACATTACTCTGCCGTCTGTTAGCGAGTGACACCAAGCTCCAGCAGGTCTCGTCTCAAAGGAGAGGCAGGGAACACGTAGCCTCAGCTTGCCTTGCCTTTGAAACGCTCGCTGTGTTTGTGCCTTACCCCACCGCTGGGTTTGTACATTTCAGAGATGAGACAATTATCTCTGGCAACTGTTGCTCTCTCTCTCTCTCTCTCTCTCTCTCTCTCTCTCTCTCTCTCTCTCTCTCTCTCTCTCTCTCTCTCTCTCTCACTCACTCACTCCTGCTCTACCTCTCCGTTGCTTTCTCTCACCCTTTCTCACTTTTTTTCTCTGCCTACACTTCAGAGAAGTTTTGTGAAATGCTGACACCATTTTACACCCGGCTGTGGTTGCCTCATTACACCCTTGGTTGAAAGTCTAGTGGTTACAGTTGTTTATCTAGTAATTGTTTGGCATGACGGGCCTGAAATTATAGGTTAGCACTCTATATCATAATTGCATAGAGTGAGCAGGAAGCAAGGGGGAAAAAACTCCACCCGAGCATGTTAATTATTTACACAGGAAAATCATTTGATGCCATGCTATTGTTAGGGGATAATTGATTTGAGTGGGTCTATAAAGCTAAGGTAAAATATGTACAGTATATGCTAAAGAACAGTAAGTTGCCACACAGGAACAGAAGATTATAAAGCTTCATATGATGAACCGCATTTCTTGTCCTTTGAATTTGCCGCAATCTACGATAAAGAACCCACTAAAATCTATTGTTTATATATTTTCTGTGAGATTAATATTTAAAGTGAATATCATTAATGCTGTGTTTATGCTAGAAATGCTGGAAATGTAAATAACTGCTCTTGTTTTCTTTCCTGTAGTTCAGTGCATGTTTCATAAAGGCTATGTCTATGTGGACCACGCATGTATAACAGTTCATGCAGAATTTGGAATCTTTGTCCTCTCAGTAGCATGAGAAAGTCTGTTATGTAGTGTTAGTTATTTTTAGACTAGAGACCCTTGCAGTATGTAGCATCAACTGTGTTGCTATGGAGGTTTGTTTCTTTTCTTTCTCTTCTTTTCTTGCATGTAGATAATCCTAACACTTATGCCAGAGAACTACTTGCAGCGACAACTTCAACCTAACACAACATGTTCACTGGGGTCAACACACTGCATTGACATTGTTATCGCAAAGGGTCTTACTGTTTCTATAGCTGTTGTTGATCTGGTCTCATTTAGTCATTTTCTTTCATGTTTCTACTGTATGTCACATGCAGAACAGAGTTATGGCAATGAGGCCCTCATTTAGCCTACTAAGACTAGGCTATTTGCGCTGGGTCTGTTTATGCGACAACGGTAATAGTGCACGCAGTGCTTCCACATTTATCAATCCTCAAACAGATAAGGTAAACAGCGCTTACCCCGCCCTCTAGTGCAAAATTAGCGCACCTCTCGTTGTAAATAAGACTGCGTTGGCCAACACAGTCTTTGCGTGGAAATAGCGGCTGAAAACGGATAGCGCCATCGCAAAACGGATGATAAATCTACCCCTGAGAGTCATTAACATCAACAGTATTTTTCCTGCATCCATGAAAAGAGCTGTTGTAAGGTCCCTACTTAAATAGAATAACCTAGATGCTTCAGTATTCTCCTCGGTAATCTCTTCGGTAATCATTCATTGGGAAAATTTTTGAAAAAAAGATCTTCAATCCATTAGCTGCCTTCTTGATATCAAAGAGCTGCTTTGATAGCTTTCAGTCAAGGTTCTGTGCCAACCACAGCAATGAAACAGAGCTAATTAAAGTTATAAATTACACGTGTCCGTCTTAATACTGACTCAGACAAAACATCAGACCTGGACTGACTGGACTTCAATGCCGCTTGATACTGTTGATCACAATTTGCTGCTACATCAACTTGAACACCAGGCTAGGTTCACTCATTATCAATTGGTTCAAATCATACCAGACAGTAGCATGCAGGGCTGATATTTGGACCATTACTATTCAACCACTATATTTTCCCACTGGGACAAATGATCAAGAACAAGAACAACTTAATCTCCTATCACTATTATGCTGATGACACCCAAATTTACTTTGCTACACCTAATGATTCTGTGATTATGCCCCATTTGAATGTCTTTACCAGTGTATTGTATTGAATTGACCAAATCAACCACAGGACGTCACAAAACTCCCTTTAAACTGAACACAGATAAAACAGATGTAATTTAGGATTAGGCCTACTAAGGATTACCACTATTCTCGACACAAAGGGGATTAAGTCAGATCAACTTTTTATCACCTAAAAAAGTACTGCCAAACTAAGAGAAGTTTTATATCAACAAAAGTATTTGGAAAAACTAATGCATGTCTTTATCGCCAATAGGGATGGCTACGGCAATGACCTTTTCACAGGCACGCCATCAAACAGCTTCAGCTGATTCTAAATGCAGCTAGGGTTATCACAAGAGCAAAAGCAAAAGAAAACATTATTCCTATTGTAAGGTCCCTTCATTCGGTCCCAGTAAGCTACAGAATTGAGTTTTAAAATATGGCTTCTTGTCTATAAATCTCTAAATGGGAAAGGGCCTAATAACCTCTCTCATATGTTTCAACAGCAAACCCCAATCATAATTCCCAGATCAAAGCAAAGAAATGTGCTGGTAAAATTGCCGTTAAAACAAAGTGTGTTGAATCAGCTTTTACCTATTGTTGGCAAATTCTAGACACATTCTAGAGACATTAATCTAGCCAATGCTTTCATTTAAAGTTAAATATTTTACTTAATTGTATTTATTTCTACTAGATGTTTTGCCTAACTTTTAGTTCAGTGCATTTCTTATTTCCACTGCATGTTATATAATTGTCTCTTATGTCATTTCATTTTCTATTATTCACAGTTCTTTGCCTCTATCTCTTTGATTGGCACATTGAACTGCCGCTGTGTATGAAATATACTATAATAATATATGCACTATAAATAAACTTGTCTTGCCTTTAAAGTGGAAAAGTTTGAAAGAACAGGCTATTAGGCCTCAGTAACAGTGATTAGAGAGGGACAATGAGTGCATTCTCATTAGCTGATGTATAACTGTGTCAGCAGACATCAGACCAAACTTTTAAGGCCAGCATCAGCATCAACACCCACTGATTTAAAACTCCACAGTCTTAGTGTACTTGATTCCTCTTCACCTTCCAGTCAGAGGACTTACTGTATCTACTGTAGGACCTCCTTTACTGCAGTGCAATGTAATCAGCACGGAGAGAGAGAGAGAGAGAGAGAGAGAGAGAGAGAGAGAGAGAGAGAGAGAGAGAGAGAAGGAGAGAGAGAGAGAGAGAGAGCGCTGAATTTCACACTTACAGTAACGGCCCAGCGCAGCAAACCAATCGTCACCTTGCTTAAATATGCATGCTAAACAGAAGCCCTGCATCGCGCCCGCCATACGAAATGGCCCATTAAACGTAGCTTCAGTTACAGAACACATCCATACGTATCCGTCTTCTTCTCCAGTGCCTCTCCGGTGTGCCGTAATCAATCTTCCGAAGACTCCGGGTCGAGTATTAATGCTCTTCCTGTTGCTTTTGTAGGGGAAAAAGGTAGCAGATGGAAATGAAGCTGGTGTAGGAAACATTAACCCTTCCTTCCCCGCCTGGTTAATGTCCGACAGCAGCACTCTCATCTGGTCCCCAAATGATGCATGGCCAGTGTAATTTGAATGCACTGTACTACATGGGAGCTCTTATTGGAACATGGGGAGAAAGAGCTTGGCCTGCACTTCAAGGCATGGGAGTAATTGTAGCGAGTGCAGGAGCGAGAGGTGTTTATTTATCATCACTGTTTAATGAGGTCTTAAAAATAATATGTGTGTAGCCAGAATGAAAGCAACAGACCAAATAAAATAAGTCATAAAACTGGACCAAACGAAGGAGAAGAGAAGGGAGAGAGGGAGGGGAAGAGGGAGAGGGAGGGGGAGCCTTTGACTCCCAACTGTATTGAAACGCTGAGCCTGCGCCCCTGACTCCTTCCCTCGACTTTATTAGCAGTGATCACACCCCGGGGGGATTACGGATTAGATTTTAAAAGGATTTAATGCTGTGACACTTTCACTGCCCAGATTCCTATATTTTTACCTGCACCTCCCAACCAGCAATTACTCAGCCGCACATAAAGCCCAGAAAACACAGACCCTGACTGCCCCTCCTGTGCTGGAGCCTGTAAACAACCCTGCAAGAGACCCTCTTCTATGGCACTGTCTCACACCCTAACTGAAAGTAAAGTATGGGCTAATCATTCGGTAATGGTTTGTTCTTGTTAACTGCTGCACTTCATCCTTTTAACTTTTATGGTCATTCTTTAAAGAGTCTTAACCTTTAACTCACCATCTTTGTGTCTATAGCCTTTATGTCCATCCAAAGACACATGAGTCATATGCGTAGCCTATAGGCTAATTGATATCAATACAGTATTTGGTCCTTAAAGACTGAGCCCTTGACTGACCTTGGCCCTGGTAAAAGACGAAGACACCAGCGGGGTTAGACAAACAATTAGCACCCATTCAACCCGTTTGCCTAACAATAGCAAAGGTGGTGTAGGCTGGAGCAAAGAACTCGTGTCGAGGTTACCTCTCGACAGTAATTAGCAAGGATTCATATCCGTGTTTCCAGCCACAGTAAATGCTCAGACTGTAGATGAGACCAGGGGTGGAGGTTAGTAAGCGTGTGTGTGAGTGGTGTGTGTGTGTGTGTGAGCGGTGCTTGTTTCGCGTGGTGGCAGCATAGGTGATGGTGTGCTGCTGCGGCAGCCGCATTATGTGTCTCACATCATTAAATTTAAAGGGAGGCGCCGTCCCAATTAGTCAGTCTCGTCGAGTACAAGCCAGAGCAGGTCCCCCCTCATTAACCTTTATCTGTAGAAGGCCAATCGGGTGGCGGGTTCACGCCAGACAGGACCACTCATTAAATTGCACTGGCAAATGGCAAAGACGATGATGACGACCAAGTAAACCCCCTCCTCTTCCTCTCCTCCTCCTCCTCCTCTTCCTCATCCTTTCTTCCTCACAGATGAGTGCCCCTGCTGATAAAAAGCCACTAATAGTTTTTTTTTCTTTCTCTCTATTTCTTTTCTCTCCCTCCAAAGCTTTCACCCTCTCTCTGGAGGTGGGAGCTGCATGGCGCGTGTGCTACTGTGCGAAATGTGAATGCATGACATTTTGGAGATGCTGTTATTGTGCGCGAGAGGCAGGGGCATTTTAATTGCGAGAAATTAAGAGACCCTCCTGACCTATCGGGGGGGTTGTGTTTTCATGTTGAGAGCGCTGTAATTGAAAGGGTGGTTGTGATCCCTCCATCCGCCACTCTTGTTCTCGGCAGAAGTTGAATGACTCTGGAGTTATTTTGGTCATTGACATTTCCATTTGCAAAGAGCAAACAGGGTTTTTTTTTTGTCTATGCAGTTGGCCATAAACAAATTGCAGTTCACCATTTCTCTGTGCAGATTGACTTGTTTTATGACTTTTTTTTTTTTTTTTTAAGGGAAAAATAATAACTGCACATAAAAACATAAGGTCCCAAAGCGGGGTTGAGAGATTAAGATGGTGAGAGCGACAGAGGGGGTGAGTCACTCTCTTTATTGTCTGTCAGCTGCCCTTAGAGCTGAACTCAACAACTCAACTTGAAGATCATTTGACCTAAAACTGCCAAGGTCACCTGGACCTTATGCTGGTATCCACAGTGACAACCACAGGGAGAGATTTGTATGAATCTGCGTGTATTATAGTTGTGCATTTAAGGTATGCTTTCAAGTGTGTATAGGGCTTGCATCCAATGCATAACCCATTGTGTAAAAGTTCTCTCTCTCTCTCTCTCTCTCTCTCTCTCTCTCTGTGGACATGTCTTATTTTACATGTGTTAATATGCTTTCTTCTTGTGCTAAGAAAATCATTTATTCCCTCTCCTAAGTCCTTGAAGCAGTAAGAGAAAATGATTTGGGTGTGTAAGGAAGCGCAGCAGGTTTCCTGTGCTAATGCCGTACTTATGGGATCAGAGCTCACCCTGGCTGGCATTAGACTGAGACAGGCTCTGAATGCTCCCTGGTGCTCTCTACTCTTAACAACTGAACTGAGCACAGTGGCAATTTAACTTCCATCCAGAGGATCACGTAGAAACTCCTGTTATTGAAAAGCTGAGGCGAGTTCAGGGCAAACCGTGAGGAGAATGCCCTTGACCAACAACAACATTCACCAATTCC